>JAHLJT010002406.1:105099003-105479518 GCA_031308135.1 Acheta domesticus | reverse complement strand
AAACGATTTGAATGCTGGAAGTTATAAAATCCCATATAGTACTTAAACCCGTTTCTCATTTGTAATCTATTTGTATAATTTGGTATCACCCAATTGTTAATTCATAAATATTTTAAAAGATTTATTTTGTATTTTATAGTAACTACATACCAAGAAATCGAAACTATGTATCATAACTGGTTATAAACATGAGTAGTTCTAATCAATTACGTGTAAGAGAAGGCGGTTTTGCGTTAAATATTACGAGGAAGAGGTTTTAAGCAACAATTATTAAAGCTGTCACTTGTCAAAAACTCATGTAAATTTTATTCTGAGAGAAAGAAGGAAAAGTAAGGTGATTGTCTAATCGAAATACCAGAGTTCATCAAAAGAGCCAAGAGAAGGAGCTATAAAGGGGAGTGAAAGAAACAGATGTATTAAGACGAAGAATCAAAGAGAGTGAAAGTGACCGAGAGAAGCATCGGAAGTAAATAAAGAAACAGGGAGAGGGAATAGAAGTCCGGAGAGACAAAATGGGGGGGGAGAGAAAGTTAGTGAGACGAACGTGTGAATGAAATATTTCGAATCCTGGTTTGATCTTATGGAGAGAACGAGAAGTACCAAGAGAGGTAAATATTTGAAGGGAGAATAAAACACAAGAGGAAGGAGATATAGAAGGAGGGGTTAGAAAGAGGAGATAGGAAGCTTAGGAGACGTGTACGAGAAAAGATGGGAGAAAGACAGTAGAAAAGGATTTTGTAGAATACAGATTTAGTGGGAAAGACAGAGTTAAATTCAATCAGGAGATAAAGTGAAAGTCGAAAGGAGAAGAGGCGTAGGAGTAGAATGAAACAGAGAGGGTGAGAGAGAGAGGAGGGAGTCGAATCTGTTTGAATACGGCTCGAAGAGGGCGTGGAGACGTCCTCGATGGTGGAGGCGCGGAGGGAGGCTGGGAGGCGTTGCGGCGCACGGGGGCGTTACTACGACCCAATTCCCCGCGCGCCTCCATCCCCGGCCCCGCCCTAACTGCGCTTTACGAGGCACGCAAATTCCACGCGCGACGTCTAGAGCCTCCTGTGCCGCCAGGGGCCCCGCCCCGCCCCTCCCCTCTGCCACTCCACCCGGCCACCTGCCGCTCCCGCTCTCGTCTCCTCTCTCGTCCAGCCCGCCCCGTCCTGCCACTCCTCACCTCACCCCGCTCCCCTCCTTCCTTCACGCTTCATCACTCCCCGCACCTGCCCCGCTCCGCGTCACTCCACCCTTCCCCTCCTCATCGTCCAGTGACGCCTCGCTCTGCTGCACCTCCTTCCTTCTACCCTCGTCCCCCCACTCCTTCTCACTGTTTGTCTCTCTCACTCTCTCTCTCCCTCTTTCGTCCTTTTCTGTTCAGCGTCACAACGCACTTCCTCACCCCCTTCTTCAAACCAATCTTCAATGTGGCCTGCACTGCTCGCATTGTCCCATCCTACTCTTCTCTACACTAATCTGACCCATCCTGCTCCGCCGCCCCACCCCGCCTTGTCCCTTCCCGCCCCCCTATCCCACCCCTCCGTACCTCCAGATCCGTCACCCTCTCATCCCCTCCGCTCTTCCTCCTCAATCCTCTCCCCTGTCCGACCATCTTTCCGCATTTTCCGCGCTTGCACTTCTCTTCAACCCTTCAATCCCTGCCTCCCATCCTGTGCTCCTTTCGAAGCCGCGATCCCCCCACCGCCGCGGCAGGCACAGTCGTCCGACACCCGGCTCAGGCGCGTGCGCCGGGGTACGCGGCGGCAGAGGTTGCGGAGGCTCGGGGGCACATAGGCTTCCAGGGACGCATTGCACGTCCCGGGGCAACCTAAAAGAAAGGGAGCGCGGTCAGAATGCACGGCGTTTCTCACGGCTGGCGGAGAGAATAACAGTGATGATTAAATGATTAATTCGTGATTCCGGGCGCGTTTTCTGCTACACTCATTGTCCCGTAAGTCTTGTGGATGTTTCTATCACGGGAAGTGGTGGTGGTCTTACCCTGCGGGATAGTGAGATCCGGCCCCGATCTACTAATCCGTTTGCGAGGTTTTCCCTATTCAGGTGTCTCCCCACAGAAAGGTACCGCCCCAGGAGGGACTATCTCTAAGCTCTCGACTGGTCTCCCGAAATGTAGTGCATGTACGTTACGTGTGTGTGAATAAGGGCTGAAGAAAAAGGAAGGAAAGATAGCGCGCTGTCCGTGTCCTGTTTATTACGGTATTGCTCCGGCATTCGCCTGGTACTGATCGGAGGAACCTCGAAAACTACCCATCAGAGGAGCCAGCCGCTATAATTGTCCTCCATCAGTTGCGATATCTCAAACATCAGATGATTCACTTCAGCCGGTGAAAGAAAAAGAAAATCCAAATGAATTGTCAGTTGATTGAGACAACGAAACATTACTGATTTTATTCTGACGTATTCCTCAAGTAAAAAGTTATGTTTGATCAGCTGTACCGAAAATGTGGATATATTTTCTTAAGAACTTTGTGTAACACACTTTCACCTTTTATGTAATTATGTTCCCTTCTCCAGCTTCTTCTATATATTTTTTCACATTCACGTTTCCATTACCTTCAGTGCCAACCTATCCAACTGTGCCTTACTTAGATAAACAAAACAATTGTTTATTTTGCATTTTTTCGCTCTACGCAACACATAAGTTCTGATAACATTCCACATTAAGACAACCATCAACAAGAGGCACCGCTAAGGAAGTAACGAAGTACCTGCCAACCCGATGTCTTCACTTCGTCGACGGCAACCGTAATTCGCACTTCCCTTAACAGTAACCGTCGCGCGCCGTAAAGACCCATCGGCGAGATTAGCGGGCTGGCAAGGGATTGCGGGGAATCCCCGTTACGCACTGGAGAGTCCGCGTTTAGTGCGTCCGTAACGGAAGAGTCAGATAGGGATCCCACACGCACTCCACGCAGCCCGCCGCGCTTCAACTCTCCTGTTCCCTCCCTATTTTCCAAAAGCCACGATAATATCACTTATAATAATCATCAGAAGTTAGGCACAATTGCCCGGATTACGTATATCACGAAAATGCAAGAATGGCGTCATTTAATTAATCTTTGAGAGAATTATAATTCAACTACCTTTCGTGACAGATAGTATTACCTACCACAGCCACTTTAATAGAATGAATCTGCAATAAATTGGAATAATACGTTGCCTTTTTACGAATCACTCCAAAACACAATATTAGATGTATGTTACCTCAGTAGATAAGTTACTGACTTGATGAGGGCCATGTGTCCAGTTAATTGTATTGGAAACTGATCAATGATCTACCCGACTCCGACTCGAGCCAAATACTTGACCCAACCTGACTCGAACCGACTCGACCCGTTCCGACTCGACCCCCTACTCGACCCGTCCCGCCTCGATTAGATTTGAATACCCGACTATTATTACTAATTAGACCGGATTCGAACCAACTCTTGATTCCATCCAACTCTGATTCGAGCCGGGTGTTGACGTACTTCAGGGAGTTCACCGCCTCCTTCCGCATTGCTGTGCTGGAGCGCCTCCCCTTCCCGCCGCGCAGGTGCCGCCTCCGCCGCTTGTCTCCTTGTTTAGTGCTGTCGCCTTGGCCGTCGCGGGGCCCGCCTTAGTAGTTGGCCCGCCAGCGCCCGGCGCGCCGCCTGCACCTGGGCGCCGCGGCGCCGCCGCCGCCGGCAGACAGCGCGGGCGGCGCCGCCCCGAGATTAATAGCGGGCGCTACTTGACTCGACCCGTTCCGACTCGACCCCCTACTCGACCGGTCCCGCCTCAATTAGATTTGAATTCCCGACTATTATTACAATTAGACCGGATTCGAACCAACTCTTGATTCCATCCAACTCGGATTCGAGCCGGGTGTTGACGTACTTCAGAGAGTTCACCGCCTCCTTCCGCATTGCTGTGCTGGAGCGCCTCCCCTTCCCGCCGCGCAGGTGCTGCCTCCGCCGCTTGTCTCCTTGTTTAGTGCTGTCGCCTTGGCCGTCGCGGGGCCCGCCTTAGTAGTTGGCCCGCCAGCGCCCGGCGCGCCGCCTGCACCTGGGCGCCGCGGCGCCGCCGCCGCCGGCAGACAGCGCGGGCGGCGCCGCCCCGAGATTAATAGCGGGCGCGCGGAGCGGCGGGGCCCAGGCCCCACGTCGGCGCCGACAGCCATGTGGAAAGGGGAGTAGCGACGGTAGAGGTGGTGGTGACGGTGATAAGGGTAGGGTCGGTGATGAGGAACGGATCGGAAGAGACGGTGACGAGGGTGGAGACTGTGACGAGGGTGGAGACTGTGACGAGGGTGGAGACTGTGACGAGGGTGGAGACTGTGACGAGGGTGGGGACTGTGACGAGGGTGGAGACTGTGACGAGGGTGGAGACGGTGACGAGAATGGGGTCGGTGACGAGAGTGGGAACGGGGATGAGGGTGGAAATGGTGACGAGTATGGAGACGGTAGCAAGGGTGGGGACAGTGACGAGGGTAGGGACCGTGGCGAGGGTGGGGACGGTGATGAGGGTGGGGTCGGTGACGAAAGTGGGGACGGTGACGAGGGTGGGTTCGGTGACGAAGGCCGTGTCAGTGACGAGAATGATGGTGGTGTCGAGAACGGGGACAGAAATGGGAAGGGCTCTAAACTTCGATTTTTCTATAGTGGTCGATGGCATAAGTCATTGTTATATCTACTGCCGAATAAAATGACTCGTTTTAACAGTGGTAGGCACATTTCTGAGGCCATGAGCCCCGCTGTGAAGGATGTTTGCGAATTATTTAAAAAGATTAATTTTATGAGACAGGAGGTGTAATAATGCCCTCATGTCATCGGACACTATAGAAAAATCAAAGAATAGTATGGAGTCAGGAGGCGAGAACGGCGAGGAGGATGGTGGGGACAACGTGGGCGATGTTGAAGGCAGGGCGGGGTGATGGTGAAGGAGAACAGCTGGCAGGAACACGATTATTCATGCGAGCAGCGTAAATGTTTCGTCATCTGTTCTCATGGCCAGCCTTGGAGTTCTTGGAGTTTGGAGCAGGGTCAGAGTGCGCGTGGCCAAAAATTGCGAGGACAATAAGAGCAAGGTAGGTTGATTGTAACGTGTGGCATTATTGGCTTCTCCTTCCACCACGTGCCCTATCTGAACTTCGTCCAATCTCTCTCTACATTATTTCACTAAGCATTACGAATGGATTTCATACTTTATTAAGAAAATCACATTGCGGAAAAGCATTAAATGTTATGTGACAAATTCATTAATTTAACGTTTATTGCCTCTTTAAATAAAAATACTGCTTACAATCGACTAGTGCACATGCAGTTCCCAAATCACGTTCCACTGCGACACAAATTGACATCGTTCATAATATTAAAACATTATGTCATTGTTCCTCAAAACCAGCTTTTTGACTCCACTCCACTCTGAGAGCTGTAGTCATGCTTAAGATATATTTTACAAAATATTTTGTGGGCCCATCTGTCACACTTTTTGTGAATTCGGCTATTTTGGATATTCTACTCAATCTGAATATCCAATTTCATCCAACAGGACAGTCATAAAATTCAAGAAATTTAATTTTTTTAAGTACTTACTGAATTTTTAAGTATTACAGAAAATACAGATATTTTGGGGAAATATGTGGGAAAATGCAAAGAACATGTAATAGAACGTGAGAACCATCCAGGTAACATTAGATCCCGTTAGACCCCGGGCTCCTTACTCGGTCACCCAACCAAGCCTTGAAATCGCTTAATTTTCTTGACTTTACGTAGTTAACGAATTCGGCTAGCGATACGATTTCACAGTCCTTGGCACTTTCAGGTAGAAACCATCTGAGCATTCGCTGGATGATGAGGGATGCGTTTCCGGATGGCAACGGTTCCATTGATCCCCTTCTACTGGTATTCCGACTGTTAAATTCTTTGACACTAAATGATTAGTTGATGCAATAGTTATTATGTTAATCTTTATTGCATGAGTACATGTTTTGAAAAAGAACGACGTTAGGAGTGAGCTTTCAAATTTTGTACGAATGCAATACAGGCAACCATTATAAACGAGGTTGCTTTACACTACTATTTTTTGGTTATAGCCAGCATTAAAATTTTATAGAGTAATCACAACATCATTTAGCGACAACAAACTTTCTTGTGACAGTCTCATGGTATTTGACATCTGTGGGGAGGGAGAAACGGTGTTCGGCTATTCCGTTTACCGCTACTCCGCATTGATTCTCTCGCTCTGCGATTGGATCTGCAATGAATGTGTGATGACGCAATCATTCGTGCCGTAAAATGCTAATACGCTCTCTTTTGTGCAATGAAATGCTCCTTTTATGAAACGATTTTCTTCACGCAAAAGGTCTGTTATAATGCCGGTACACAAAAAAATCAAATTATATTACTTCCACTAGAAATTATTACTAATTTCACTTTATCTCTCGTTATACACACACATTGTTTTTATGGACAATAAAACAAATGTTTCTGAAAGTATTCGAGATTATTATTTTATAAAATTAAAAACCTCATTAACAAAGCTTCAAAAATATGTTCACATTATCACAGCAAATAATTTAATTAAAACTAATGGTCGCACGATTAAATATTTAGCACTTTCCAATATCGTAATGTGTGTTCACACTCGCCAGTGGTTTGATAGCTGGCTTGATTGCGAGAAGCGAACAAGGCCCACCCTGAACATCATTTGTTTTGATAGAAACGTACTACATAATTTTCGCAGATTTATTAGAACCAGTAATATTTACAGAATGTGCTTGATTTGTGAAGACTGCACGTTTATGAAAAATAAAATGCAAAGAGGTTTACTAAAATACATTGAAATGGTATTATTTATCTTTGTACAAACCTCAGTATGTGTTTAATTCATAGGTTTACCACCTGCGACAAATAAGCATGCTTTGATAGGAATAAGATAAAATATATATTGCTTGCTACAGAATTTTAACAGATAGAATATCGCGATTAACTTTCTTTTTTTCCTTCTTGAAAGATATTTCTTCCTTATGTCGCTTTTGCTTCTTTGGAACTACGATGCTCATTTTTTTCCAACCTTCGATCTAGCCTTTGAACCGCTAGACAAGACTTTATAGATGGGTCCAGCAGGTGAAGCTGCGCATCGTTTTTGCCGTAACATCTGCCAATACCGACGCCATATCATCAATTTGAGCTGAGCAGTATGCACTTAAAGAAGGCGGATACGTTTAACGCTCCCGCGAAGTGCGAGTTAGATCCGCTTTCTTCAGAGAAGAGAATAGTGTGGCTCGTGGTAGGGATATGAAGACCCAGACACGAGCTCTATTTACAATATGATTATTTACAAGATTTTTACAACTATGTACAGCTCTGGGGTTATGTTCGATGTACCTCCGTTACTCCCACGCATACTGCTCTCCATCCCCTGGCTGTGCATCCTCCACCCAGACGCTTTACCGCGCCGGAACCCGGACACTCAGTGTAACGCACTCGCAGTGTCATAACGGGCACACGTCCGCCTTCGGAATTAGCAGTTCCGACCGCACGCGAGGCAAACCTAAAGCGAAGTCCCTCTGCCTGGCATCTCTGCTATCAGATTTTTGGCGGCCACGTGATAGCCCACACCCTCCCTCCTATCGGCGAGCACATAGACCAATGATGTCAAGGTCGATGCCACGAGCGGGAGTCCGTGGCACGAGTGCCACGACGAAATCACCCCTTCACGCAGATCACCACCCCGCCCAGAGACAACGCCATCTCTATTGTAAAACGGCGAGGTTACTAATAGTTTCCTTTCCTACGTAGTTGCGCAAGAGTAGCTCGTGGCATGCTACCGAGCCACGACGCGTGCAGTAGAATACCTTGACACCACTGACATTGACCCTCTTGGGTCTTGGAGGGGGGACTCAGCTAGCCTTCTTTTGCGCCGCCTTCGTCCCCCCGTGGTCAACAGCATTAAAAGCCCTCTAGCACGTCCGGAAGCCTGACTGCGAAGTGATGACCTTACAATAGTGCAGCAGAAATTCATTAAAGAATGGGCCACCATACGATGTAATTTTGTTAACGTGTTCGTCTTGTACTGCTCTCTTTTCGTGCCAACATTTATTGATATCAAGAAATAAATATACATATCGAGTCGGTTGCGAACCACCGTCAGGTACGGATCGGTGCAGTGCTGCGAGTTCCGACAAGTTTAGGTTAAGTGAGTAATCTTGTTTTGTTTTTTTGTTCAATCTGTTTTTGAAGTGATAGTGACTCAATCAAAAACTGTACAGTAAAGTTTACACGTAGCGGGGGCAGTGTTTTACTGCCTTCCACGAATCATAAGTGATAATGGATACTCCAAAGGAAATGAAAACTACAGTGACATCAGAACATCAACAGAAATCGTATGCCAATGTACTACAGGACAGCATGTTCCCCAAAAAAGAAAGTGCTATAATTATTGATTCTGTGGAAGGAATAAACATTCAAGAATATACTGTAGCAATAGGACAAATAGTTGGACCTGAAAATATACGGTATGTATCTCGTATTTCTCAAGGTAGGATATGTTTATACCTCGCCAATCCAAGTATAGCAGATAAAGTAACTACAGAAGGTCGCAACAAAATAAGAATTAAAAATCATGATCTGGAAATAAGACCTCTGGTCACTAAGACCAAAAGAGTAATATTTTCTAATGTTTGCCCAGTTATACCAAATTACATACTTATTGAAAAACTCAAAGAATTTGATATAAACACCAGTGCAACTATTACCTATATTAAAGCAGGTATAAACAGTCCTGGGTACCAACATATTTTAAGCTTCAGAAGACAAATATATCTACAACCAAATGAAATAGACAAGCTTCCTGAATATATGCCTGTCATCTATGATTCTACAAAGTATTATGTATACATCTCCACAGATAAAATAAGTTGTTTCTTGTGTCAGCAAGAGGGTCACACAGCCAAATATTGCACAAGCTCAAGCAATGACCAGTCAAGAACTGATAATGTACATTTGGAACCTAATGAAATTGAGAGTCATGACAAGAATATTGATGTAAGCAATGATGTACAGGTTATGGAGCAGGATAACAATTTGACTGCTGCTAGTAAAAGCAAGGAAAGTAAACAAAAGGAAAATATGGAGGATGAAAGAATGCTCCTACTAGGTATCAAGAAAATATTAAACATAGTGGTACAACTTACAACTCATCTAGTTCTTCCTCAACAAATATGGAAAATGTGGGAAAACAAGTTACAACCAGAAATAGATGCACCCAGAACCCAGGAGGTGGACAAAGGGAAAAGATTGCATTCATCAAATAACTCCAGCATCTCAGATAGTAATGAAGTCCCAGTACGTCCTCAGAATGTTAATAAGAAAGTGAAAACTTCTTCAGTACCTGAAGATCTGGTACAACATATCAGTGAAATACAAAATCAAATTGCAGATTCATTAATTTCAATTTTCCCCATCCCAATGGAAAGTGCTATTGATTTTATAGTCAAATCCTATGATCATGCATATAAAGATATTCCAATGTTTGCCAAACCATACACAGACAATTTACCTGGTCTAGTTGTCATGTTACAAGAGATACATAGATATATAAATAAAAGAAATGTTAAAAGAAGATTAACTACAATAATAAAAAAATTGCTAAACATTGAACATGAGTCTGATATATCAGTTGAAGAGATTGAAACAAAAACTAGCTATGACAGGAAGACCAAGTCAACATAAACGCACAAGCTGTGATTTAAAAATATTATTTTGGAATACAAGAAGTATCCTCAGAAGAACAGAGGAACTGCAGAAGATCTTAGAAAATATGGACATTGTTATTTGTGTTGAGACTTGGCTTTCAGAAAATAGTAGTGTAAGTAATATTGATTTTCCAGGTTTTGTAATAGTCAGAAAATATAAAGTTCAGCAAAGAGGTGGAGGAATAATTTTCATTGTGAAGAAAAATATAGCATTGTAGAGATTAAAGACCTAAAATATCCATACAGTATGTGTGAACTATGTGGAATTAAAATCACTAACGTCAAAGAGAACCTGAATATCATTGCTTGTTACAAGCCTCCAAAATATAATTTAAGTCAGGAAGATTGGGACTCAATAATGGGAAATGCTTATCCAAACAGTAAAAGTATAATCATGGGCGACTTTAATGCTCACAATCAGTTGTGGAATTGTCGCCTTAATAAAGCAGATGGAAACATGTTAAATAATAGTGCTAATACACATAACCTGTTTCTGCATAATTCAAACTCCCATTCTTATGTGGACTTTACTACAGGTGCTAAATCTAACATTGATTTAGTTTTTCTACAACTGATATTGCACACCAAATTCAAGTGAAAGTAGAAAATGAAACCTGGGGATCAGACCACTTCCCAGTATATATAAATGTATGTGTGGAAAAAAATTACTATCACAAGAAAACATTTAAATACATACAAAGAAAACAGATTGGGAGAAAGTGAGAAAAAATCTTCAAGAAAGTTATTATCAATTTGGAATGCCAGAATATGTTAATTCCACTGGTACTGGTAAATACAATATCTTTGTTGATATTGTGACAAAGGCAGTTCAAGTCAACACTCCTCTGGTTAAAAAAAGAATTAATAAAAATTATCAAAATCCGGTGCCCTGGTGGGATGAAGAGTGTGATAAAATGAAAAGGTTAAGAAAGGCAGCTTACAGAAATGGGAATTTACCAAAGAAATGAAAGATCTAATTGAATATAAAGGAATGTAGCGTGTGCAAAAAGACTATTCAAACGGAAAAAAATTGAAAGTTTTAGGAACTTTGCACAATCAATAAATATTAATTCCAATCTAACATATACATGGAATAAAGCAAAAATCTTCAAGAATAAATGGGTCAAAATAAAGACTAATAATGTTCATGAAAATCTACAACAAGAAAAAAAGGTGGTAAGTGCGTTATCAAAAATATGCCCACCTTGGGTTCCCACAAATCCCAGTGTGCTGCCTGTTTGTCAATATAATCCCTTTCTAGAAAATCCCTTCAACTATGAGGAATATAGCAGAGCCATGAAAACTAGGAATAAAATCTCTGCTCCTGGCATTGATGGTATTAATTATGAATTACTGACTAACTTACCTGTTAAATATCACATTATTCTCCTAGATATTTTTAATAGAATGTATTTAGAAAAGAATTACCCAAACAGTTGGAGGGAAACATATGTTCATTTCATTGATAAGGCAAATGGCAATCTAAGACCCTTGGCTCTTACATCATGCATTTGTAAATTATTTGATAAAATGGTAACTGAAAGGTTAAAGTGGTGGTTAGAAAAAAATAATGTAATAACAAAGAATCAAACTGGGTTCAGACAAGGTATGTCTTGTGCTGATAATATTACTGCCCTGAACTTATATGTTGAAGATGCATTTATGCATAAAGATGATGTTCTTGCTGCTTTTTTAGATGTAAGTGAAGCATTTGATAATGTTAATAGTGATTTACTTATGGAAATGTTAGCTGAAATAGGATGCTCTGAACGCATGATAATATTTTACAAATTTTTGACCAGTAAGAGATATGTATACACTAACATGATGGGGAATGAAGCTTGTAATGTTTATAAAGGTGTGGCTCAAGGAGGGGTGTCTAGTCCTACTTTATTTACATTGTATATATCTAAAATAATGAATGATCTTTCAGAGTGTATTCAAATATCTCAATTTGCTGATGATATTGCTATCTATATGAAAACTAAAAGACCGGGCATTGATAAACAAATAATGGAGAATTCTATTGAAACTGTAAAAGAAGAGTTATTAAAATTAGGGCTTGAGCTTTCACCTCACAAAACAGTTTTTATTCAGTTTAATCAAAGAAACATACTCCCTGGGGAAACTGAGATTTGTGTTGGAGGTACTAGAATAAAAACTGCTGAATCTGTTCGGTTCCTAGGTCTTATATTTGATTTTCGAAAAACGTTCATGCCACATATAAGATATGTACAAGAAAAATGTTGTAGAACAATAAATATTATTAAATTTCTCAGAGGTACGTGGTGGGGTGCTGAGCCTGTTACCCTGCTAAATTTTTATAAGAGTTTTGTCAGATCTATAATAGATTATGGCTGTTTTGTTTTTTATCCCAAGCAAAAACATTTGAAGTTCAAATTAGAAAGGATACAATACACATCAATTAGATTAGCCCTAGGATATAGGAATAGCACTCCCACTAATGTACTTTTGGCTGAATCCAAATTAATGAGAATTGAGGATCGTGTAAAATATTTATGTAATAAATTCTTAATTAAGAGTATTACTCATAAAAATTCAGTAACATATGAAGGAATTCAAAACTACTTAAAAATATTACAATGGATCATAGGAAAAAAGTCCATGTATTACAGCATTGTATGAAAAATATTATATGTCTAGACAAAATTGTTTTAGCTGATCAAAATTTTCCACTTTATAAGTTTAATTATGATACCTTAATGTATCATGTAAACATGGATAAAGAATATGGAGAATTGTTAATGAGAGCAAAGAATCCTAATGAATTATTTCAAAAATCAAAACTCAGTTCACAGGCTATGTCCATTTACACTGATGGAAGTAAAGTTCAGAATGCCAAAGCAGTTGGAACTGCATGTGTCTGTCCTGATATCAATGTTAATGTCATTAGAAGTCTACATCCATATGCATCAATATTCACAGCAGAATGCATTGCTATCAGAGATGCAATGGACATAGCTTTGGAACACAAAGACAGAGATGTTGATATTTACACTGATTCACTTAGTGTGCTATTAACTTTAGAAAAAAAGACAGTAAATATAAGGACTAATTATTATTTACTAGACATCAAAAAGAAGTTAAAGGAATTTCATGCAGATAGTAACTTTAAGGTTAAAATTACATGGATACCTGCACACAAAGGAATTAGTGGAAATGAAATGGCTGACTTGTTGGCAAAAACAGCTACAACTAAGATACCTTCAAAACTGAAAATACCTCACACTGATCTACATTATATTTTTAAGAGAAATGCAATGAAGGAAACTATTAAAAGTATTAAGCAGGCAGCAAACATCAAAGGCAAGGAATACTTTGCATCATATTATAAAGAAGCAGAGAAACCTTGGTTTCATGGAAAATCCATTGAGAGAGATTTTGCTTCTATGGTAAACAGATGTAGAGCTGGACATTATAGTTTAAACTCTTCATTATTTAGAGTTAAATTGATATCTGATCCAACATGTAATTGTGGATACCATAATCAGGATCTTAATCATGTAATATGGCAATGTTCAGTATATAATGAGGAAAGGGTATATTTAATTAAAAAGCTACAGAAGATTAAGATATTTTTACCACTAGATGTCAAAATGTTCCTTGCCCAACCCAATAGTAGAGGTATGAAATACATTTATACTTTTTTAATATCATGTAAACTAAAGGTATAAGATTGTTACATAGATTACTGTAATGTTGAGAAATTGATACTTTTTTCATAATGTAAAAGCAATAATGTAAAACTAATCCAATGTATAAAAGAGATGAAATGTACAATTTAAGAAAAGCAAATAACTTCCTTAAGGAAGTTAAAAAGCTTTAATTAAAAAAAAAAATCATATACATATCGCAAGAAAGCATTGTATCATTTTTCTTCTTGAAGACGTAAAAGCCTTTTCTTTCTCTGTGAACTAACGACAGAAAACAAATAAGAGCTATCGACTTTCTCAGTCTACGAGGAAACAAAAAGGCAAATATCAGCTGACGTAGGTGGTGGGAAATCTTCCAGATAAGACGGAATCTACGACGCTAGCGTCCCGGGTGGCCGTCACATGAAGTCCCGCGCTGCCCCCCCCCTCCGCCATCTCAACCGCTCGAGCTTGGAGATTGATGCGACCGTCTTTTTTTCTCTCGCAGAGAAACTATCGTGCAGCTCTCGAACTTAGCGGAGTCGATATCATTAATCAGAATGAAGTTCTCTCGACGGAGTTCGGAAAAGAGAGTTGCCTGCTGCGTCATGGGTGTCCTTATAACTATCGGAAGGCTGTTGATTACTGTATCGATTGACTGAGTCCTCGCTGGTGTCCGGCATGACTTGCCGACTAAAGAAAACGGACAGCCACTCACTTTCGTGCAATGAACTCAAGGGAGTGGCTGGCAAAGTACGAGTATGTTCTTCATCTTTTCTCTCTAGAGATAACAAGCCCATTTTAAAAACAGCTTTTTTTAGTTGCGGGCTGTCAGAAGGCATGTCTTTGCCGCTGAATATTTCAACGATCAATTGTTGTTTTTTATAATCTCACTGTACTTCGTCGATTTCTGGTAGAGAGCTAGTGTTTGTCTTCGAAACGCATTTTTCCCCTTTAAATATATGATCTTAGTTCACGTTTACACGATAAAAATATGGAAGTTTGTACTGAATATCATTGCCATACATTTATTTTCTTCTAGATAGTTTCATTTTGTAAACAGAAAACTGGGGATGAAAGAAGGAAACGCTACGTTTTAATGCACATTATTAATAAAAATGACCACCGCTCCTTTATTTCAATATCCGAAATCATCATTCACATGTTGTATCTTTTAATAACAAAAACGAACAATATGTGTGAGAATTCTTTCTTTGTCAGACTATAACACAAGCAATGACTTACAGTTTAGTACAAAAATTGTTAAAATTACACTTAATATTTTTAACTGTACCTAAGGAACTGAGTATATAATATTCGAATTATTATTATATTATTATTATTATTATTATTATTATCAACGTTAAAACAATATATTGCGTGAAACTTTGAGGAAAAGTAAACCTATTGCATATTGAGAAAGGATTAGTACATCTAACTTTAACATTGTTTACTTATTTAAGGTCGCTTTTCAACAGACTAAGGTCATAAAGCGACCAATGTAAGTAACATTAGGGAGTTCTAGCGCCAGGATTAAGGAAACATCCTTAAAATCTATTGATCACATGACGAACGACTTTATACTGTCACAATGAACAACGTTCAGAAGAGTTTTAGCAACAGCGTCATTGCGTTATGCATTACGACAAATGAAGCATTTCAAACGCTGAAGAAAGAAGTTGCATAATACATCGCAGAGTAGGCTACTGGTGAGACTTTTCAATCACAATACGAGTCAAAAGTATAACAAATCTACATTGTGCACAGAATTTTAGATTTTGTGACCCTCCATGATGAGTATGTTGTCTGGAATTTTGAATAGGCTTTCCTTGAGAATGTAGTATTCTTAAAACAGCGTTTAGTACGAGCATAAGACATAACCTAAACCGAAGTTATGATTTCAATAACTTCCGTGATGGTAGCTGATATTTTATGGTAATCCATAATTGTAATTGCACGTAAGGGATAATCAACCACAATTTTTAGGTTTATATTATTTATTAATTTAACATATGTCCAAAGTCACTTTCGGGATTAAAATTTCCCATCCTCAGTGGGTCTCTAGCAAGTGTTGCTAGAGATGACATTTTATACACTGCCGGTCTTAAAGAACAGCAGTTCGATTTGTTTTTGAAATTTTAATAATTAATAATTTAATATTTTAATAAAGCTTATTAAAATTTAATTCAAAATTTCAATGACTATCCTTCTAGAATACACATTATTTTCTTCACCAGATTCAATACAGCTTTTTCGTGGCCGTTAATTTGCTGCTACAGTAACTCATTACCTAAAGGTGATTAAAATATTTCTTTCCTTTCCTCAGCACTTCGAGGCACTGACTCACAGGTTCCAGAGGCCTCAGAACAAATTAAAAGTTCTTTAAAATGTTCAAAATATCCATTTCTATCAGAAACGAAAGTAAAAGAAGGTATTTTCGACGGAACACATATTCGCCAAATAAGAACAGTTGAATTTAGAAATTAAATAACTGCCGTAGAAATTTAAACTTGGGACGTATACAGGAATATTTTCAATACTATTCTAGGCAATGTTAAAGAGGTTTTTAAAAAACATGTTGCTAAACCGATGCCCGAAAAATTCGAAAGAATCTGATGTGATATGAGCTTAAACTTACGAGTATATTTTCTCCATTCTGATCTTCAATATTTTACGGAAAACATATCATTAAAATTATATAAAAATCTATGAAATCAGCGAGAGATGCTTTAAAAATGTCGGAAAAAGGTAAAAAAAGGACTTATTAGTGGAAATCGACGAAAAAAGGCAAAACATGACTATAAAAATGGGTAATTTCTTCTTGTCATTACATAAATTAATTTCTATACCAAACGGCATTGTTCTAAATTGAATAGAAAAAAAATGACATTTCATTAAAATTCACCCCCTAGATACACTCGGCTGGTGTAAAAACGTTAATCGACCCAGCGTTTTTCACGAAATAGAGAAGAAATTATGTTTCCTGCTATATTAAACTTCCTGACATATTTCACTATTCATTTGAAGCTTCTGTATCAGTACTGTTAATTATTTTGTCATATTTTACAGTGTTTTACATATTTCGAAATATGAGTACTAACAAGAAGTTATTAAAACAGGTTTTTTTTTGCTAGTCACAAAAACTGTAACGTAAAATTAGCAAGAATATTTCTATTTGGCAAACCAAAATTAGATTTAAAGACGTGTTCAACCATGTCTAGCAGAAAAATATTATTTTCTTTGACAAGAAATATACATGTTATTAATAATTAATAATAAATGTCGTTAAGAAGATAAAATATTCCTTAAACAATTAAAATATATTTTTTAAACTAAGTAACATAAGTTTTAAACCATGCAAAATAATAAAAAAAACTAGTGTTTGAAGTTAGACGTAGTAAATGAAAACGAAAGAAAAATAATAGTATCCATTTGCTGTCACCAAAGGTCTCTTACGGTCTGGAAAATCCGTTGCTCGGCTTTCGTACGGACAAAGAGAGTGACAGTCGTCCTAACCTTCTCTCCTCTTCTAGGCTTCTGTGTTACTAAGAGAGTTTTAAAAGCCTTTCTATCCAGAAGGTCGACAAAAAGCGATAGGCTTTCCCACTCAATTAGCCCCACAGCAGAGTTCTTTTGATGCTGCGTACGCAACGCTCTGAAAGCACCACTTCCAAAAATATACAGTGGCGACCCTACGACAAGTAGAAAAACTTGCCTCATTTTCCTTATTTCGGAGTTGCATCGTATATACTGTATCTTATAATGAAATATATAACGTATTATTGTTGCACTGATAATGCATTTTATTTTATTCTAATGTATTGAGGAAGAAATCAATTTAAAATGTCAGACATTCCATCAGTATTCATTTTTTAGTGTTTCAGTTTTCATTTTAGGAGATACGTAGTTGTCATGGCTAAGACAAAAAATATATATGTAAGCTTAAAGTAAATGTCACAGTATTAAAACATTACTATATTTTATTTGATGAAAAGTGTTTAATTTTGATCTGTATCGTTGTTTTTAATGCATGAGATTGTAAATTAATTTTCTAGAAAATCAATTAACTTGGTAACAAAATTCTGAAGATAAAACATTTGAAACAGAGACCTCTAATGAGATTAATTAATTTGTTGCTAGCAGTAAATGATTTTGAAGTTGGTATTAGTGTTCTTCGATATTTATTTCGCTACGTAATACACACATACGCATGCTGCACAAGATGCTTTATCTTCCTGTACATGATGTGGACTCTCCAGTATACTGTGATGAAATAGAATTAAAATATTATTGTAGCACTATAATAATATAATATTCAAAATCCACATTAAATCTATAAATAAAAACCATTTGATTGAAATCTTATAAAAATAATTAGTTACATAAGTCCTTGTGCCTAATGTTAGATAGTTAGCAAACACATTCAACTCTCAATACAAATCTCAACTCTACGAATCTCATATCTGAAATTTCTCCATAAGCTGACAAAAAACACATTAACCACCACCACCACTACCCTTATTGCAGGAGTGACCACACCACTGTCATCTATATAACCACCATGAACTTGCAAACTACCTACCATACTCTCCCTCTTTTAAATAATCTTTCTCACTCAATTCAGTTTCTTTCTTTTACAACGTTCTACTTTCACATGAGCATATTATTTGGAAAGGATGTCCGGGTGTGGAGCGTCACCACCGCCTAATTTGTTCTCACATTACCGTGCGGCGCTGTTATGGGATTTAAAGGTTAACAGTATCGTGAAGT
The DNA here is from genome assembly GCA_031308135.1 of Acheta domesticus. Classification (NCBI taxonomy): domain Eukaryota; kingdom Metazoa; phylum Arthropoda; class Insecta; order Orthoptera; family Gryllidae; genus Acheta; species Acheta domesticus. The sequence continues at coordinate 105,461,368 of JAHLJT010002406.1, read as the reverse complement.
AGCAAATAATGCTTATTTAATGGGCGGATCATTAAAAATTTATCAAACCACAGCATTATATTTGATCAATTCTTTATATTATTTCCGATTAAGCTACAGCTCAATGTGAGTGTGTATCTTGAGCAATAATATCCGCGCTCTCACAGTAATACCAGGGTCATTACTTGATGGGGGAAGGCCAGTGGAAACGAAGATTCAGCTCAGGGCATAAAAATTGGGGGAGGATCATAGAAGTATTTAGGAAGAAAGAATCAAAGGCTACCTGAAGCCCAAGGTATATTGCAGGTCACCGCCCACTATTATTATTATTATTATTATTATTATTATTATTATTATTATTCCTCTAAATCACGACTAAAGATGTTATGTGTCGGCTGAATATAAAGTCTACTCTAGGTTGCAACCAGCTACCTAAGGAGTAGATCTAGGGACTGTCGGTGCCTCTACAATACTTTGCGCAAAATGTGGGCTGTTCCAAATAAAGCGATTTCTTGCACTTCCCAGTCTTTTGAATAACCTGGGAGTTTAGACAAGTTCTTACACAAATTTTGCGGAACAAATCCCAGAGCTCCGATAACTATCGGGACGACCTGTGCTTTTACGCCACATACGGCTGATCTCGATTTTCAAACTCTTGTATTTAATTATTATTATTATTATTATTATTATTATTATTATTATTATTATTATTATTAAGCATGTTCAATTATTCCATTAATACATTATAGAATTAGAATGATCGATAGAGCCACATAGATTATTTACTTTCAAGGGTAAAAGAAAAAGCCAGTATTGTACTTTATTACACGCTACGGTATCCGGTGGGCCCGCCTTATCCAGTTTTTGTATGTCCTAGCAAGTTGTTTCTTGGCGTTGCTCACGTACTTAACTCATATATTTTGTACTGATTCCGAACCTTCATTTGTCTCTCTCGCTCTCACCCTATTTTGTCTTCCATGGCCGCTCTTTATCAGCCCACCCAGTTCCTTCCGCATTATCTGTGATGCCATCTCATTAATTGATTGTTTTGTTAATAATTCCGGACTCGTCAACTACTTTGCGGATTCGATGGTGTGACGGTTAGCGTGCCGGACTGTCATACCCAAGTTCGCGGGTTCAAACCCGATCGAAGCCGTGACTTTTTAAGGGCGAAAAAATCCTTCGTACGCCTTCCGCGGAGGGGAAGTAAAGCCGGCTGGCCCATGTTAGTAGATTTACTTGCATGTAAAAGATCCTCAAGCCTAAATGACGCCTCTGAGCTAAATTCAAATCGCCTGTTTCGTCGCCCGAGATAATATCTTCTTTCTCCGCTAGGTGAAAGGAGCGTAGCGAAATATGCGTGGTCAGACGGAAGAGCGGGCCTAATGGCCCGAGTCTCGCCACGTAAAATAAGGCCTAAACTAAACTAAACTACTAATGTCATTAGTTCTGAGAGCATAGTGCTTTTTTATCGCGGGAGACGGCGGTGATTTTCTCCCGCTGGCTGTCGAGATCCGGCCTACCGATCCACCGACCTACTGCGGCTTGCAGAAACTTTCCCACAGCAGGTATCACCAACCCACGTGACACCGCTCCAGCCGGGACATTTCTGAGCTTCCTACTGGTCTGCCGCACGTGTAGTAATGTAAAAATGTGTGAAAGTAAGGGGTGAGGAAAAGACAAGGAAGAGGAAGGAAAGATCGCGAGATCCCAGACCTGTTTGTTAGGATACTGCTCCAGCATTCACCTGGTGTTGATCGGAGAAACCACGGAGAACAGTCAATCGGAGCAGCCGGCTGCTAGAATTCTTCTCCAGACAAATACTGAATTCGACTTATTTGACAATTCAGTGTCGAAAATCCGGCCACCTTTGGCACTCTCACCCGGTCAGAGGCAATGCAGTGGCATCATTTGAAGACCTCGGGGCAATAACATGCTATGTCACTATACAAAGTTTTGGAAAAAAAGGAAGTAAAGGTTTAAACATTTCCATAAATAAAATAAAGCCATGCCATACGTATATTTATTTTTTACAATCTATCAACATTGACAAGATGAAATTTCCGCATTATGTCCGTAAACATCTGTGGGAAGTAATACACTAATATCTCAATTTTATCAGAAATGTGGTATAGCATTGCCCCTTTAATTGATCCGTTCATTTCGCTCCGCCCGCTTCTTCCGTTCTTTCTGCTCAGTCCGCTTTTTCGCTCCCATCCTCCATCCGCTCCGCACACCACTCCCAGCTGCAACCATCTGATCCGACCCCCACCGACCGCCCTGAGTCATCTGGCAATGCCCGGCGACAATGCCGCTCAGGTACATTGGGTATTCTATTGAGTCCATTATTGGACGAGTTAATTTCGCGGCGCTCTCGACGGTTTAGAAGGTTTGAACCAACGCAAGTCATGAATGCCACGAGCGAACAATGCTCTAGCGATCTTGGCTAAATCAACATCTAGCATTCAGGAGTTTCGAAACTTGTTTTCTTGTCTGTTGATGATATAAAACTTTCAATATAAGACATAAAAGGTACGAAAAAGCGATGGAGTTGAGAGTTCCATTATTGGAACACCGGGGAAAATAGGTGGACTAAAAAAAGGGGTTGTTTAAAAAAGCATTTGGGGGGAAATGTTGAATCCCAGCTAGTTTATTTTGCATTGTTGAACATTCAAATGTATTCATACTAGATTTGAAAGCACTCTTATCAACGCTTTTAACATTATTCTTTTAACATTATATACACATATTGTGACAGTTCCCATGGACATGTCATAAAATTCATAATTAAACTATTTCAGTAAAGGAAAATACGACATTGTTCATACTGACAAATGACGGCTCGGAGGCGTAGGAACATTTTTATATATTTATTAAGCCAACATAGCAAGACTAATAAAATTCGAGCAGGCTACGATAAATAAACAAGGATATTTAAAGATCTGAGATACTAATGAGCAGCAGGTACAAGAAGAAAATAATAACAAAATTATAGTAATTTTATTTGGTATTATAAGACAAATGAATGACCTACACATTATGTAAAAAAGGACGTAAGTTAAATGAAAATAGCGAAATAAAAACAGCTTTACAACATTTAAAGGGGCGGGACTTTTAAATAAATTACATAATTGATTTACATAGAAAATGTGGGTGAGCACAAGTCGAAATAAGGAAGAAAACATAATTTTCATCTTAGAACAAAAGACGGAAAGAGTTTTTGTTTCCAAAGTTTTCGTGATAAGTGAAGAAAGGGAGCTAAACACAAGGTGTTATGATTTCGTTGAAGGTAGAACGTGTCGAGGCTAGTCGAATGAGCTTCATTAGTGAAGGAGATAATGGACATCAAGATCTGTTGAGATCACGGACAATTATATTGGTGTGGATAACGAGATAATTGAAGCTGGTTGGACTGGTGACGGCTCGCGTCCAGGGTTGCCGAGACTTCGAAAAGGGAAGTGCTTTAATTCTGATTGTCAGTCGTCATAATTCGTGTAAGAAAGTCTAGTCATGTATTTTGAAAAAAAAAAATAACATTTTTTAAGTAAATATAATATGGCTGTGACAAAAAGAATGCGCGACGGTATGAATAAGTGTTTTTGAGTGTTAAGCGTGAGTGTAATATAAATAGTTATTTTTTTGTTGTTATTGTTTATTGTTCATGTTTTCCTAGGGCATCTAGATTGTATGTGTTATGTTAGTAACGTCAGCAGCGAGAGGCCGCTATGATGCTCAGTAAATTTCATGAATAAACTCCAAAGCACCGCTTGATGGCTGGCTTTGACATTTAAGAATTTTCGTTTTATTTCTTGCTATGTGCGAATATCCTGCAATAACGATAAACGTGTAAAGTATCCTGTAACTGTATCCTGTAAAGGCTGGCTACGCACTTCCACGATCCTATAAATTTCTGTGAACGGGTTCAGGGTTCTATGTCACACGCTCGTGCTTGTTATAAAGTAAATAAGATCAGTATTCTTTATTTATTAAATACTATAAATAAGTAAACCCAAGTTATTGTTTCAGTGGCACGCGCAGTATGGGGGCAAAGTAGAGCGTTAGTTAAATATTTATTTTTATTATTATTTATAAATAAAAGAAAACGCGCTTCTGTTTCAATATAAACATACATGCTTTTGTATAATTTGAATATTTTTATAAAAGGTATTCTCTAGGACTATCTCACCAAGTTAACTACCTGTATTTTTGTATCACGCTAAGATACTCCCTATGACAATCTCGAGCGTCTCGAAACAGTCCTAATGACGTTTCTTCTAATAGTTTTTTTGTGAAACATATTCCACATTCCTGATACACCTCTTAAATATAGGTTCTTTCGTGTTTGGGAAATTATGTCAATGTTCTGTTTCTTCTGAATCGTAGCTGAAAAAAATGAATAGGGCAATCACTTGTACTGTGACTCGTGAGTGCATTTGCGAACGGTCGGAGTGGGAGACCTAGCCATTCACGAGCGACTTGGCGAAGGCTTACAAGACCATTTTTATGATGCATTTTATAATGCATTTTATTTTAACCCTCTGCTACCGACATGGAGTCCTTGAGACTCCTCAGACTTCGCGAAACTTCGAATACGTGCATGTACGTTTTTTATAACATTGATTCTCCTTGGACCTTTTCCTTCTACAGTTTTCAGTAATGGTTCGTGAGCTTACTGTTGTAGAATGTTTTTCGGGGAAATTATCAGTCTTTGTTGGTGCGCAGGAGACCTAGGGATTCTACATCAGTTGCAATGTAACTTTCACTGAGTGTCCGTTGCTCTTTGCCAGTTAGTACATTTTGTTCTGTTGCACCTCTGAAGAAAGTGCAATGTACAGAAAAACATGTCTAGTACTGTTAAGTGAGGGTGTAAATATTAGTGACCAAGGTTTGGAAGAAATTATTGCACAATGAGTGGAGCAAATGTACAGTGAGAGAATCTTCGGATCATCAAATTGAAAATGACCACTTTCCACGATACGGAAAATTTTGTTTAGAATCTGGGAAAGAAGACGATAATAAATAAGGAATTTCTTGGGAATGAATTACCCGAATAAGAAATAACTCAGAACGCAAAATAATATTAAGGAAAGAACAAACAAGTGTGCAAGAGTTGTGCAGAAACAGATGACTACAGAAATTGTCTCAGAATTTTATTGTTTGCGGATAGTAACATGTTTGTAGTTGATTATCAGTTCTAAAGTTATGGTAGTTTTCATTAATACATATTTTAATGTTCAATAAACTTTTATTATGAAGATAAATTAAAGGTCCGCGTAATATTATTCAACCATTCCTGATATTCTTTCATTAGATAACTTATTAACAAGTATATCCTGATTAATGTTTTCTTTAGTCGTCAGTTATCATAAGTTTTAATGTTCTTCACTCGAATACAAATCAATACTGGAATAGTTGAAACAACATGTTATGAGTCCACGGGACTCCACGTCGGTACCAGTGTGACTGAATTCCCATATCGGCAGCCAAGGGTTAAAATATTGACATAGTCCACCCGCTTTTCAGAGTGATAGTGCGGGTTGCAGACACTGTGGCTTCCAGGCGCGGCGCTCACGACTCGTTTTGACGCTGATCAAAGCGACGTGACTTCCTGCTCTCAATTATCGTCACCTCCTTCGCCCCCGTCATACTTTCACAGTTCTTTCTCATCTGCCCTCTCCAGCTACCAGCTGCCTTCACCCTCTCCTCTTCGCCAGCCTCCTCTAGACCTTTCCCAGTGTCACCGTCCGTTCCGTGACGTCTTGTCCTTGCACTCGGCCCTCCCTCCAACATCCACCCTCTCCTCCCCATCCTCGCCACTCCCTGCGCTTACCCTCCAGATTCGACTTAACTTGCTCTCTCCCGGTGCCAGCTGCCACCCCCTTATCTTCTCCGCTTCCACTCACACTGGTCATCATTCGCTCTCACACATTTGCACCCGTCGCCATTCTCTCTCTCTCTCTCTCTCTCTCTCTCTCTCTCTCCCTCCCTCCTTTATCCGCCCTCATCCCATCCTCCCTCGCCCCCACCAAGCACCGTCACCCACCCTGCCATCGTCCGCCACCGTCTCCCCAAACCCACCCTGCCGCACGTAACCCGAACTCATCTATCCTCACAACCTCATCACACGCCTTCACCAACCCTTGCTATCTTCACTCGTCTCACCAACCCGCCCCCTTCCGCTTCCCTTCTCACTCGTTTCACCTGCACTCACCTACCCTCACCCACCGCCAAATGGCCTCCGACCGCCCCTGCAATTGGCGCCCATCAATAACCCGGTGAATGTCGTTGGGGCGGAGCGCGGCGTTTGATGTGCTCGCCGCCCAATGACGAGAATTTCCTCTTTTTCAGGCGCTCGGAAAAGCCTCTTTGCGCCCCGCTGTGTGATGTGCAGCGGGTAGCGCGTGGTGTTGGAGGGGAAGGGGAGGGGTGACGACTTCGTAGCAATGTCGTTTCAATAGAGCCTCGTGCTTTTGATACACTTTGTAGGATTTATGTGCGCCAGCAGCGTTGGGAAAATAATCGTGAACGAGTGAAAGTGATAAATAGCCGGCTCCCAGTGCCGCTTCGTTCTGAAAGATGCTTATTATTTTGTATATTTGACCTTTTAATGTTGGCGCTGTATAGTTGTAGTTACGGCTTCGTTTTCTGTGTAATCGATGTAGCAGCGTAAGCGGCTTTCTGCGTGGACTGTACAAGCGCGGCTGCTAGACGGGTAAGGAAGAAAAAATGTGCCAATTAAGTGCTAATTAGGGAAATTAGGACATAATAGCACCCTTAATTACGATACGCGATGATAAGCGGCGTTTGATTGGGCTCGCGTGGCAGGGAGCACGTGACCTGCTTCTGTCGGCTTCCCCTAGAAACTCTCCCCCACTGCTCATCCACCCCCTCCCTGGTAGAGGTCCTCCAGAGCTTCCTGTAGGGGCCACACCCCCTAACGCTCTCGACACGCTCCTCAACACGCTCTGACACACGCTCTTCACACTCACTGGGAGATGTATGTTCTCCCATCATATGTTCTTCCACGTTTTCATTTGAAGACAATTACGTATTGTACCGTATGTACGATCTGAATTTCATTATAATACAGTTTTACAATACTTCAGCTCTTAGAATTTCTCATTTTCTTTAGATTTGCCTTCCAAACACGAATGCTTTTAAATCGACCTATAGGTATTAATGGGTATCATCACGCCTTATTTCGTAAACTTATATTTATTTTTAATTATTCTCTTTTCTAAAAGAATTATATAGTTCAATGTAATACGTATAATGAAAATAATGAGTGTGTTAAGTGACAGATTTGAACGTATGTACAAATCTCAGCAAAGTACTTACATGTATTATTTGTAATTTATATTGTCACCTGTGTAAAATAGAAGTAAACAAACAAAACCTTTTTTAGTTTTCCTTTTAACAAAGCTTGTTACTCTTTTTATTCTGAAATAAAAATGAATTAACCGTGTGTTTCCCGTCTCCCTAACCGATCAATGACGATATGTGGCGATATCAAACAAGGACACCCCTCTTTAGATATTTTTTAGAACAATCAGTGTTTCTTTTTCTCAATTGAAAGAAAATATTGTGTTTTCATTTGCGACACTGCTACATTTAGTCGCTTTCAATGGCGCCTCCTTTGGAATATTTGTACACAGTTTTCCAACTTTTAATATTACTAGTTAGGTTCCACATGAAACGGAAAATTATTAAAATAATGACACATGAAACTAAAACAACAACAACAAACTTCAACATTAGAAATGTAGGGACTTATTCTCATGAGTGAATTGAATATTCTGACAACCAGGCATTATTTTATTCATTAGTTCCATGTAAAATATATCGAGAAAATATATATGATGAAATATTCAAATTATTTATTGTTCTTTTGAAACGCGTCTTTGTGTTGGAATTAAATAGCTGTGTAGAGACATACACTAAACGAAGCATTGTAATAACCATAAATTGTGTTGGTAGTGAAACAAAATTCTCGGATTAGAGCCTTTTAATTTTCTAGATAATAAAAGCGTTGGAAATATTTGCCAAAATAAGTGTCGTTTTGCAATGGAGAATAGTGCTTTATTTTCAAGTGCATTTCCGCCACCCCATTTCCTCAACTCAGCTAGAAGAGCGCGTCACACTCAATGTCGAGTATGCGTCCGAAACGATGTTAGCATCCGGTCGTGGAGCACCGCGCCGCCTCATTTTCGTTCATTTCCATCTGCGGGTAGCGCGAAGCTCCCTGCGTTCTGTGGTCGGCGTGTGGTCGAACGATGTGGCGGTCCGGTGGTTGGCGGACTGTCAAAGGCCACTTGCGTTCCATTGGTGGTGTAAGTCGCACTCTCTCGCATCGTATGGACGTCGTAGTGCATTTCCAAGCACTCGATCGAAAATTCGCGTTTATGTAGTAGATGCGGTACTGAGGTTAAATTTTCTTGTTTTTTAGCGATGGTTAATAGCAGGAGGCACATTTCGTGTGTGAATATGTGGTGCTAAAAGAGCACATACCTTCTCGTTTTATTGGTATAGGTAATTATATACAAGCACTTCAGCCATCAATATTCTACCCAGGCTGGGAGTAGAACCCGAAAGCTGCGCATTACAATGTAAAAAGCTTTCCACGACACTATTTAACTGACAGGGTCCCATTTGTAATTTTATAATGGTATTCTTTATGTGATGGTTCTATCATCTTACATTCGAAAGTACGCATATACTATTTTCAGAGCAGTGAACGTGAAATAATTTAAGGACAATATTGAGGAGTGAGTTGAATTTAGAAAGAAGTATCTAATTGAATAAAAGTATAATTTTCGAAATATAGGATGTTTGAGTGGAAGATCGGATCTGCTGCCATAGTATTATGAAATTTTAGTATTGTTGAGAAAAATATTTAAAATTTAGTTAATATTTTTAGAAAGCCTTGGTGTATTTTTTCTTTAAATTGTCACGATTTCACTTAAAATTTCATAAAAAGTTACTAGTATTTTCTACAAAAATCATGACATTATTTAAAGAACAGATTTTTTAAGAAAACTTTCAATCGCCAATAATGTAGTAGGTAGTGGAAAGTAGGGCGTCGAAAATATTTTCACTTTTATAATGTTAGAAAATTGAGGGTTCACTGAAAATAGTTCTTGTGCCGTTTTTGTAAGATTACTTTGTTATTGTGGTAACACTTTGAAGCAAGTTTTGAGACAGGTTTGTAAATATCCTAGATGCTTCCTGTAAAGGCCCCAAAAGTTTTAAACAAAATCATTTCAAATTTGAAGTAATTCATTCAGATCAGCAAGGTCAACAGGAGAAAATGCATTTTGGTAAATATCCTTCGTAAGGTTTTAGGTGCTTCGTGTTGTTCATAAGCAGGCAGATAAACAGATAGGCGTGAGGGTAATAAATAACCTTTTGAGTACAAAGGAACACCAATAAGTAGGATTTTACTACACTACGTACAGAAGCAAGAAAAATACACTTTATCGGTTTCAAGGTTCGTTTAATTCCCAAAAACGTGATTTCTCTCTAAGAAATTGACAGTTCCTTTCAGAACTGCGTAGTGTTCTCTAACTACTTAGAAGATACGAGAAAGCAAAAAAACTAGATCAGCGTATTCTGTAATGAATCAGACAAAATATCTGTCAGTGTGCTGAGAAAATCTTCATTAGTGCACAGCAGTTTCCTTCATCATTACTATTTCTCTTGTTACATAACTGTACATACATACTTGTTGTTGAATTCTCTTGGGGCTACTGCGAAGTCAAATAAGTAAGCATTCAACTACTTATCACCAGAAAGAAAATATACTTTTATCGGATACAAATGTCGAAATTCCAAATATGTGAATTGATGCAATTCAGGACAGTTATGATTCAGTACAGGACGCGTGATCTTGTTATTCGGTACACAGGAGTGAGCTGTGAAAGTCGGTGAAATAGTCTATGTCAAAATTCGAACATTTTAAAAACACTTTCAAAGAACTGGTAAATAAGTACGTAGTTATAATATTAATATAAATATGATAATGTTTATTGTTTACGTTTGAAATGACTATATTTTTTGTGGAAAAACACCGGAGATAGTTTGAAAAGTGTGTGTTAAAAATTTGGCGAGATATAAAAGTTTTTTATGTGATGGACGTGATATTTTGAAGGGTGCATAATGAAGTTTGTGCAACAGAAAATTGCGTGAGTAATCAAAAGAGCAAGACTGTTTATTTGGATATTGTATTTAGTTCTCATTACGTTTTGCCGAAACAATGTCAGAACATCGTAATTTCAGTAGAAACATGAAAAGTGCATTCTCGGATTTGTTATGACAATAAAGTTTCATTGTGAATGAAGTTCATTACGCAGAACTTCTTTGTTGATAGTATTGCTTGATAAAAGTACATGGAAACTGTTCTGTGGAACTCTATCGTAATTCTATCGAACTTACTTCAGTTTCTACTGTAAGACAAAGTGGGGAATGTATGATGTTGTTTTACTTGATCTTCTAATGTTCTTTACTTTGAAATAAGAAATGGATAAAAGTCATTATTACACTTTTCCCAACATTCATTTGGCCCATAATATATTATTTGTGTGGAAAGTAGGACATGTCTCAAAATTACATCATGGCTATTGTTTCCTTGAAAAAATAACATAATCTAAAGCACAGTATTACATTAGAGCAAATAAATAATTTGTACTTTTGGTTGAAATTAATCTTCATTTCTTACGTTTTACAGAATTTACACCTAATTGGACTTCACTTAAAACTTGTCTTGAATAGTTGAATACTTTGTGACAGTAATTAGATTTACATCTGGCATTGTCAGTAGTGGTGGCAAATAGAATAATGAAGAATAGGATCCTATATCATGGAATTTCTCAATTTGTAGTAACTGATGCTGACTTCATTGCATTGTTTAAACGTGGAAGTTGATTAGCACATTTACCCGTAATCGCATATATCTCAATTCACCTTTGCAAATTTTCATTGTATTTTGGGGTTTGTGTTTCATTTCCTCTGATTCATTGCCCTTAAATTACACTGCTCAACACATTGTTTAGGGCTACAGTTCGCTTATCAGAAATTTATATCGTACGGCGTGCCATACTCAATATCGTTTTGTATGTTACGTATATCCTGCAATAACACATTCACTTGATTGACTCGTCGCTCGTAACAGAATCGTTTACCTAGGTCTGGTTTCCTATAACAGAAATGAATCTGTGGCATCACTCTTCCAAGAATAAGGGTGTATCGGCTCACCTGTCAATATTTAATTTTATCATTTTTTATATCCGACTTGTATTTTGTTTGATTTCTTTAATTTACATCATTTGATTGTAAACGGTCAACTTATTATTCACTATTTTATTAAAAAGCACAAATTGAAGTTCTTAATTCAGATACATAAGTTCAAAATACTTTTTTTAATTTTTCATATTGTTACATAACGTTTCGTGAACACTTTTCCCTTCTCTTCAGCTGCCTATAAAGATGTGATTATCAATTGATATAAAATCCATTTTTAAAATTCTTATATTTAAAATTTTTCGTAACGTCATAATTTCTAGTAAAAGTTTGCAATACATTTTTGCAATATATTTTTAACCATTAACAGTACGAATCATTCATAAAACATGCATTGCTTTGTAAACATAGTAAAAGTTGGCAATGTATTGTTTGGCTACATTTCACAATAAATCCTCGTGCTCACTGAAGTCACATTCTCTTCAGCACTCTGCCCTCCAATGCAGTCCAGTGGCGGAGCTGTCAGGTTCAATAGGAGGAACTACGTCATTAGGAGCAGGTTGTCCGCGAAGGGAGGAAGAGGAACGAGGTCAAAAGAGGATAAAGTTGTGAACATCTGTTAGGATTATTTTGATCGCGTAAACTGTGTTGTCATATATTATCAACTGGTTCGTTTATTTTGTGTTCATTTTTATTTTGTTGTTTATTGTTTCTGATATCTTGCTGCCTGTCTTGGTTCACTACCTAAAAGTTTTGCATTTATTAAATTCAATTCTGCCTATTATTTCAATTCAGTGTTTTCATGTGGAGTTCTGTTTTTATTATTCTTGTACTGTTTTGTTAATTTATTCTAGTTTGAATTTTCCTTTAGGTTTCTCCTATGTATTTCAAGTTACAATCCGCACATCCAGTTTCGTAAACTACACTTTCTTCATCACTAAATGCAGTTTTGTCTTGATGATTTCTTATACCTTTGTCTTTATTATCCATCTTGTATATTGGTTTTAGGTCTCAATTTTCTTTTATTCAATTACTAATTTTATTCATTATTTCTAATTGATATGGCAAAACAATCTCGTTATTTTTATTGTTTTTTCAATTCCATCCATTTCGCACTGAGAAAGGACACAGAACGGCTGTCGAAACGTTGACACCTGTCCTTAGGACACGGCGTCTTCCGGACAGCCAAGTAGCTTCCATTATATGTTGCTTTTCTGTACCGGTTTGCGGATATTGTTCTCTCTCATATTGGCGATATCAAGGAAATTAATGTTATGGTGTACTTCAATTTCTACAGTAAATTTAATTTTATTGTTGTAATACATAAATATTCTTACTATTTCATGCATTTTATCTAAATGAATGACCACGTCGTCTACGCTACGTTTATAAAACATCTGTCTCCATTGAAACCAAATGCAAGACAGTTATCGTCAAGAATTTGTTTTGCCCTATGCCCCTTGATCCATTGATCAAATGATGAGGTGGTTGCTTGGTTTTCTTTAGAAGGGTAAATGTTGCTTCATTTTTCAAAGTCACATTCAGTTTTTATTAGAAGTTATTTATCATTAATAAGTAAAACATCGAATATAACTGTAAGAGAATAACAGTTTTATTCGAACATATTCATTCATATATTACAGATATTATAGATTAAACATATCATATATTATAGATATCACATATTCGTCAGTATAGAGACCTGCCTGTCATAATTTCGTACAAAAATTTTTAAAATATAATGTCCAAACTGTTTACAAATAAATAACTATGAAATGTTTTATGATTTATAGCTGCTTAAATAGGAATGATAGTTTGTCTATTCATAAAAAACTTGAATTACACAAATAAATAAATGAGCAATTGTGAAATGAAGGGCAATCATGCAAGAACTTGTAATCCAGTGTGGGGAATGTTCATATAACTTCTGTTTATAGATCTCATACTGTTTTTGTTTCCAAATTTATAGATGATTTGCATCAATATTTTCACAGTAAATCTGAGTTAGAGAATAATTTTGTAATTGGTACAATAAATCTAGAAGTATCTAAAGAAATTACCTACTACTAAAGAATATTTGAGTAATTTTCTCGAATATGACTTTCTGTCTCACATAAATATATCGAATTAGAGTGGATGGTAAATCTGTCTCTTGTATTGACCATATTCTTGGTGAGACAACTTGTAATTTAAATGTCAGTTCGTTTGTTTGCGACTTTAACCTCACAGATCACTACCCAACATTGATTCAATTAAATTGTTCAAATCTGTACCTAAACTGACATTTCTGACCAAAAAGTTAAATATAAAATCAATAACAATAGCTTGCTAAATGAAGTTAATAAAGTGAATTGGAATCTGGTTTATCGAGAGAAAGATGTTAAAGAAGCTGTCACTGTTTTCATACATCTTTTACAAGAGGCTATTGATAAATCTAAACAAATCTATAAAACTAAAAGCAAACTTTAGGGTAGAAAAGCGTGGATAATTCAAGATCTTATCAAATCGTATAGAACCAAATTTCAGTTGTACAAGAAGATGAACGAAAATCCTCAAAGTGATCACTTGAGATTGAAATAATTTGTATCTAAATATAAACTATAATTACTGTTAAGAAAGGGCAAGGAAAAATATTAAAAGCAAATTGTGGCCTAATTTAATTCTAACCTTAGTTTAATGTAGAATTTTATAAATTTTATTATAGACAAAAACAGTTATACTAAGAAATCTACAAAAATTATGTTATTCGGGAATTTGCTTTTGCAACATAAATTATCTATCGCTAATCACTCGAAGAAATTATTTTAGAAATTGGATCCAAAATGGAGGATACGTTTCAAAAAAATGTAATACATAAAAATGTTCTTCTAAATTATTTCCCCTCTGACTATGTTTTTATTAAAGACAAATGAAACTGAAATATTCAGTATAATTAATAATATGAACTGTAGAAAATCGGCTGAAATAGATCAAATATCAGTATTATAAAATGTATAGCTAATTCTATTTCAAAACCTTTTGCTTACATTCTCAACAAATGTATTAAACCAAAACATTTTAAAAAGCTGAAGTTATCCCCAAATATAATACGGTGACGAGAAAAATCCATAGACTATAGACATATCTCATTGATTTCTAATTTAGTGAAAATATTTGAAAAGGTCTTGAAACAAGAAACAGTTTTATAAAAATACATAACGTCATACATCCGTTTCAATTGGTTTCCAGGAAGAAAAGAGTACACAGAGGATGCAATTAAATATTTAACAGATGAAATTAATCAGGCCATAGACAAAAAGGATTCAGTTTGAGAGTATTTCTGGACTTGGCAAAAGCTTCGACATAGTCGATCACGAGATATTGTTAAAAAACTGTACAAACTTGGTTGTAGAGGAAAAATAGAGAATCTATTAAAAAGTTATCTCTCTGGTAGAAAGCAAGTGCTTAAAATAAATGATGTGGTTAATGATGAACTTAATGTAACTTGGTGTTTCATAAGGAACAATATTGGGTCATATATTGTTTTTATTGTACATTAATGTTATGAGGAATATTTAGTTATCTGGGGAGTTGATATCATTTGCGGATGATCCGACATTAATAGTAAAAGGCAGAATGTAGCGTAAAGCTTTGAAATACGCGGAACTGAAAATAAAGTTGCTCTCTCCATAGCTTAGTGAAAATTGTCTAACTTTACACATACTGAAGACTGTTTGTGTTACCTATGGTAGCTATGAGAACAGCGTACCATGCTAATTGTGATATTAGATTACATTGTATTAATAATGACAATTGTAAGTAATAATAACAATTGTAAGTGCCCGAGTATCACTAGGGTGGCAATTGCTAGGTACCTTGCTGAAATGGAAATTTAAGTTGAGCATGTTGTAAAAAAGTGAGATACTTAAATTATAAATTAAGATTCATATTAAGTTCTGAGCAACTGATACGTTATTCTGGGATATAGTGACCTATAGGCATAATTGCGTAGAGTGGAGCCTATGATAGTACAATGAGACCACTCTTTGATATTCAGGAAACGATTACTAAAAGTATCTATAAGAGAAGCTTGTTTGACTCATCAGACATTATATTCAAGGGGAAAATATTTTTAGTGTTAAAATAATATATTTAGAAAAAGCTCTATTCCCCAACATTATGTTTTTACATAGTAAGTATAGCAAGCTAGTCTCAACAAAGACTCATTCCAATTATAATTAATAAGCAAATTAGTAGAAGAAGTCATTACTACATAAGCCATAAAGTATTCAATTCATTGAACACCGAACTGAAGAGCTGCGATATGAACAAACTAAAGCATAGAAAGAAGTTAGATTATCCAAATAGATGAAGAAATTGTAAGGTCATATTATATATTTATACACTGACCAAGGATAGCGTGGGTTAGTTGCATTAAATAAAACACATAAAATTAATATTCATAATAATAAACAATAATTTTTAGACTACCAATCTATGTTTAGTCATTACAGGTTCGCGTACAGGACTTTGCCCTCTGCGAAGCAATATTATTTTACATTATTTGTAATCGTATTTGTACAACCTATAATAATATATAATAAATAAATAACATGAGTAATTACTGAAAATAGTGACAAACTGATCATTAGGAGAAATTGTGAGAACATTTATGCTAGCTGTTTTGGAAATAATTGTTCTTTGTATAAACGATGGTGCGAGTACATTGCGTCGACAAAAGCGGTCAATCCTCTCCAATAAATAAAATAATGGATTATTAGTAAATGTATTATATCAAAATAATAATCCAGCGATTGGTAGCATTCGATAAAACGCTGAGTGATGAGCATTTGATACTCTCGGCTAGAAGAGTTGACTACAGTTGCATTGATTTTGATTGTACGCCAAAATCACATAAACAACTGAAAGCTGTATTTGTTCTCAGTTCCAGCCCATTTATCTCGACAATTTACCACATACAGTGACTGTCACGTTTACCTGTCCCAGGTTATACATTACGTGGACATGATTAATTGTAGCACAATATACAGAAGAAATAATAATCAAACCTCTGGTAAAAGTACACAGCACGTTTTTCCTGTCATTAACAACTGATCGCAGCCAAGTTCCTGGTATTTTTCATCAATAAGCTTTCACAGCTTGCTATCGGGGAGCTTTTTTGAAACATTTATCATTTTCTGTAACTAGTAATTATGTTGCATTTGAATGTTCCTTGCGTAGAATTACTTCAATAATGAAAAGTCAAAACAGTCAATCCAAAGCAGTTTTTATTAAATAATATTTTTCATCCCTTTGTTATTTGATTGAAATGTTTTTCTCAACGTTTCCCGCCACTTCAAATAGTTCAAAATATTTTGTGTTTGACGTAGGTTGAACTCAAATGGGAAAATATGCAGGTACATAAAGCATTTTCAGAATACATTTTCCTTAAAAGTTGTGGATTGTTTGGATAAATATTTCAATTAAAAGAAACAAAGACAGATAAGGTGAAAATGTTATACTTAATATTACTAGAATTAATTATTCTTAATTATTAATATATTTACCAGCGTTATTTTCCGTTTGAATCTCTAATATATTACCACCTAATGGCAAACTTATTTCCTTTGACGTGACGAACCTTTTTCCGAGAATTCCCACCACAGAATGCAAAAATATGTTACGAAACATCCTTGACTACACTTTGAGCCCAATACCTATAAAAAACGAACTGTACAACTTGATATATCTCCGTTTAGACATTAATTACTTTAAATTTCACAATACATTCTTCACTCAAACTACCTATTGGGTCCTGTCCCCACTTTCCACACTATTAGCAGATATTTTTATGGACGTTGAGAAATTCTGAACACCCTCATGTAAAAATCACATATTGTGACATGTTGGTATAGGTACGTTAATGACATTATGGAACTTTAGACCGGTACGTACAGACAATTGAAAAACTTTTCTAACTTTCTTAATTCTACACACTCCAATATACAATTCACTGTAGAAAAAGAAAATGAGACCAGAACCCTTAACTTTCTAGATCTGTCTATCACTTCACTGAATGATGGACATGTTTTTGACATAAACAGAAAACCGACACATACCGACACAGCACAGTCATTCACAACGTCCACCCTCTCACAAGCAGCATTCCGTAGTATGGTTCACAGATTATTCTCGATTCCTCTCTTCTCCCAGAACTTCCTAAAAAAAACACATAATATAAAACAAATAGCTACCAACAACGGATACAACAGTTGTTTCATTGACAATCTTATCATAAAGAAAACTATATCTCTCAACACAAAAAAAACTTAACTTCCCTCACTCCCGCACACAACACACACGCACACCAGTTACACTATTCCCTTCCTTGGAGCACTGTCTCAGAAAATTGCCGAAAAAAAACCTCAGTCAATTCGACATACAGTAACATTTAGCTCACCAAACAATCTCCATACCACACTTTCCTACAACAAAGATCCTATTCCAAAGCCTCTAACACATGAGGTATACTCCATTTCCTGTGGTAGTTGCAATGCACAGTATATTGGCTAGGCCGGAAGATCCTTTAAACAAGAAATCAAAGAACACGTACAAGCTCTCACACACAATCACACTTTGCCAACTATCTCTTTGAGCAAGGTCACTCTTTTAATGCAGACAGTGACGTCAAAATTTTGGAAATTGAAAACAGATACACTCACAGACTTAAATTAGAATCCATACACATCAATCATTTATTAAACAATTCCCATCACACTATTTTGAATGAACAAATTCCTTCTCTCTCCCCTCTTCTGAAGCTATCCGCTTCCCACGCACATTACCCCTCCGCCTACCCCTTTTCCGCAACCCGGCCGGGCCTTTCCCCAATGGCCATTTCTTAGAAACACCCTGCGTTCTCCCTCTCTCCATTGAAAGCTTCTTTTATAAATAGCGCGTAATTCCCTCGCCTTTCGCTATCTTACCTGAACGAGGCCCCCAGTCGCCTCAGAATCCGTATGTAGTTTGCTCATCAAAATTTATTTACTTATTTATTTGTCTAGACTATTTTTTATTTTTAATTTTATTTAATTTACCAACTTTAGAATAGTACATTTGTTTTCTCATGTACTCATGATTCAAAATTATGTTTCCGTTTTCACGTTTTATATTACAATTTTCTACTTTTATTCAATTCTAATTTTATTCACAATAATATTCTGAATAGATTTTATTTTATTTGTAATTTAGATATATTTTTATTGTTTTTTGTAGTTCTGAAGATGGCCGCAATGCGACCCAAAAAGCTTTATGCAAAAATAAGCACGTACGACAAAAAACATCGCCTCAAATATATTTCTATGATGCAAAGTCGTAAACTCCGCACTATTTCCTACCTCTCTAATATATTATTAAATTCAACGATATACTTCAGCCTAGAGAATAAAGGCATTAAAGACATGAACATAATCTGTTCTTCAATACTAGCGCCAGTGGCATTGCTGCAGATTGTGTCACGCGGGACGGTAATGATGGACATCGTCTTTTAGTTATATTCTCGCAAGACAGTGTTCTAAATTATTATTGATATTCGTATTCATTATTTTATTAAATATGTTATAATAATTGATTTTATTGCACATTTACTAGTTCTTTAAAATGATTACATTAGTAAATATTTTAAATATTAATGAAATTAAATATTAAATTATTTTAAATATTTAAAATGATTACCTCAGTAAAATATTTAATAATAATATTATTTGTAAGGAATTGTTACCTATTGGCGACTCCGAGAACCTCTCGCAGGTCTACCGTTCCTCGAGGGACATTCCAAGTGCAGAGCACCTTCGCAGTTTCTGAATATCGCATAGGTCTATCTCGGTTCTCTATCTTTTCATTACCCGTGGTATCCTTTGACTCTCTCTCCGCGATAGTACCGTATTTTTGGTTGTAGGGTCTCACTTCCTCAATTACACACAAATTGCACACAGTTGCGTATCAATATGAAAAGATTATGATATAAATGTAATACACGAGATACTCGATGGGTCACAAGCCACTAAAAATATATTATTATCACAGTAAATGTAAAAGGATGAAACAGCAAACAGTTTATGTTAAAAAAAAGTTCCACAAATGTGAATGTATATTCAATATATTATTCATTTGAGACAAAATTATTTAAAGTATCTTCAAATTTCTTTATTGATATTGAAACACAAAACTTATGAATGATGCTCTACTTATTTATTAATCCTCTACATAAACGAGTGGTGCTATAACAGTACGCCATATTTTCTCGAGTTATTTGTAACTTTTGACATTTTCAAATATTCAGAGAGTTCAACGAAAATGGAACTTACATCGCTTTTATAAGCGTGATTTGCTCTATTTGAGAACAAAATAATAATTACTCTTTTTTGAGAGTTGAACTCGATAAAAATTACCGTTTTGAGAGTTTTAAAAATTACATTCACAGTAGTGCTGAAAACTCACCTCGCTCTCATTGTAATCTGCAAAATAATCCTGAAAATTCACCACTTGATTTGCAAAAATGTACTGAGTTATGAAAGTAATGGAATCTAAAACGTCGTATAATCCACATAAAATATTTTATTACAAATTTCTACTCATTTTTGCTTAAAATTTGAAAGATATGTAATACAAAGAAAATATGGAAGGCCCATTTTCTTTAGATGATGGGGTTTCACTGAGCGCTGTACTTGAAGAAAAATTTAAGGAAAACCCATATTTTGAAAACTGTGTACTTTTCATTTAAATCTAATTTTTAGATCAGATTTCATTTAGGAAAAATCACTATCATCAAAATTGTGATTTTTCATCGTTACTGTTTTGCAATGTTCAAAAATGTTGAAAATATTTTGTATCAGGAACAGAGCTCTGCCCATTTTTAAAAACATACTTATCTCTAATCGAGAAAAATGCAGAACAACTTTGGAGCTTCTTTTGAGAAAATAGTTATTTATTCATTACCAATAATTCACGCAAAATAGCACGGCTAAAATTTTGAAATTATTTACAATGCGTTATTCTCTGGGTCTCCAGCGGAGAACATCGGAGGCGTCAAAAATAGAGCTAAGGCGACATTCGTGTTTGGAAGTTTTAATAAGGAGAGAGGTCACTAGAGTGATATTGCAACAGCGACAAAAGACAGCAGCAGCGGCCACGCCAGAGACACGACGACGACGATGATGACAATTGTCATGATGCGGCAATGGAAGGAATACCCTCTGCCACGGATTTATCGGAAGCAATGACTGCCACGGGGGCAGCGGAGATTGTGACAACAGGAGGCAGGCTCATCAACAGGGAGAATGTCAACGGAAACGGCGGCTACAACCTGGCAAAGATCAGAGAATGTCTGCGTCGAGAAAAACGGACATTACGATTTAGATAAGAATTCCGGCAGCGGAACTGCGGACGGTTGAGGGAGAGGACGACAGCTGCAGTAGTAACAATAAAGGCTGGGACGACAGTGACGTGATGTCGGTTCGTATAGTTACGGTCGCGATAAGGACAACGGTCTATAAGATTTCCAACGGTGACAAAGGAGTCGCCGACAATGATTACATTAATGGCGTCACCGTCAATGACATCATGGCGTCGAGGTCAACGGCGACAATAGTGATTACAACAATGATGATGACGACAGTGATGATGATGACGACAACATAATGGCGGCATGATGACGACATGATGAATGATATTGATTACAATGGTGACTACGACAGCGTCAACGGCGTCGAAAGAGGCAACAAAGCAGTAACGGCTTCCGCTTTGGCGGCGACAGTGACGGTTTCGAGAATGGCTCCGGTGCCAACAGTGAGGGCGATTATGGTAAGAACAGCATCTGCAACAAGAGCGGCGGTAGCGCCGGCGGGGGCGTTGGTTGCGGCGTGGCTCCGGTGGCGGGCCGTCCGTGCGGGCCGCAGGTGGCCGCGGAGACATCTTGATCGCGGGCGGAGATCCATCACCGCGCCAGTCGCAGAAACTCGCAGGCGGCACCTCATTTCCTGCGGCGCGGGCGGCGGCGGCGGCGGCGAGGGCGGTGGAGGTGGGGGCGGTGGCGGTTGGCGGTGGGGGCGGAGGAAGTGGCGGCGGCGGAGGAGGAGGCGGCGCCGGCGAGCGGCGATCAATCTTGGGCCGTCAGAGCGCGTCAGGCCGAGTGTCGCGCGGACTCCTCCCACGTCGCTCTGCGCCGCGCCTCTGCCGCGTCCCGGCCTCGCCCACCATCCCTGCGCGCCGATTCTACATGACTCCCTCCCCTGCTACCCTCGCCCGCCCGCCGCCCATCACCCCTACCGTGCGCCCCGTTCGCCGTCCGTGCCGTCGCCAACCCGCGCTCGTTCACATCACGAAGCCTTCACCGTCCGTCCCAAAGATTTCCAAAGCCTACCTGAGGAGATAAGCCCGATACGCATGGTACAGTTTTCGTGCAGATTCTCATACAGCTTCTGTACAGAAACGTCAAGATCTCAAACTAGAAGTATAAAAGCCAAATGTCACGCATACACGGTCTGCACGTTTTGTGCATGAATCGCCAAATGGCGCCGCTAGGGGATTCACCGGGTAACAACTGAATTGCGCCGTCCGAGTACTTTCAGTGGCGGGATTTCTGTGCGTGCGTTAGGCTGTGTGAATATTAAGTATTAATCAACCATTTGGATCACAGAGAAGAAATGCAGGGAGGCAAGAATTGGGGAAAAGGAAGTTTATCACAATATATCACTTCATACAATCGCTCCTTGGCACAACTAACCAAAAAATCGACATGGCCAATTACTGTTAGTAAACGATTCTGCCGCTAGAGGCGCTGGAGTCAAACTGGATGCTTTCTGCACAAAAAATTATGAGCATGTTCATAAATTTTTCATGCAGAAAGCGTAAAGTCTGGACTGCATAAAGATTCTGCATGTGTATCGGGCTTCAATCGAACTGACCATAGTTGTACAGTTATACCCGTACAGTAGTACAGTTGTTCCAGTAGTGATACAGTTGTACCAGAGCAGAGTTGTCCTTCTAGAAATCAAGTTACAGCATCTCATATGATTGTATCCGTACTGAAAACTGTTTCCCATTCACATTTAGAAAATAATCAGAAATGATTCACACTTGTTCATTAGACGTTGCTCATTGCACATGTACGGAAATCCTAGAAAATGTACGTCACACGCCAAAACTCACTATTATACATTCCCTACGTTACCGCTAAAACAAAATTTCTCGTAAAAATGCTTCGGCTTGTATTGAGCAAAAGTGCGAGTTGCAGCAGCACCAAACATGTTTGTTTTGTTCTCTATCAAAAACCAGAAAATCCTTACTTATCCCGGTTACGCGTTCCAGGGTACAGTTTCTACAAAGGAGGGATCGAAAACAAAAACACGTCACCTACGTTCATTCCCACTGAGAATGCTTGCTTCATGAGCAGCAATATATTTTATGCGTATTCAGCCACATTACCCATTAATATCCATTTTGTGCCCACAATCCCGCCACGAAGTTTCGAACAGGGTTCCAGCGTGATCTGGGTACACAGTAAATAAGTCACTTCAACGGCGTCCCGAAGCGGTGTCGAAACAAGGGGACACAGAGTGGCTTTCTGCGAGTAGTTTCATTGAGTAGTATGTCTATCGATTGTACTACGTCAATATCTTTACCTATTTAATATTATCAGTGTATAGGTCACGTTTACATCAAAATATTTCTTTTTAATACAAAAATAATCAGTGAGAAAAGGTAAAAAATATGAATGTGTTTAAAGTCTTCATATGCCCGCCGACTACGTCTGCAGCTCTGGGGAACATTAATTTAGGAAACTCGTATGTTAGATAAGTGAAAGTTATGAAAGTTATGAAAGAAAAGTTATGAAGTGAAATTAGAAAACTATTACTGTAAGTGGTGGCTCAGGGCATGATATCACTGCAGTTCCTCTGACCGGGAGGACCTAGATTTGAGTCCCGTCATTAGCTAGGTAGCTAGGTCGAATTTAGTCGCTGTATTCTAGCGACCGGCTGCTCTGATCGGTAATTTTCTGTGGTTTCTCCGATCAATATCAGGCGAATGCCATAGCAACACCGTAACGACCGGGCCGCGGACTGCACGCAATCTTTCCTTCTCCTTCCTTGAACTTTCCTCGCCCCTTACACTTAGATGCACTGTACGGCCACACATGCCGGGAGATTAGTCGGGAGCTCAGAGCTTGTCACGGTTCGGGTGGTGCCCCGCAGGTGGGAGATACTGATTGGGTAAAATTCTGGTACCCGACAGGTAGACCGGGGTCAGATTTCACCATCCAGGGGAGGAAAGTCTCCGAGGAAGGAATAAATGCACTACACTTGCGGAAATAATGACCTTAGTAGATGGCGCGCCCGAAATAATCAGTCATAGAAAACTATTGGTCAATTTTCTCGTTAAATATCTCAAGAAAATTTTATTTTAAAAAGTTCTACTAACTCTTGCCCTTTTATTCATTTATATTTATTGATTTAATTATACATCTTCATGATTCTAGTTTACGTTTCAATTATTTTCTCTTCTCTCGTAAAATTTGCTTTTATTACTTACGTGTTTTCTGAAAGAAATTTGATTATATAATAGATGTCATGTATATGTCAACTGTCACACAACAATGGCTTGACGTGAATGCAACATGTAGTGTGAATAATTCTGTGGGAAACGAATTAAGCGATGACTTACGTATAAGTGACACCGAACCGAGTAGATGTACATTTTATTATACTGTCTCTAAATGTGAACTATATCCCTACAATTATAATTCAATTCCTTGTGCGGCCATTTTAAAAATTTTATCCTCAGTTTTGCTCATGTGCTCGACGAGTGTACCTCTCTCCAGGTATCTCCTGCAGCGGCTACTGCCTTAGTGGCGACAGGCTCGAAACTCCCAACTGGTCTCTCGACATCTGTGATAGTGGCAATAGTGATATTGGCCAGGAAGAGAAGATCGCGCGCGGTCTATGACCCGTCAGCTGAAGTACTCCTCAGCACTCCGAACTGCTTAACTCAGCCAATTCAAATTATTGCAATTATCTATCATTACATGTACAATGTATTTATGTGTGTACATGCTATTTACATTTTACACCCAAACATCCACTCTAGTGGCAAGAGAAGAGCGGCCAAGAAGCCGCCATCCATTCACAGCAGTGGCGATCTATCTCTGTACTAGCAACAGCGATCGTCGAATGCCACAATACGTCTTGTGTAGCGCCCACGAGTCGCCCGCACGGAGCCGGGCCTATCTCGCCCCGCAGCAGAGTCGAGTGTTGTGGAACAGAAGCGGTGCTTCAAGGCAGGCGGGCGGACGGACGGACGTGTACGGGCCGTGCAACACGGCAGCCCCTTATCGCGTGTGGCCGTAGAACAAAGCGGACCGCGGGCCGCGCCCGGCAGATAATCTCCGCGGCCGGACGCGCCTCGACAGGCCTGCCAACCGCCGCGGCGCCTCCTTGATTAATAGTCGCGGCCCCAGTCGTAACTGAACCGGCGGCTCTGCGGTGGACCGCGATGAAGAGGTTGCGCGCCCTGACTGCGGTGGGCCGTTGTGCGTTGCCTCTTCTCTCGCCGACTGCGAACAGCTCTTGTGTACTGTCGGCCCATGGGCGCACGTTTTGGTGTACATAATCCCTCGATAGTGAAAGTGAACCGTTTAAAATATCTTAAAATTTTTATTCACGTACTACAATGTAAATATATTTATATGTTACTCCCGGTGAGAGGGAAGCGGAGAGGGCGAGGAAAAGAGAGTGGGTCCGAAGGAAACAGTGAGTAAGAAAGGGAGAGGGAATAAAATAAAAATAACGTAGCACCGCCACTAGTGTAAGCCGTGGTAAATTACCCACTATTATAAATGTATTGAAAAGATCTACTTATTGGTTATCAGTAGGGGTTGGATTTGAATGAAATGTATTTTTTTATCTTTTCACTTTAGAACAATGCTTTTTAGTATAGATATTAATTTTACGTTGTGACAAAAGGAAATGGCCCATTTCTATCCGACATTTTTTTGCATTTTTCGTCGATTTCGACTACCAAGTCTTTTTTCACGCCATTTTAATGCATTTTTCGCTAATTTCATCAATTTTAACATCAAAATGGTGACGTTTACTTCAAATAATATTTAAGATATGCATCAAATTCTCTACAGAATTCCTGCGTAATCTGTTCGATTTCTTTGCTCAGAAATTGTCATGCAGCCGTTGTAAGTAATTATCTAAGGTTCCTGTGACGCCTATCAGCGGCCACTGTCGGTTCGACCGATATAGGCGATAACTATGTAAAGAAAGAGATTTCCTGATAAGAATAGTCCAAACCAAAGGTTTACAAGCTGAGTTCACTTGAAAAGAAGAAGCGTCGATTACATCAGTTACATATCCAACAGCTTGAGTTAGTCGTCTGAACTGTTTTTGATGAAATTTTTTACTTCATTTTTCTTTGCTTTTAGAACATTTTCGAAAACTTTTAACAAGCATTCTATTGATCATTTTTGGCGATGTTTCAGGTCATTAAAATCTGCTCCCTAGTTATCAGTATTTATTAGGGACTGATACTTCAGTTGGTGTTTTGAGTTGCTAAAGGGTGTTTTAGTTGCAGTTCTAAACAGAGATACGCTCGATTTACTCTTAAAATAGCCAAATTTTGTAACTAGTGGAAAATTGAGCACGTGTAAACAACCTACTAGCAGCTCTTTTTATTCTGTGGACCGGCACGTTTGTTCCTGCTTATAAAACTGTTTTATGAAATAATGTTTACAATAAGTGTTATATTTAGTTTGTTTTGTTGTGTTATTTATGAAAAACGTTATTACTACAACCTTTTTTGTTGCGTTAATTTGCGTGGAACGACGGAGCAGGTACACATACACATGTCTAGTGAGGCAGTGAAGAGAGCATTATGACCGAAAATTTTGTTACATTCCTCTCGTGCAAAATTTGCCCAGTGTTGCTTGTCACGTTGCTGGACCACACATTTTAATTTAACATGTTTTGTAGTTTCACCTCTTTCAAAATATCACATTTTTTGCAGGTAGGCCTATTAGTGTCTATGAGCACATCCACGGGTGATGTTTTCAAGTGAATCTTGTGGCTGGATTTTATTTTCAGGGACATTTCTGAGCTACATTTCATACATTTTTGCAATATATAATTGCATAAAATAAATTACATTGTTGCAGTTATTCTTTAATAAACAGTTTGTATTTCCTTCTCCCAACCTTTGTTCCTACATTTAATTGAAAATAACAAGTGAGAGCTTACCACCTATCGAGAAAAAGCGCATTGATTCGTGCCGAAATCTTTTGAAGCCTTTAGACGCTGACATAACATACCTAGTCGGGTTCTTCTTTAGTTGTAACGTAAGGATCCTTGTTTTTCTAAACATAAAGATCTAATAAATATTACACATTAATCATTAATAAAATAAAGTAAAAGAGTTGCAACATGGTTGGTCAGTATTTAAATCTACCTGCATCTGACAAAATCCCATTTTTTGAAGAACTTAACACTATACTACACATTGCTAGGTCAAATGGTTACAACACAGAACTCATTAACAACATACTATGCGGCAAAACACAAACAGAAACTAAAGTGTACCTTTCATCCTCTACAGTAGCTCAAACACCACATAAGTACACTTGCTTACCTTATTTTGGCAACCTTTCAGAAAAAGGCCCACACAATATACACAAAGTCGGTATCAAAGTTTCTTTCAAATAACAACACTCCTTCATAAAAATGCGATCCCCCAAAACACACACAGATCTTTTAGAAAAAAGCGGCGTCTACTTACTGCATTGTCACGACTGTGAAGCCAAATATATTGGTCAAACAGGCAGAACTTTTAACACAATAATAAAAGAACATATACTCTTGGAAACACAACTCCTTTAAATTTCCAATCACCTACTTTACCAATCACCAACTTCAGACAGGCCACACATTCGATCCACCTACAGATATTCGTATACTGAAAATAGAAAATCAAAATCACACCAGATTAACTTTGGAAAACCTTCACATTCATTTAAATGATAATCTTCTGAATGAACATAAACCATAACCCCTCCCCTCTATTGCAATTATTATTAGACACCACCCTCGCACCACACTCTTCCGGGGCGGCGCAACAGAGAGAACATCTCACCCCGGCCATTAACCCTCCTCCTTCACCACCCCACAGCCCGGTACTTAAGTCGCTTAGGCCTTCCAAACCCGCGTAGTCTCTTTGCGGCTTCCAGACAGTAAGGAACGGTTCAACTTACATTTCATGTTTCTGTTAGAAACATTTTTCTCAAGTTCTATTCAATTTCATCCACTTTCTTGTGTAGGTTCAGAATTACTGTGATTTAAAAATGCTTTAACACCCCCTATTTTATTTTTTATCGTTTCATAAAATTGTAATTCTGTTTTTTTAATTATTAATAATTGTTTTCTATCCTAATGTTTTTTTTAATCTCAAGTTTGAATTGTTTAACCAATCGTTTGTTATATTTCTTGTAGTACTAGAAACTGATGATGATGGCTAAACCAATAAAAGCTGCTCTTGAAATAAACAGTATTGTTGGCATTGACAACACCTGTGACCATTTAATTAGTATATTAATTATTAATGTGTATTATTTAGAATACTGTTTACATTATTGTTTTACAAATAAAAGATCTTGAATTTCTTCATACGTTAATGAGAATCGAAGCTTTTAATCTACATTCATTCTTCTTTATTTGGTTTCAAGGAAGTAAGAAAGCCAATGGTAAAGTGATGCGTCTGAAGTTTCCTCATGCTTAGCTCCGGAAAGTCTATTCACAAACGACCTGCATGTCGAACGAGCGACGTCAACCTGTCTAATTAATGTCTTACAAGAGGGAACTCCGTTCGTGTCTTTGACAAACGTTGTATTCAGAGACGACCCGCGTGGCTGCATCTTTCAGACGACGGCAAGGAAGACAACTGCCGGTTCTTTTTCTTTCCTTCGCTCGTGCGTTACTCAAAGCCGGAAAGCAAGATCCCTCCCGGCTGTTAACCGAAAGGTTGGTGATTTGAGCCCACCCGGGGTAATTTTACCCAGTGGAACAAAATCCAGACATTCTAGAACTAAGAAAAATAATAAAAATTTGTTAGAGATTAATATGCCAAGGTGCAAAACAAAAAATATAGATTTAAGCTAAAATTAAGTTAGTTTTAGTTAATCTTAATTTAATTATAAGTAAAGTCTT
This sequence comes from Acheta domesticus, assembly GCA_031308135.1. Classification (NCBI taxonomy): domain Eukaryota; kingdom Metazoa; phylum Arthropoda; class Insecta; order Orthoptera; family Gryllidae; genus Acheta; species Acheta domesticus. Next base: position 105,432,920 of record JAHLJT010002406.1, on the reverse strand, counting down.
CCCTCTCAACTGTTCAAGTCGCAAGCAGGGAAATGTACCCAATTCAATAAATTCTCGCCTCCTCAAGTTTACTGTGGAGGGGAAATATAAAAAAAAGGTCCCTCTCGCTCCCCGCACGAAGTTAAACGCACGCGCACACCAGCGCGATGATTAGCTAGGGATGGCAAAATCACATGTTTTCTAAAACATCGACATTTTTGAGCGGAAATATCGATATTATAACATCGATATTTTGCTTGCGATGCTTTCTTCAGATCTATATATTTGTTCAGAAACATCGATGTTTTCAAACAAATCTCAAATATAAATATTCGAATTCAAATTTGGTATCTATTTTTCTTGTGGATTGCTCGCAATCAGCAGCCATTCACAGCTGTCACTGTTGTCGATCCCCAGGTGGCACGAAACCGTTTGCTATTAGTAACCTTTCTCCAGTGTTACTTCCTTTCTTGATCTTTTGAAACGTGGTAATATCGTTAAACTGCGTTTTGAAGCTTGACAAGATAGTGCATTGATTAAAAGATTAAGATGACAGCCAAATTTAAGGCAGAACATATATTTCACGTTAATATTAGTTTAATGTATCTCATTAGAACCTGAACTTTTTACTGTGATATGTTTAATCATTTTTAAAACATCGATATTTTAAACCACGATGTTTTTGTTGATGTTTACATCGACATCAAAAACCAAACTACAACTGAATAAATGTATGTTCTTTTTTCATGGAGAGAATATCACAATAACATTATTTCAACGAAAATATCTGTCATGTAGATTGTAATAAATGGTATATAAAGAAAACAATACCATATTTTTCTGCTCTTAATTACAACGAAACACAGTTTGATTCTAGAGCTTATATTCTGTTCACTATGTCAACTTTGTTTCCTTTGCTTCGTGGCATGATCAGATTACTTCCTGAAACCAATTAAATTGAATTTAATACTACACATATGTGCCTAAGCACGACCCAAAGTACAGTCAAAAGGCATTTTCCCGAGGTACAGCAACATGCAATCGTGAATGAATAATTGCTACTGTTAATAATAAGTTTTCTGTAGGAAAGAAATATTCATCTTAAATTAACTACATTCTGTGTTAGTAAGTGTATATCTGCTTCAATTTTCGTAAAGTAACAGTAGTTATTACAAATTTTATGAAAGAGAAATACAGACATGTTTACTTTTCACTTGTCAAATCTATTAAACTCTCATAAATCACGGAAACTGCTCACTCTGCAAAATCGTTCTCTTGAATAAACACAATTGTCAATAGAAGTTTAGGGAAAATAAGAATCTGAAATTTCTCTCACAGACTCCTCGAAAACATGCTTTGTCCCTAGGTACATCTGTCCCTAGGTACGGCAGTTTCCCCTATAGCTACTTCTTGCTGGGGGTGGTCGCAACCGCCGCCTCCGAATCGTGACTTATGAGCTCGTTCTTCTGTTTGCGTCGTTTATTTAGCTCCCGAATCGCATTTGCACGAGTACAACCGGCGATTGTTTCGCCGCACCGCGATCCAGGTCGCGGCCACAATGACCGGTGGCGCGCACTATCTCTCTTCCTCCGTAACCTTTGAACTCGGCCCCCTGCTCGATATTCCTCTGTGTTTGCAAGAGAAGCCCACAGCTACATGTATTCATTTCCCGTCGAATAAATTGAATCGCTTTAGCGCTGCCGTGTCCCGAGGGCCTTCGCGGTTCAAACGAGCGAACAGAAGAGAGCAGCGTGTAGCGCTGCCTGTGCTCTCTTCGGCTCTCTTCAGTGCTCCGTTTCTCTCTTCATTGGTGCTGCTACTATCGTCGAATGTTTACGTGCACAGTGGGCATAAAGAGGTGGAATTCGTAATAATAGTCTAATATATTAACTTATTTTACTTTTCAGTTCTACATCATATTGAATATCAAATTTACTTCTTTTTGATTTTGAAAGTTAATACGACTTTCATCATAATTTGAGTCGTTTTCTTCATGAGGAGAGCGCAAGAACCTACAAGCATACAGTATGAGTTCTAAATGTTTTTTATTTAAATCGCTAGATTTAGACAATATTTTCTCATCCTTCGTAAATCAAATAGATCTTGATCTAAATGGAGTGAATTAATAGTTTTATTTTTTGTACTCGTACATTTAATGGCAATTTGTATTGATAATAGTGACAGGCCGACTTTTGGTTTGCTAATAGTGACAGGCCGACGAGAACCGCGAACTGGGAATGGAGTTAGGAAAACATTGTCTGGTCTTCAGGATGTTATTGGTGAGACTAAATGGTGAAGGAAGAATCACACGCGGTACGTGTCCCGCTGTTTAAGGAGCTCTTCCGGCGTACGCCTGGAATTGGACCGGAGGAAGTCATCGGTACGGCTGAACACATTCGACTAATCAAATTCTCATCCCTTGTTCGGCACAAGTACTAATAAAACCTCCATTGCCTGAATATGCCCTCAGACATTCCTAATAATTGCTTATATATTAATAATAATAGTAATAATAATAATAATAATAATAATAATAATAATAAACGTCTTAAATACAAGAGTTTGGAAATCGAGATCAGCCGAATGTGGGGCGTAAAAGCACAGGTCGTCCCGATAGTTATCGGAGCTCTGGGATTTGTTCCGCAAAATTTGAGTAAGAACTTGTCTAAACTCCCAGGTAATTCAAAAGACTGGGAAGTGCAAGAAATTGCTTTATTTGGAACAGCCCACATTTTGCGTAAAGTATTGTAGAGGCACTGATAGTCACCGAATCTGCTCCTTAGGTAGCTGGTTGCAACCTGGAGTAGATTTTATATTCAGCCGACTCATAAGATCTTTAGTCGTGATGTAATGGAATAATAATAATAATAAACTTGGCTAAACTCCCAGGAATTCGAAAGACTGAAAAGTGCAGGAAATTGCTTTATTTGGAACAACCCACATTTTGCGCAAAGTATTGCATAGGTACCGACAGTCCCTAGATCTGCTCCTTAGGTAGAAGTGACCTGAAGTAGATTTTATTTTGATCTGACTCACAACATCTTTAGTCGTGATATAGTGGAATAATAATAAAAAATGGGGTAAAAGATGACAGATGTCGATATGAATACCAGGCTCAGGAAAACATCCACCATATTACATCTGTATGCATAGGATTCTCGGGAACTGATTATAAACAACGCCACGATGCAGTTGGATCCTGCATCAAGAAGTTGCTTACCAACACCAGCTTACAGAATGCAAGGCACCCTATTGTAAATACGTATCTAACAATGTTCTCGAAATTGATGAATGCCGATTTTTTGGGACAGAACAATTCTCACAGACCAGACAGCCCCTTACAACCGGTCTGATTTGGTTCTAGTAGAGAAGACGAAAAGACAAACCTACCTGATCGACATAGCCATACCAAACACGAAAAATCTACAAGAGAAGTATGTCGAGAAGATCATAAAATAAGCTCCGCTGGTTGAAAGAGTCAGGGAGTGACATATGGACCATGTGAGAATCATCACAGTTGCCATCTCTAACACCGCAGTAATTCCGAAGACACTATTTAAAAGTTTAAAAGACCTGAATATTAATGTGAATATTTATAAGACCATGCAGAACGCTGTAGTCATCTCAACATCTGGAATAGCTCGAAATTTTATGGGGGTAGGGTAGATGTAAATTTCTAGCTGTTGATAAATATCCTTTGGTCATGTATAATCTGGTATTTGTCCGTATGATAAAAGAAAACAAAGGTTAAATAATAATAATAACAATAATAATAATTGCGTGTGAAGAAAGCACGACCGTAAAGTTGCGAAAGAAGTGACGAAGGAGCGTAAGTTAAAGCAACGCTTTCAAATTTTATGACATGTAACACTCGAATTTGGCTTTGGTGTTTTGTTACTAAGCTTCAATTTGGAAATTGCAAGTAGTGTGCACACTCGCGAACTCATATCCGAGAATTCACGGCTCAAACAGACTCACTGATGAGAGATAAGCATGACGAGGAATATGACGTTCATTTCTCTCTCCCTCTCATGTATCACTCGTATCTCTCTCGATTCTCTCCCTCTCCTCCCACTCTCCTCCCTCTTATCCTCCCTCTCCTCTCCTCTATTTTTTTACTTTCTCGTATACGTACGTATACACGGAGTGATATACGGAGTATAGGGAAAGTTATGTAATGCTGCGCGAAAAAATTGCCAATTTTCGGCGGAAAAAAATTCATTGCCGGGCCGCGAAAACGAATTAGTAGATACAACCAGTTGCTATATTAAGAAAAAAAATCCCCTAACACGTGGTGTATCCAGAAACCCTGTTTTCTAGGTCCTTGATACCGAAAACCCAACTGAAAGGAAAACGTCCGTCTGTCCGTGTGTCCGACTGACCGTCTGTCCGTCTGTTTGTCCGTCTGTGAACACAGCTAGCGCCTAAACCATACGTACGATTTCTTCCAAAATGAATATTCCTTAGTCGATCTGATTCTAGCCGAAGCTTTGAGATTTTGAAAAAGATTCTGCAAAATTTGGGGGTACTTTATTTGAAGCCCCCCGGGCATTTTCAAAATTTTCTCAAAAACGGCTCCAATTTTTTTCTTTATATTTCTTATATGAATAGAGTAAAATACACTTATTAACATGGCATAGGTCCGATTTTCACGATAACTCTGAATTTTCGAAAATTGTGAAAGTTTCAATTTTTTTCGGCGTCTTTCTCCAGCTACAAAATTGAAGGTAGAGATTTTTTCTTCAAATAAAATTTGTTGATTAATATTGAGTTCTTTCATACAGGTCATGTAAATGTTTCTCAAAATTTTAGTAGTTTTCGTGCAATAATGCGTGCAATATGTGCAACATTAAAAAATGACAAAAACAAGATTTTTTTAAAAACGGCTCCAAATTTTTTCTGTAAACTTTTCGTAGGGATAGTGGTAAATTTACTCTATCAGATGACATAAAAGCCACATTGGTCTATCGGTTGCTTTTTTCAAAAATTACAAAAATGTATTTTTTTTTACTTGTCTCTCACGTCGTTAATATTTACATTATCGGCGATTTTTTCACATTATTATATTTATGAGTAATATATGCTTTAAATAATGTCAGGTAAAGTTTCTCGAAAACACTACCATTTTCTGTGAAAAGTAGCTCAAATTTCGGCATTTTCAGACATGCTCAAACGTCATTTTCTCATATATGGCTGCAAATTTTTTTCTTGAAACTTTTGTAACAGATAGTGATAATTACACTCTTTAATATGACGTAAAGTTTATTTTGAGTAATTGTTTTTGTTTTTTTCAAAAATTATATAAATGTAAATTTTTTGAAAGATCTCTCACATCTTTAATGTGCACATTATCCGCAATTTGTAAAGATGATTATATTTGTGAGTGTAAGTGCTTCAAATAACTTCAAATAAAGTATTTTGAAAACTCAAAAATTTTCTGTGAAAATGAGCTTCAATTTTCGCATTTTTAGTAGTGCTAAAACGCCATTTTCTCTTAAACGGCGCATAATGTTTAAAAGAAAATTGCCATTTACGGCTAGGTTTTTGTGTTCTTTAATATTCTAAAATTAATGTTTCCGTTCTACCAATAGGAAACCGAAAAATTAAGAAAATGACCAAAAAAATGTACTTTTGGCAGTGATAGATGGTAGCTGACAAGAAAGAGTATGTGATAATTCCGAATAGCTAGCGAAGACCCAAGAAAATAGAAAACTAATACGGAAAAGTCTGTGCCATTCTGTATCACCACTAGTCTCCATTTCTCTCCTGTTTCATTTTGTCGTCTTTCTCTCTCTCTCATCTCTCTTCCTGTCCCGTCTTTCTCCCTCTCTCCTCTTTCTCGCTCTTCTCTCTCTTCCGCTCGCCCCCTCTCCTTTCTGTTCCTCTCTCCTCTCGGTACCTCTCCCTCCTCTCTCTTTCCATTATCTTCTATTTTCTATACTTGTTCTCGTCTTATGTCTTCTCTTTTCACTCTCTCCTCTTTATCATCCCTTTCTCCTTACTCTTTGTACTCTTCTCCCGCTTCTTTCTATCTCTTCTTTATTTATTTCCAACCCTTTCCCTCCACCTCCCAGAATTTATTAGACAACTTTCATTCGTACTCTACCACACCGTGGGAAGGACGTCTGCAGTTTAATCGGGTATACAGAAAAGAGCAGCGTATCGCTGTGTTGACCATCACTGGAGCAAATTTCCGGGCCCTTCCTGTGTTCGCCACGCGTTTTAAACTCTCGCGGGGATTGAAGAGGTTCACAACTGGGTTCGTAACGGCGTAACCACTACAACTAGATTGTGTGCATGTACGTGTCATTGTACGCGGAAATGAATGAATGCTAGACAGGCTGTAATGACGTGACAAGAGTTCGCTTGTACTACTGTAAAAATTATTGTATAAAAAAGAAGAGATGTATTCTCAGTATTAATAAAATCATAAATGTAAGATAGTAAATTAATGTCAATTTAATATCATGTAACTAAATGAATTCAGTACCGTCATAACTATAAATATTTTTCAAACAATTGCGCATGAATGGGATTATTTGCTTTCACTTCAATAAGAAATAGTTTTAATTAACCTCAATTTAGAATTTCGATTCTATAATCAGAAATCTGATGCTCTTACAGATAAAAATAAAACATATGTTTCATCGAATGACGAAACGACGGCGATTAAAGAACGAAAATTGAACATGAAACAACGTACAGAAAATGACAAATTTTAGTAAGATTATATTGAATTGCAAGCAATTTATTACTTATATTCAATTACGTTTATGTTATGTCAATATCAATTAATTTATTTTCTACGTACAAAATGTAATGCTTGATTTTGTTTTTGTATAATACAGTAAACTCTCATTAACACGAATTCCAAGGGAACAAAATAATCGAAGTTCGTGCTATATAAATTCGTGTTTTTCGAGTATTATAAATGTCCGTAATCCCTTTCTGGAAGTTTTGTTCGTTTTACGAGATTGTTCTAACGAGGGATTACTGTATTTCACATTTTACAGCAGGTTGGTCCATAATTAATTATACCTAACAAAAATACGTATATCTCCGAATTACAAACTTTCAAAATCATTTCATTAAGTAAGTAGATAGTAAAAATTTCTTATTTTTCATATATTTTTCTATAATAGAATGGAGCTGACACTGTCACTTTGTCAAGAGTATTAATAATAAAGTATTAATGAAACTTTGGTGTATACAGAATCGTTTCTAATAGAATCAAACGCAGGAAAATTGAGTAATGAATAGGCGAGGACAAAAATTGTATCAGTAGAAACTCTTAAGATGTGAAGTCATCCTCACCATTAACGCGTTTAATATATTTACATTACCTTTTTATCTTCATTACTAGCTCTCAAAATGATTGTAATGGGGCTTAAAAAGTGATTTGCGGAATTGAATTTGTTAAGAGTACTATAATTATTCAAATTCTAGAAAAACCATATATAGCAGTTCATTTTCTACAATTTGTGTTCTGACGAGCATGAATGACTAGTTTTCATGTAAAATAATTATGATTACGATTAATTACTAAATTTCGCGCAGGTTATCCAATGCATAATTGTCGTCTACTTTCCCGTTCTGTCCGAAAATAAATAGTAGTAGTGAAATAATTAATGAAGTAATAAATCTAATGGAGTTACGCTCGTATTGTCTTTCTACCGACAAGCTTTGCTTGAATTTGATTTCGAAAAATAATCTACATCTGACCAAAAAGACCCACTTGTAGAAGTCTAGGTGTAGGCTTTCACTCAATTTACACGCGTCCTGTTGCCGAACGATTTCAGGAGTTTTAACGATCATGCGCACAGGGCTTCTGGGACGGCTGAGTTGCTATGCGCAAGCGCGGGTTCAATAAAACTACAAATTCGTTCTCCAAAAGGAAGAGCTGTCCATCCGGGTCTAAGAGCGTTAATTGCATCATTTAGTTGTTTGAGATATTTCACAGATAATAATTCACATTTTTGACGAAAACGCTTAATAATATGAATTTTTGATTAGGTAATGTTGAAAAAAGTATCTTTTTAATTTCGTAGACTTCATTGTTTTCGAAATTTTGCGTTAAATTACTAAAATAACGAGATTCTTCTTGTCAAAATGTGAAGAATTAAATTATTAGGGATTATTAGGCATGGCACTCGACATTTCCTGACCGTGATTCTAAATTAAGGAATAATGATTTTGAATATTTAATTATGGCAAGCCTTGAGCTTCGCCGCTACAAGCACGCGGTAAAGCGTTTCACCTCGTATTTGAATCCTCTGTACTTGGGACAGCCGCAAGCCCGAGTCACACGCTTGAAACATGTGAATTGTCTCGACGTCCATTAACGCTACATAACCGCGGGCAGTCGACTGACGACCGGCAACTCCCAAAGAAGTGCTTGTATCCCTGAGAGCAAGAGACACATCACGGTGCCGCTCTCACCAGCACTTGTCACGGGCAGACTACGAGCGAATCTACAATCGCTATGAGGTAACTGAAAGTGGAGGAGTACAAACCCTCTTTTTCCTCTTTCCCATGTTCTATGTAATGTAGCTCAATTTTTAAATTAATCAATCATTGATTCTCATAAGAGGCTTTTTATGTGTGGTTGATGTAGAAATCTTGGCCCCACCCCTTTGCATGATAATGAACAGCCCGCTAGTCCGCTACGATCACTGTTCACATGTTCATACATTAGACTGTAAATGGGTTGTTTCCTTTTTTTCCCTTCACATCACTAGCCGCCAGTGGGGTCAGGTGGGCGCGTTGTAAAAATGATGTTGGAACTGCAAAGACGACTTGTTTGCGAAGTTACAGCTGAAAATAATCTTTAACACAGCTTTTGCAACCGATATTTGAAGTTTTTTGTTGAAGAGATTCCAATAGTTTTCCTCTTATACTACAGTCTAGAAAGGAAAAGGAAATATACATGAAAATAAGAAACATTTTCTTTGAATAAGACATTTCATTTGTCATCTTTGGCTACAACTAATTTGTTTGGATTGTTTTATACAGGTCACGACCTTTTAAAATCCTTAACGAATTTCGTCCTTTGCGAGTGGCATTTCGTATCTCTGATTGGTTGCGTCAAATCGATTTACCAGTACAATATTAGACTACTTCATTTTACACCTCTTGAGACCGTCTCCCGCATTCCAATCGCCGTACCCCTCTATCATTGTAGTCACTCTCTTCTAGATCTCTTCCTTGCATATAATTTAAAAACTTGATACTGCCGTTCCTTTCTGGGCTCACCTCCTTTTCTTCTTTGTAATGGAAACCACTCACCAACCCTTCTGGCACATCTCACAAATTCAAGTATTTTCACGTGACAAACCATTTCTTGTTTCCATTTCATTTGTAGTCGAGTTTTGTACCTGCATTCGCTTAATAATGTCTTCATTTTGCGTGTGTTTCATTTTAGATATTCCACAATTACATTTTTCTCACCTAGTTAGGTGGTTCAGGGCATGAACGGATGTCACTGCAGTGCTTTTACAAGTATGACCAGGATGTCCTAGGGTTCCAGTCTCGACACTGGTAGAATTTTCGACACTACCTAGACAGTTCGAAGACAGCTGCTGTGTGTGGGAGAATTCTAGCGTCCTGCTACACTGAGTTTTCCGCGGTTTCTTCAATGGACACCAGACCCTAATAAAGGGGCCAGAGACCGCGCGCGAACTTTCCTTCATCTTCCGTATTTGCATGCACTACACTATCACACTTGTCGGGAGACCGGTTGGGAGCTTAGAGCTTGCTCCGCCTGGGGCGGTTCCCCGTTGTTGGGAGATACCTGATTGGGGAAACCCCTGCTAGCCTGTGTGTAGATCGGCGCCGGATCTCACCATTCAGCGAGAGATCACCACCACCTCCCGCAATAAAACATGCACTACACATACGGGACTAGTAACCTTAGCAGATGACGCCCCCGGAATCACTAATCAGTAAATCAACCCACTCAGTATTAGTGTAATTTAGTGTGGTGAAGGTCGATGCCACGAGCGGGAGTCCGTGGCACGAGTGCCACGACGAAATCGTCCCTTCACGCATTTCATCACCCCGCCACAAGAGACAATTCCATCCCTATTGTAAAACGGCGGGGTTAGTAATAGTTTCCTTTCCCGACGCTAGCGGCGCAGAGAAGCTCGTGGCATGCTACGGTGCCACGACGCATGCCATTACCACCAGTAGATGACCTTGACACCACTGGTGTAATGGTTAAAAACCTTCGTTTTGTTTTGTTGTGTAAAGGGAGTCAGAACCAAAGGCGCTCCAACTCCTCCAGCGGGCTCCGTGGATGGCGCTGGAGCGCTGGCGGGCATCCGCCGCCCCGGTCGTTCGATGGCCCGCTGACCCAGTGCGCGCTCGGGGGGCGCGGGGGTGAGGGTGGGGAGGGGGCAGCGCGGGGACACGGGCGGGCCGTGTCGGCCGTCGGCTACAGGCGCGCGCGCCCCCAGCACGTGCGACCGCTGCCCCTCCCCTCCCGTCCCCTTCCCCTCCCCGTCTCCCCCCGCCCTCGCCGCGCGTCATGTCGCGTCACACACCCCCACGTCCCCCCTCCCCTCCCCTCCCGCGCGACGGGGGGTGCAGGCCGGGGGCCGTAATGAATGTTCCCGAAGCGTCGGACGCGGCCGGCGCCCCGACGCCGCCGACGCCGACGCTGGGTCCCCCTGCGGCGGCCGGCGGCGATACGTCAGTCACGCGGAGGCGTGCGCGCGCCACGCGGGCGGGGGGGGGCGGGCGAGGGCGCGCCTGGACGGCGGCGGTGGCTGCAGCTGCGGCGGAGAGGGAGGGGAGGCGTGGACTGCAGGGGTACAGTTACATTTGCAGTTGCGGTGAAGGACTAGGAGGAAGTAGTTAACGTCGCTAGTTCCGTTGCGATAGTAAAAGCATTCCTAGCGAAAGCGATAAGTGCACTTAAGACGTGACAGAGTGTCTGGGGTATGGCAGTACACTGCTTGACCAAGATAGTAACTAAGACCGAGGTGAGGTTGTGCAGAGAAGGCCTCGACGTGGAGAAGGGATTTGATGTTGGTTTCACGATTGCGGTGTCTGCAGAGAGGCAAGGAAGTGATGGTTCTTGAGATTGGTGTGAGTTGTTGTTGGAGGGACAGAGTATGGGAAGTGTTTGAAAACTATCTTTGATTGAATTATGATTGATTCAAGTTTCCGGGCACCTCAACTGCTGTGGTCATTACTCCAGTTTGTATAGTGATTTCTTTAATATTGGGAAATAAGGACTTCCTCACCCGCTAGATGGTGAGATCCGTCGCCGACCTGCCTGTCGTCTTCCGAGGGATTTCCCCTCTCCAGGTATATCCCTTCAACGGGGCACCGCCCCATCCGGGACAAGCTCAAAGCTCCCGTCATGTATAGCACTGTATTTCATGTACGTGCAAATGTGTATGTAGGGGAGAGGATAAGACAAGGAAGAGGAAAGAAATATCGAGCGCAAATCGTGGCCCTTTTGTTAGAGTACTGCTTCAGAATTCGACTGTTATTTTTCGGAAAACTACCGATCACAGCAACCGGTCGCTAGAATTCTCGTTCAGACGGCAGCTGAATTCTACCTAGTAACCGTGCGTTTAGTGTCGAAAATCCGCAGAAGTCGGAACTCGAATCCTAGGAGTTCCCGCTCAGAGTCGCTCCAGAGACAGCGGCCGAGCTGGCTCTGACTTAACTTAACGGCCACAGTCTACATGGCCGGGAGAACATCCAATGCCACGCTAGTTGTAATAAATGGAAAATATAACGTGGTTTTGACGATGACGGTGACTGAAAATACTGTGGAGAGGCAGAGGAAGCCTCGACGATAGGAGGGGAGGATAATTTGCTGGCTGGCACCGGGTATTGGCGAAAGCTCCTCACCCGGACCCATAGTTTGGACCCAACCTTTCTTTAAAGTCTTTTCCCAACGCGGGTTTGAGGTAGCGTCTGAGCAGACTTACCTCTTAGACATCTCTTTCAACGCGTGGATGTGATTTTCACGTACTCTGTCAGATATCTATCTGGACCATATCGGAGCTGTCTGTTTGGGAGAACTGATATCTCGCTCTGACGGAATATTGCCGAGGGCTTTAATTTTTCCGGGAATGTGCCGGTGGTTCTTTTACACGACACGTGACACGTTACACTTAGAATATTCCGCTCTTCGGAAACCCAACACCTACGTCAGAATGGAACCTGCAATCTTGGATTTTGTGTAATAACCCCAAACCATTGGTGTTGGCTGTTGCGGTGACGAAGTGGGAGTAATGAGGCTGACGAAAATGTGTACGTTTGCGAGATACGAGAAATATAGTTTTCAATTACTATGGTCGCAGCTGTAGTAGATATGGAGGCGGTTGACGTTGTCGAAGAATGGCGCGGGAGATAGGCGTGTAACATGTGATGTGAGATTGACGAGGGTAGTGTCTGCAGATGTGGTGGAGGCAGGGAAATCGGTCCCGACCCGGGTTATTAGTTCTGGTGACGCAGTAAGGGAAATGTTATTCACATCAGAAGTCATATTAGTGGGATAAGGAGAGAGTGGCTGCTGAAGACAATAGTGACGGTCTGAAGACGGGTTAGTAAAAGTAGATGGAAATATGTGCTGTTACCTTGACAGTAGGGATAATAGAGGAAGATGATGGCTACGTTGGCAAGATAGACAATACAGGGAGAGTGACAATGAAAAATGGAGGAGCTGCAAAGGAAGACGGATAACAAGATGGTTATTAAGCTACACAGGGTCATGGAGTACCTGAAGCGAGCATGACGATTGCGGTAAGTGCAGCTGCAGTAGAGTGGCTGGAGAAGCCTTGCCAAAAGGGTGGTTGAATTGCAGAGACGAAATATAGAATATGTGGAGTTGAGGGGGTATGATAAACGGGACTAAAGAAGACAATACATGAAATTCCGGAAGTGGTGCAGTGAAAGTTCCTTATGGAGGAAATGGTAGTAGTTTCAATGATGCAGTAGTGAAATCTGATGCGGAAGTCAGTAGATAAATTGGTAATAGGAAAGGAAAGTACGATTTATCATGTTGGAGTTTTTAGATTAAATGAATAGGTACTTAGGTGCAAGGACGCAAGATGCAACGAGAGTAACTAGTTTGATGGGGTTAACGAAGGGGTTGGAAAAAATAAAAAATTAATACAGATCTTGTAAGTGATATTTTATTCATATATTGAAATGAACTCAAAGATACATACCGTTCAGAAAAAGAAAGATCACTGACATATGTGTGATCAAAGGTAGATCTGTAAGTGTTCAGTGAAAAAATCCATTACATTTGTAATATGAAATACTATTCCACAAATTTCAAAACATGATTTTCAAATATTTATTAATTATTAATTTTAATTAATTGTTATATTAATTGAGTATTAATTTATATTGTTGTGTCTGGCGAATATTCGACTTTGTCGCGCGCGCGGACAGTGGACAGAGCACGCTCTTTTGCGGCTACTGGACGAGCAACAACCGCGCGACACGCTCCCTTGATTTCCAGGTCTGAGAGCGAGTCTGGGCGAACAGCGCCTGTTATATAAAGCGGATACACACAATCGGCTCTCACCGAACAGCGAGCTACTGCTCGCCCAATCCCGAACAGCTGATGTGTTCGGCGAATATTCGTTTCCTTAGATGTGTCAAAGGAACGCGGTGGGTAGGGCGAGAACCGAATGTTCGTCGCTCGGCAAACAGCTAGCAACTCATCCACACTACTCTGAATTCGGCGAGCGATTGCTCGTTGTGATGAATATGTGCAACGCCTTCAAGGTAAGAAGGCGCCACAACAGCAGTCTCAATTGGGAATTGTTCGTGGAATTTTTCGTGCCTTGTGGAGTTTACGTTGTTACGACAACCTAAGTTACGCCCCTGGATTGTAGTCTGTTGATATTGTGATGACTACGCTTTCATTGGGGGCACTTCTTTTGGATTACGGAAAGTTGGAAATGGACTTGTTTTCTCTCCCGGGTAACTGCGACTCCTGGCAAAGTTTCGTACAAAACATTGCAAAGTGTACATTAAATTATAGTTATTGTTACATTTGTGTAGCCATTATTTGACATATTTCAATTTTTTTATTAATTTATCTGATAGATCCATTTATTGTTCATAATTACTTCAGAAATGCTAGTCTAGAAGCTTTTCATTAAATATTATTCTAAAATGAAAATACGTAAGGAATTTTTAACATAGTTTTGTGATGAGCAACTTGACGAAATGTCAGTAAATGTTATGAATTATAAAATTTTGGTCGCAATTTCATTTATTGTTAATCACTTCCTTCAGAGAAATGATATCAAAGTTATCAGTAGCAGTTTATTCCAACCATACATTATCGAGAATTCAAATCTGTGAAATATGAAGTGTGTCAATTTTTGGAGCATTGAATCACATACAGTGCACAGTCTATTTAGCATTAAGCCCTTTCATATTCCAGTATTGTTCAGTTGACAACCAAATATCCTTACAATAGGACTCATCATAATTGATAACTGCTCTCTGATAATGTATCTCAATTATGGTTTGATTTAATGAAACTACTGATGTAAAATGTCAAAATCATTTGGTTTTCATTTAATAAGCTGTTAATTACAAAAATTAGGATCATGACTTGAAACTGTGTATCATTAAGTCCAAAAAAGCCGTTAAGTCATTGCACAATCTCCACTCATCTCCAAATTTCTATCTTATCCTGCCCTGCTGTACATCAACTGCAAACCACGGAAAACGGGTCGTATGGAACACAAGGTACGAAAACCTGAACCGGAGAAATCTCATGTCGGGAGTTGAATAACCCTCCACTCTAATCTCTTTCTGCGCAATTAATGAAGATTTTATTCTAATTAAGTAAAATGATAATCTTTCTAGGAACAGTGAAGCCGCGTAGATTTTGTAAGTGACAACAAGCCTATGTCCGAAGGGCCACGTGTTCGAAAGCCTTCCTAGGTCTGCCCTCGATCTCCGCGAGAGGGTAAGAATCTAGCGTTCGCTTAATTTAATTAAAAACTAGTGGCGCTGAACTTCACGTACTTTCTCGCCTTTAGTAATAGTTATGTAATACTATTTATACCATAATTGCTCTCCGAATTAACACATCTCAATCATACTTTTTTGTAAAACACATTACAAATCGTACATTTGGTGTGAAAAGTAAATATTTTCAAGGACATTTGATAAGTATAACTGCTTTTTTTACAGGTTAATTATGTCCCAACAACAAGACATGATTCACAAAAATTAGTTGCAGAGTAATTGTTGCAGAGCCATTGTTGCATTCCAGTCTGATATTGCCTCAAACCTAGCAACTATTATAAAATAGATTTTAAGTACTTTCTAAAAGATTAATGTATAAATGTATAGCAAACGTTCGAATGAAAAAAATAAATAAATATGAAATAATGTAGGAATTCTAACTTACTAAGCATCCAACCGCCTGGAATTACGTTTACGAAGGGCAGTAAATTCGGAGAGGACGATTATGTTTGTCGCCAAAGTACACAAAAAATACTCATATTTTCAAAATATTCAACATGACCTTACTTTAAGATCTATTTTATAATCATATGTTATTCATAAAAAATATATCCTCACAATTGTAGTTGTAGGAAGACGCCGAAAAAATGTGGATTTTTTCAATTTTTGAAAAATCAGGGTTTCAACAAACACGAGACCCACGCGAGTCTTAAACGTCCTTCACACTATCCAATAACAAATTTTCTTAAAAAACGTTGGAGTCATTTTTTTTAATTTTGAAAATGTCCCAGTGGCTTTACCAGTGACCCCCGAAAATTGAAAGATCGATCTCAAATTGAAGGGGTCGCGGCAAATCGATTGGGAAATGTCAATTTTGGAGAAAATCTGCTGAACGGTTTAGCCGCTAGAGTTGGAGTCACAGACGGACAGACATTTTGCCGTCAATCGATTTTTCGGTTTGAAGGACCCACAAAACATGGATTTCGGCGACACCACGTGTTAGAGATTTTTTTTCTAAATTTAGCATCTGGATTTATCCACTTTTTCGTTGCCAGGGCCCTATAATAAGAGTTTTCTCTAAAAAAAGCGCCGTTTTTTCGCGCAGCATTACATAACTTTTTCTCCACCGCGATAGCGGTAGCGAGAAAGTAAAAATTTGGAGCCATGTTTTAGTAAATTTCAAAAATATTGTTAAGGGTTCATGTAAGTACCTAAATAAAATTTTCGTTTCTCATTCGCAAGACATTGTGCGATTTCGGCCAAATCGATGGGGGAATATCAGATTTGGAGAAAAACGTCTAAACGGTTTGGGCTCTATCTTTGAACGCAGGCGAACATTTTGCCGTAAGCGAAATTTTCGGTATCAAGGACTTACAAAATGTGGATTCTGTGTGTACACTGTGTTGTAGGAAGCAATTTGCTATATGTTGTAACAAAACGTATCAACTTTTTCGGTAGCTGATTCCCACAACATGAGTTTTTCTGTCGATAAATCGTCTCATTTGCTGAATCTCATTCTACTGGCAGAAGTGTAGTTAGAGACGCTTCGGCAGTCGACGTCTGGCGAAGCGGATCAAAGTCTTCCTTTATCGGCGCCATCTCATAGAAAAAATATGTCACATATTTCTACTTCATGTTCCGAAGCGCGAGTCTGTTTCCAAATGCCTACTGTGAATGGTTTGCGAGATAAATGTTTCATTGTTTGTATCTCATTCGAATAATAGTCTTGTAAATATTTGACCTAATTCACTATTTAATTGAATTATTTTATCTCTCAGTCACTATTTGATAATGTTAGTATCCAATGATGTATTGAGTTGAACAATGTTCTGCCTTGATTCAATTTAGTATTGATTCAATATTTTTATTTCTTTCAAGTAGATAAGTTTGTATTTATAAAATTGTTGTTTCAGCATCGTATATGAATTCAAGGATAGAAGAAAAAATGTATTATACTTGCTTGAATCATTTATAATGTAGCAAATCTATTTGAATCGCTTCCATTAGTGGTTAATTGCTGTAAAACATGCAAAATGAATTCATAATAGTCAGTTATCAGAATCTTCCCGGCGAAATGTTACGACGCAAATAAAACACTTTGACATCTTAAACATCTAGGATAGTTAACTACATGCTGCCAGTCTTTCAGCTCAGCTTGAGGACAATGTTTGCAAGCGATATTTTCCATTTACTCCGGCACGATTGCGTGTTCTCTAAAAAGACGCCATTACAGTTCATTAGAAATTCTCCAGTAGGTGGAATCTGCCGTAGCTGTACTTGCACAGTTAACAAGGCACTCGGGAATGCAAAAGGCTGCACCTAAAAGTAGTCTAAGCGAAAAGTCAAAGGTAAAAAGCCCGAGATAATAGCCCACTTCCCAGTCAGCGTAATGGGATTGTGAAAGTAAAACTGTTCTTTCTCAACCGGCCGATTTTGCCAGCATGTCGTGCCAAGTGCCTGTCATTTTGTTGATTAGATTCACGTGTTCGTTTCACAGGCATTTTGACAGAGTTTTTTCCAACTCCCTAACAATTTTAATAGTATCAAAACTTACAATGTTCTGCATATAAGTATAATATGTAAGCCTTATACGAATAATTATTTGGATACAAGAGTATCTACTGTTTTTAATGTCTTTGTTATAATGGAATTATTATAATATTACTTTGTATTTGTATGTGATCCAACTTTGCTTCTAATCCTTAACAATATTTATTTCATTAGTCGCACTTACCTATTTTGCTAGTGTTTGCTGTTCTTTTGCTGTATAAAAACAGCTTATAATGAATTTCTTCAAGTTTTGGGTTCAGTCCTAGAAACTTATTTTGACGAATATTACCATTTACCATTTATTTGTAAATCTTAGAAAGAATATGTTTGTATTTATTTCTTCTAATACAAAACCACTCTAACTTTTAGATTACGTATCTTCCGCAACTACTCCTGAAATTAGTTTTCAAAAAACATTTAATTTTGTAATTAAGCGTTTGACATTATACATTTGCAGATGTGTTATTTATAGATGCATTTTACTTCTTTGAAAGATAAAGAAACAGTATAACGTATTACCTTTGAATATTTCATTTTTTATTTAATATTTGTTTAATACAGTTCAAAATGGAAGTGTGTATCACGTTTAAGCTGGCCTAACACCAACTTCTCATAATCACTTTTCCTTCTGACCATAGACACAAGAAATTGCATTTGAATTTACATCTGAAGGTAATTACA
Organism: Acheta domesticus; assembly: GCA_031308135.1. Lineage (NCBI taxonomy): Eukaryota > Metazoa > Arthropoda > Insecta > Orthoptera > Gryllidae > Acheta > Acheta domesticus. Next base: position 105,414,749 of record JAHLJT010002406.1, on the reverse strand, counting down.
TATCGCCCACCATAAACTATGAGAATCGCTTTCTCAAGAATTAATATTACTAATTTACCGTGATGTCAGCGGTGGGTATTTCCATATTATGTTTTTAATTTGTGCTCTACAAAATTATAATAAAAAAAAATTTTAAACATAATACGGGGTCGTCCATCCTCGGGCAAAGAAAATTACATGAAAAAGTAGCAATAGAAATACTTCTTTTAAATATCTAATTATCATCAAACTGAACGGTAATAATAATAATAATAATAATAATAATAATAATAATAATCTGTTTTATTAATGATGAAGCTCACTCTTCTTCCAGGCCACATTAATCAAGTTATGATTCATTTGTGCTGAAACGGCAGTACAGTAATTCATTTGTAGATCCCTTGAACTCTAAACAAAACTTCCTCTAAACAAAGTTTCTTCTAGAATCCTTCCAAAATATTGTAGTGTTCAGCCAAAAACAGTGTCATTTGTCTTGTTGAGAGGAATCTAATGAGTTATTGATCACCTCTGAAGGTGATTTGACTTTCCACCAAAAAAAGGCGTTTTCGGCGCGCAACCCTCCTTCCAAGAAAAACATGTTTTCTCGGGAACTCCAATGTTCAGGTAGGATTCTGGAAGACGGGTCAGTTCATGAGACCCAGATGCGTCGAATGACGGTTGGCTCGAGTGATACTGTTCGTAAGGGATTTGTAATTTGTTAATATATTATTTTCAAATATTAAATAAATGATTGTAATTGTTTAGCGTCTGAAGCAAGTTTAGTAGCCGTGGGTATCTTATATTTATGAGTGAATAAAATATTTGCTCTCTAGTACCATGCTTTAATTAACACATATCTATGTAAATGAAAGCTGAAATGAAAAACAATGCTATTAAAAAGTTTAAATGAAGTACCTAAACATTGCATCTCATTACAAAATGTAATGCGTCTTTCGTTGTTTCATTAAAAGGATGTTGAAAATGCATGCACTAATTACAAATTTGAGAATTATTCTACTGCATTCTACCAATTTATTTTATATCTCGTATTTTCTATTAGTGTACTCGCGAGAACATTTTGCATTTTGTAGATTCTTGTTTGTACATATTTGCCCTTTTTTTACATTTACAAGGCGCAAGTACGTTCATTCTGGAGCTCGCTTTTGAATGACCAGGCTCTAAGAAGTTTGCGATATCCTAGAAGATATATAAACTTTGTAATATTGCTAAGCGTTTATTAGCTAATTAAAACAGTTAAACCTACCCGGATAAATAGCATATAAAATTATATAGTCAATTCATTTACACCTTAGTATTCGAGTTTCTGTCCGGTTCAGTCCATGGGTATTATGGAATGGGTGTGCTCAGAAATGCTAAACTTCAAAGAAGTACGAGTAGTAAAATGTCTAATCGAAGAAAAACAGGAGTCAATTCATAGATTAATAGCATAACAAAAGACCCCATAGATGCTTAGTTTTCTGGCCATGCAGAATTGGAAAGAGAGAGAAGAACTGATCAAACACGCGAAAGAAATTAAAGTGCAGTTTTTAAGGAAGCAATGTGATTTAACGATATGTGAGATACATTAGCTTGAGACTTTTGTAAGCGCATTAAAAAAACGTTTTGATGTCACAGATAATATCTGGTAATTGGCTTCTAAATAATGATAAGAAAATAATGAGTAGGAAATGTTGCGCCACGAGGCCTATGGGACAACGAGCAAAATAGAATCACTTTTACCACATGTGTTATACACTACTTTTAGACAGCTTTGAATTCTCTTATATTTTAATTCGGGAATACAAATCACTTCATTGAGTACAATGATGTATTAAGATCAATTGTAGCTGATCTAACGGAAGTATTATGTTTTGCTTAACATTTGGGCAGCGAATTTATCCCAATTGCTAAAAATATACTTTTAGCACTCTGTGCAAACCCTAAAACTCATCGCTTTTACTGGTGTCTGTCGAAAAAATTGTATCGCATAGACGACAAGTGATTGGTACTGTATCGACATATTATTAATAATACATAAACGTCTTTAACCTTCCAAATAAAAACCGTTTTACACTGTCAGAGATAATGGAATGCTGAGTAAGTCTGTTGGAGTAATAGATGGGGGAAGCCCATTGACGGCGCGTTGTTCCCTGCCGGCTGCCGTCCAACGTCCAGCCGCCTGGTCAATCCAGGCCAGGCGCGCTGCTCTTTGGCGCCGGTGGCAAATGGCACAGCGCCACGAGACAGCTTGGTGGTGCGGGAGGGAGGAGGGGGCGACCCCATCAAACGAGGCGAGCCGTGACAGCGGCGCCGCGCGTCACGAAATCGGGCCTCGGACTTCAAAGGCTCCGAGGTGAGTTGGCGGATGCTCTGTGCGCCGCCGCGCTCGAACGCCCGCGACAGGAGGACAGCGGCAGGAAACTAATTCGATAGTTGCGGAGACGGTAGAGCTATTGACGCTGACACTGACTACCTCCGTGGCGACGTCGGTAACTGAGTTGATGCAGGTGATTCTAGCACTGAGGGTGATACTCCGGATGCTTATTCTAAGGTTGATGTTGACGTTGAAGCTGAAGCTAAGCGTGATGCTAACGGCGATGCTGATACTGAAGGTTGATGGTGGTTTTGGTGACCGTTTTGATGACGGTCATGCTTGCGGGGACATTGAGGCTGACGATAACGAAACAGTGGTGTAGATGGAGGATAGCGGCGGGAAACTAATTCGACAGTTGCGGAGAAGGCAGCTCTGACCTCACACTGACGACCACTGTGGCGACGACTGTGACGGAGTCTATGCTGCTGATTCTAGCACTGAAGGTGAGTTTGAGGATGCTGACACAGACGTTGATGTTGACGCTGACGCTGAAGCTAACAGTAATGCTAATGACGATTCTGATTCTGAAGTTTGATGGTGGTTTTTGTTATGTCCAAAAAATACAGCAATAAATAAATCAACAAAAAAAGATTATTATTCACTTGTTAAACACCATATTCCAAATCCTACCGATGCACTTCTCAGAACCGTGTTTACCAGTTGTCGAACAAAACAATCACGGGCGTCCCAACCAGTAGATCTACCAGAACAATCCAAAGTAACCAATATCCAATTAGAACCAACAATAAATCGAGGCACGGTCAGCGTAACAGTTACAGTAGTAAACACTTATATTACGAAACTCTATCTCAATAAAGGGCTGCTGCTCCGTCGTGTCGCCTCATATATACGCCTGGTGACGTCACTACCAGAGACTCTCTCCTGCCTCTGGTTACGGTGGCTGCTTTTGCCGCCAAGCGCGCCTAATTTGAATCACTAAATATATTCATCAACAGTTTTGATGACGGTCAAGCTGACGGGGACCCTGAGGCTGACGATAACGAAACAGCGGTGTGTATAGAAATGGTTACGTTAACGGAGATGAGTTTGCTGCATTGTCATTGTCAATGATGGTGACTGTACTGCTGACGGGGACGTTGAAACGCAAGCTTCCGTTATCACTGACATTGACAATGGCGATTGCTTGACGATGGCGATGAGGCCTATAGTAAAGATTCCTACGACTGTGATCGTGTTGGAGGCACTATCACTCATTAAACGTTTTTGTAATTCCTCTATAGATGTACGTCTCCAAATTTGTGTCAGCTCCCAGATTCAAAATATTCACAATTTTATTCGTCACGAAATGTTAAATTTTTTTCGAACTCTCTTAATCTGAAGGAGGTAAAAGTGAACCTTCATGAGGGAGCGTTGAAGTTCAGGGTTCATATTCCTTGTTCGACGGCCCTAGCAAACGAGACGAGGACTGACAGCACCTACCTCGTCGCCAGTCAAATGTTAAAAGAATCCGGCATATGTCTCAGATTCATAGTCTTCGATACATGACCCTAGTGATTAGAATTAGGGATTTTAAGGAATGTTCTCGACATGTTTCAAGAATGGCTCGAAACTCTGACTGGACACCGCCTGTCGAAAAGACTCGGGAGTTCTGTCTCCAAGCGCAGCATGTAGGATCAGGCGCGGTCACCGAAGTGTGACTTTTACTACTCTCGTATACGTACGTATATGCAGAAGTAATATACACGTAGAATAGAGAAAATTATGTAATGATTTGAAAACTTTATTTTGAGATTTCAACGGAAATATACATTTTGGGGTTCACTGATACCAAATAAGCGTTATTTTCTTAAAGGTCAGTTGTACCGTCCGTCCGTACGTCTGTCGGATTTCTTGTCAGCCTATTTGTCTACTCTCTCTCTGTCTCTGACTCCCTCTGCCTCTCTTTCTCTCCCTCTTTCTCTCTCTCATTCTTTCTCTTTCTCCCTTTCTCTCTCTCTCGGCAGGATCTTTGTCCGTCTGTCAGTTCACCCGTCTCTCCGTCTGTCAGTTCACACGTCTCTCTGTCTGTCAACAAGGATTTTTGCCAAAATTAATATTCCTCGGTCAATTTACACTGGATCAAAGCCCTACTATTTTGAAAAGTATTTTTTTTATTTCTGGGGGTTCTTTACATGAAGCCCCCGGGACAGTTTCAGAATGTTCTAAAAAATAGCTTGAAAGTTGTTTTTTTCTCTCTATTTATACGAAGTGATATAATGGTCTGAATGGCCAAGGTATATTACACAGTATTAAATGTTGTAATTGATTTTCTCCACTTTTATGGATTTACAATATTTAATAAACGATGTATTTATTTCATTGTAATTGATTGTGATATGTTTTAACAAAGTAGTTCCAAACATAAAATTTGTGTTGTTTCTTTTTCAGATAAGCCGTGATTTCAATATTCCTACGAAGTCTTCACAGAAGTCTTCATAGCACGAACTACTGGTGAGTTTACATTCTTACAGTACGAGTATTATGATTGTATAGTGATCATTCCTCCTTGGTTTGGTTATTTTACCACTTTAGTATACAGCTTTGCATACAGCTACAGCCTATGGATGTTCAATAGGTAAAAGATGATTTCTACTTGAGTCATGTCTTCGCATAAAAGAAATCGTGTATTAATTTCTGATGTCAGTGCTTGACAGAATTGTCATGAAATTTGAAAGTACTTTATGAAAATACATGATCACAAGTTACTTGTGACCCATCATATTTAATTACACTTTGTGCACAGTACACAGAACATGAAACTCTGCATTCTTACAATATTACCATTATTTAAATAAACAAATCGGGCAATATTTTGCGCTTATTTAAAATCTTCCTTTTAGTTCATCTCATTTTCTCTCAATACTTAATTCCAATATCCTACATGCCTCATAATTCCATCAATTTACTCCTCTATCTTTTTTATACAACGCTCCTGAAAATAAAGTCTGTAATGAATACGCTTCTTTCAACGAGTTCTTTCATCATCTTCGAAAAAGCGACGAGACGTCTCTCTTCTTCCCGACGTTGTGTGAATACTATCATCTTCTTCTGCGTAAAGCCCTCCTTTCGTCTCCATGCAACTGCTCTTCTCTCTCCTTTCACAGATTTAATGAGTCGCTTCTGTTCTTTAATAAGGTGCAATCTGTCTTGGGCTCTGTGTTCCCTGTCGCTTTGATCCCCATACTTTCCGACTTCCGTCGTGATATTGCACTCCACGTTTTGCAGTCAATCGTCAAGATGCGCTTTTAGAAGTCGTGATGTCAAGAAAAGAGCTTCAATGTAATATGAAAAAGACGGTATTTTACATTTTTGGTCGTACGCTTACTGCCTAAGTAATTGACGCAGAAACGATTTTGATTTATTCGTGTGTTTTTTCTCCTGGACAGGCGCCTTCTTATTCTGAGGATAAAAGGTCATGTAAACTGGAGTTTTTATTTAATTAATTAAAATATTATTTTTCTAAATTAGGGTCTTCAAAATCCAAATAGTGATTCACACAACAGAAGTGTTTCACATGACTTATGTGCGTTCCGTTGCACCACATTGGTTTTCTAACAGTTCAATTGAAATGTTTTCGAATATAAACTTATTCATGAAAAAAATGTATTGTAATTTTTGTGTACTGATACAACAAAATTGAAAATAAGAAAAAATATACTGTAAATTGAATATTCACTTGTCTCTCATTATTTCTAGTTTCCAGAAAAAACTTGAAGGTAAAGAGAAAAACGTCAGTGACATTGAAATTTTACATTCTAATTCGGGAGTGTGCGTGAATTTTGTTTGAAAATAGACGTTTAAAATTAATTTATAATGCAATGTAGCAGTCTTAGAGATCATTTTTAACCATTTTCATTGGGTAATCAATTAATGTTTTCAAAGTTGTAACATTTATTTTAGCTTTTACAAAACCAATACTATCTGATTATGAATATGAAGGTTTTCGTATTATATTCCGTGTAATGAAAATGTTTCAAGATCAAAGACGATAGGAAACACATAACAAAACTTTGCCCTCCAAATTTAACGCAGAGATGAAGTTGGCTGGAATATAACATTCGATTTAACAATTGTAGTGCATTTACTAAAACTACCATGTCTTTTTCATAAGTCTTATTTTTTTGTGAAAGTTAGTGAAGTTTAGACTAAAAAATCTCAATACTTCATTTAGGATGATTGCAACAAACATTGAAAATTTCATTTCCCAGAAATTGATAAATGAATTCATGGGCAGTGTTCAGCTATTGATTTTGACTACAGACTGAATTGAAATCGTTCACTATTAAGTTAATAAAATGTTTACTTTAAAATCATCTTCGTTGATTACAATAGAACTCCAATTGTACGGAATTATCTCGATTCGAGAGTATTCCAATATGGATATTGGAGTGAATAATTATAATCATTCTTTTAATTTTTTATTATAATGAGATATTATGTAACATCACGTCACTCATGGAAATCAAAAGGAAAGTCAATTCCTGGAATATAGAGCTCAGAGAAAGTTGCCGAAGACATATCATGACATAATTAAAATTATTCTTGAAGAAAAGAGAACTTACATTTTAACTATATAATGAATACTTCAATTCCACGCTATCCAAATACTTTCAGTTTATTCAAACTTGCACTTAATAATCAAAAAAGTTATGCACCAATTGCTACTGCATTTTTAAGTTCATCAAAACTTCATTATAGTTTTGAAATCTAGAAAAATTCCATCTCCGTCTAGATTTCATCTCCGTGTAGATTTTATCTCCGTCTAGATTTCATCTCCATCTAGATTTCATCTCCGTCTTCAGTGTTCGTTCGAAAGCGAGTATTAAAGTATCACTTTCAAAACCTCTCTAAACATACTGCAAATTACATAATGTGGGTCATTTGGAAGCAGGAGCAGTGCAGAATCACATGGGTAGTCGTCCCAGTCCCCTGAAGCTTTAATTGAGCGTACTTAGGCTTTCAGTGTTTAGACATAAACGATCTGTTTTGTTTTTTTACCTTAAGCAAATTGTCAAAAAATCCAATATTTTAAAAATTAGTGCATTTCTTAGCATAACCGACAATGTGGAATGAGAGAGAGAGATAGAGGGATACACTGCCCTGCAAAGACGACGAGAGAATCGAGAGATTAATTTGAAGAAAGTAAAGAATTTGTCATAAAATGAAATAAGATGACCACCATATCCAATAAACCGATTTATTTTTTAATATTGATATAATTTCGCACAGTTTATTGAATTAATATAATAATAATAATAATAATTATTATTATTATTATTATTATTATTAAAGCTATTAACAACCCTATACAGGGAAAAAGCCTCCCACTCTCTGGTGGGGTAGTTCACAAATAAGAACTTACCAGGTGAGCTAAAACCTGGCGAAGTTGAATTGTTTTTCCTATAAATCATTCACAACTGTGTTGTTGTCAGGCGGAAGAGCAGGCTAAATAGCCTGAGCCTCGCCACCAATAAAGACATTTATTTATTTATTTATTTATATAGATATAGAGTCCACAAGATCTTAACAATACCTTTCATTTTCCTGTATTGAATAATACTTGTTTTAAATGTTATATTATTTGTTCTTCAAGAACCTTTAGTCCAAAAAGTTGGCTTTTACAACTCTTATGATCACATTTCCTAGTTTCTGAAATGATGCATAATATTTGAGAATGTGAAATATCAGGTTGCCTTCCCGTCCTAGTAAAAGAATCTCTTATACAGAGCATGTCTGTGTGGCTTTACAAACGAGAGCCACAATATCGCATGCAAATGTACAGTAAATTACATGAAGAGCGACTCCCCCACCACCACCACCATTTGCGAGTAGCGGTCCTTTAGCCCGCTCCTCTGTCGCCCGCGAGCCGGAGCTGCGCGGAATGAGACGGGTATTTGTCTCAGACCCTGACGTTTTAAGTGCGCGTACTTAGGCCGTACGGGCGTCGGCGGACGGGATTCGATTTATGGCATCCGTTTGTTTTCTGGTCGCCAGGCGTTCTTCATTTCCTTTCGCTCCAGAGAATGGCCGTCTTTTTTTTCTCCCTTTTTTGAGAGGAAAGTTCTAAAGATCGTCTCTTTTCTTGCTGTTCATGGCAAGACTGGAGCTTCATTTTCATTCCTTTCCATCCTCACTTGAAGGAAAGTACGTCTGAAACTAATTAATACAAATGTTCTTTAATTACTTGAAAATAAGGACTCGTAATGAGATTATTTGCGCAACAAAGAAACATCGAAGTCTCTCTAGTAGTGACGCAGTTTAATATGGCCATTCCTGTCGCTGAAATTGCTCACGAGAAACGACCGTTCCGTGAACAAGTTACGAAAAAAGAAAGGATTATTAAATTGAAAGGTTATTGCAAACATTTAATTTTGTGGAAATTATATTGTAATATTCGTAAGATGAGCCTAACGAAATATTACACACTCTTGCTCTTCAATTAACCGGAAATTAAAACTAATTTTGTAATGAATTATCGAAAAAGCGTGTGGGAGCGTCAAGCACTTAAAACGCATCGAGGGGAGTTTAAAAGCCACGTAAGGTTCTCATACTTGATTGCGTTTGACAAGACGAATACGTTTACTCTATTTTTAGCTTCATCTTTATAGAATGTTCTAGAAAAAACGAGTTTTGGTATGTTTTAAGCCATTACATTACTGAAATTCTTTGTATGTGTGCATTGTCTATCTGACTCAACATGAATCCTTAGGTCATGATTCTTATTACTGACGATAGGTTTAACATTATATTGAACATAGTCAAACTACTACTAATTTGAGGTGGCAAGAGTTTTAAAAAAAGTACTTTTATCCTTTCTTTTTCATGTTACTTCCTCTTTGTGTGAATAGACAAGCCAGGCAACTTTATTGTTAGAGAATTCTAATATGAACTTGCGTAGCACACATAAACATTTTCAACCTGATAGTACTCTGCCACCGAAGGGGCCAGGCTAAACTATTTTTTCACAAAAAGCATTTACTATAGAAATACAAATGCTACCTTTCTCGTGTCATCAAATGGCTAACTGAAACTCTAATTTCACAATGCTATGACAATGAGTTCCATAATTAAATGTAATTTTGGCAACATTTTGTTCATTTTGCGATACATTCCGTCGTGTAAAACCAGCGCCAACAAACATGAAAACTATGTGATTAGAAATGAAATGGGGAAACTTTGTGAAACATTATCAATATTATTGTTTTCAATATCTACTGCTTATTAATATACACGTTTTTAACGTCCTCTCAAAATAACGTTAAATTTGCGGTTGTGAATTGAAGTTGAGGAGAAAGGGTTTGTGGAAGACCTTTTCTTTTGTAATTTATCTATATTGTTAAAATGATAATTCTTGCAGAAAAACTGTTTTTGTTTCTTTGTTTTTTGGTCGAAAGTAGAGTGGATCAGTTTTCGGTTTGTGTATGTGTGCCTCCCTCTTTTACAGGAGCTTTGTCCTCATATAATAAACCAAATAACCAGGATTAGAGCTGTCAGGGTTTGCTACATTGTTGGTGATTTGGTGGCATAACTCGAAAAATGTAAAATTTCGAATGTATTCTTGCCTTGGAGTAACCTGACCCACTATTTCCACCAGGGTTGTAGTTGCTGATTGGTTTTTACATTCATGTTTTCTTAATTATCATAAAATAAATCAAACCTGTTTTTTCCTAGTGTGTATATTACTTTCAATAGAGAGAATAGATTTATTCCTGATGTTTGAGTGTCTTTTACAGTGTAATAAATAATAGTCTGGCATTGATCTCAGAAATTTCGCATACTTTTCTGCAATCTTGGCAAATATCGCTATGTATTTCTTAAAACCATTTTCTGTAATATTTTTTTAAAAACTAATTGCTATTTTCAATTTGAAATTCATTCTACAAACTGACATTAATTTGCTATTTACAAGTTTCTTCCAAATTCTTGAGATCATTTCAACTTGACATTCCTTTCCCATGCTGCTATTTTCGTCGTTGTTTCAACTGGGTGTACATTACTCGCTTTTAGCCATTTCGTTTCAGCGCCCCCCTCCCTCCCCGGACCCAGCTCTACGTCTCGCGCCGCGGGCTTCCACAACCAGAGACATCCGCCGCCCCCGGCGAGCGCTTCCGGCACCTCGCGACTCTCCCATTGTGCGCGCCCCGCCCGCCCAATCATCCGTTTGCGCATCGCCCCACCGCCCCCGCGTTCCTGCGCCCGCCCGGCGCGCAGGCTCTTGCTTCCTCTTCTTCGCTGACAGTTCGCTGCCACACGGCGAACGTATTTACCAACTGTAGGATAGTCCGAACGATGCGATATGTCTCCCCATCACCCGTTGTCCCTTTCGATCATTCACTTTTCTCTCAGCCTACCGATCTCGCTCCAGTCTGTCCGATCTCTTTCGACTGTCCGATCTTCTCTCCGATTTCTCTCCTGACTGACTGAACCCTCTCCCGCCTCTCCGATATCTCCCCAAACTGCTCGATTGCTCTCCTAATCTCTCTCCCAACCTCTAAGTCTCCGATATCTCTCCCTACTCTCTAATTCTCCTCCCAACTGCCCTTCCCCCCTCCCAGCTATCCGATCCCTCCTTCCCCCACTCAGCTGTCCGACCCCTATCCCGACTGTCCGATCTATCCCCGACTGATCCATCTCTCTCCTGACTCTCCTATATCCCCGTACCCCGATCTCTCTTCTGTTTACCCGATCTCTTTCCAGACTGTACGATCTATCTCTCGATAATCCGATCTATCTCTTGACTGCCGAAACTATCTCTTGTCTTTGCGATCTATATCTCGAGATGATTCGATTCTGATCATGCGCTCTTCCTTCAAACCCTCCGATATTTCGTCAAGCCCTCCTGTCACTCTTTAGACACCTCTCTCTTTAGACCCTCCGTTTTCTTTCCAGATTCTCTGATCTCTTTCCCAATTGTTCTAGATCCCTTACAAACCCAAATTCTTGGTCTATATTTTCTCATATAGCGACGACTTTTGAATTCCCCGATCTCAATTGCGACCGTCCGATCCATTCCGTCTAAAACTGTACAAGTCACCAGGATTCACCTTTCTGTGCCACGAGCATTTGTGACTACCCCGTTGTGAGCTCCATACCCCACCCAGCGCTGTGCTCTCAGTTCACTCATTCGTTTCTGCCTCACCTGGCCACCCAAACTCCTGCTACTGGTTGGAACATGAGATTTCGTCTACTATCCAATAGTTCAGCAACTCTCTAGTATCAGCTGGTGATTGTAAGGTGGTCTGACAACTCCCAGATCGCTCAAACACTCTCCTGTTTGTAAAATTCTCTCTATCTGATATCTCTTCTCAAGGCCTACAGCCTTATGCCTATGTTTCCACTCACCAACTGTGGGAGATTCCGACTACGTCCGATCATTCAACAGGAACCCGACTGTCCGCATGCACCTTTGACCGCCCTTGCAATTTCTCCCAAGCGTTAGGTTTCTTTCCCGATTACCGCAAACGGCTCTCTACGCTTGTACGTGAATAAAAGTTCTTTTATATCTTCTCGCTCAACGAAAACCACATCAGAGTGGATATTTCACCATTCTCACTGTTATTTACCCACATCCCAGGACTCAGTCATTCCCATCTCAACTGCCCTGAATCATAGAGTATATCCGATCTTCCGCTTACATCTTGATTTCGTCAATTCGTGAATCTCCCGCAGATCAAATTAGTGAATTCTCCCATTGTCATCACCATCTCTGTTACATCACTAGTTTGTCAAATTCCCACACCCCGCTCACCTCCTTTATTCAATTAACACTCCCATGTAACGACAATCCACCAACTCACCTATTCACTCATTTACTTTTCAATCCATACATATAAGAGTGCTGAAGATTTTTGGCTCCCATTATCTGATCCACCCTCGTGGATGGCTACGTTCCACGACGGTGTGACATCTGTCGTCGACATTTACGACGGCTTCCTTGTTTGTTTCTCTCCAGGATTTTCCCCAAGCAAGACACCACCCCAGCTGCGATCAGCTTCAATGGAATTCCAATGTTTGGTAGAGCAGCGCAGTATATGTGTGTGTGTGTGTGTGTGTTTGTGTGTAAGGCTAGAGGAGGCAACAAGAATGAAGGAAAATTCGCAGGCACTCAAGGTCATACTTAGGATATTACTGCTTCGCCTGGTTTTGACCGGAGAAAGAACGAACAACTACCAATCAGATCAGTCGGCTTCATGAATTTTCTTCCGGACATTGAATTCGACCTTTCTTTGTAACTTGAGCTGAAAAAGCTGCCTCTGCCGAAACCCAAAACATAGGAATCTATTCTACAGATACGCTGAGGCTGCAGCTGTTGTTACTGAGCCTTCTCTACCGGTCACAAACCATCATGGCAGTTATACCACTCACTTTCTCATCTAAACGAACACTATGTCCTCATTCACGGCGTACCCACCTGTTCATTTATTTACATCTTAACTACGTATACACATACGCACACAGTATATCCAACCTCCCTCTCGCACTCTCACCCGCGTCAACTCGCCCGCCCTCCGCCGCCGCAGCGTTGCTCGGGTCGCGGCGGCGGGCGCGGGAGGGGGGCCGCCGTGGGAGCGTATAAATTTCGCAGGACGCGGTATTATGTCCCAGCCCCGGCCCCGCCCGCCCGCCCCCGCCTCCGCCCGCGAGCGCCCCCGGCGGCGCGATTTATAAGCCACGACGTGAATGTGCGTCATACATACCGCAAGCTCCGGATATTCGGGCCTCCGGCGGCGGCTGCGGCGGCGGGCGCGGCGGTGGCGGCGGGGGCGGCGGGCGCAGTCCTGCGCTTGAATGCGCTTCAGCGCGTTTGTCCACCCGCCTCCGCCGCCGCGATCCTTGCGTTCGCCTTCTTCCGGCCCGCGGCCCGCGTCGCGGTCCTTGAGGAACGCCGTATATTTGTCCCTCGGCGAGTGATTCGTTCATTTGACTCGGCGGGCGCGGCCGCGCGCGGCCCCAAGGGAATGGGCGGAGGGCGGCGGGAGAGGGGGAAAGATGATGGAGCGCCCGCAGGACGCCGGCTGACTGTCGCGTCGCGACGCCCTTCGCGGTCCTTGGTGGCCTCTTGCGGCGGGAATGCGGGGAGGAGGCGGGCGCGCTCCGCCGCTTTTTGCTGGCCCATCGGTTAGCGGCGGCGAATTGCAGGGGGCGTGGCGGGCTGCACGGCGGCGAGCGGGAGGAGCAACAGCCCGCTTTTTAGGGATGGAGACGAGGGCATATCAGTGCTTGGCTGTCACGGAGGGTCTGGCACGTTTCCATAGTCTGGTTGGGCAACTATTTCTCAGTGTCATTGCAGTCAGAGTCATTGTAGTCATTGTCATTGTATCTGTGGAGTCACTAACTGAGATGTGCTGGAGTTCGAGTCCCGATGGTGGGAGATTTTTGACACTTCTTTAATAGAGTTCGTATTCACCCGCTCTCTGGAGAAGAATTCTAGCGGAGAGCTGCTCTGATTGCTTTTTTTTATCTTTCGTAGTTTTTCGTGTTTTTTATCAAACCTAGACGAATGCCGGAGAAATGCTTTGTCAAATGGGTCGGCCCTTGCGCGATCTTCTCTTCCCCATCCTTGTTCACTCTTCTCCCTGTACATACACACTTACTAGCATTGCACCACCACAAGTGTCTCGAGACATGTCGGAAGCTTCGATCTGGTTGCGCCGCCTGGAGGCGGTACCTGCTGGAGAAAGAGAACTGCATGGGGAAAATTGCAAGGCCATAAGTAGATCTGCCCTTAATCTCACGATCCAGCGGGGAAGATATACCACCACCCTACAGAATACAACATGCACTGCACTTCCCAGTCCAATGGTAGGTCTGTCTCGAGTGCATTTGGAGAGACTTCATGTTTTATCTGCTATTTGCTTATTGGCCACTTTTAAGTTTCTCCAAGCAATAGGTTCTTCTGTATTCGCACTGGCAGCAGTGAATTTGCATTCCGTTGACGCTCTGTTCAACCATAATTCATTTATTTGCATTTTTTTAATCAACTTTCTTCAACTACAATCTCTGTATCGTCTTTTCTTTTCAACTTTTTTCCGTGGCGGTAAAACAAAATATGCCGTGAAAGATATGGTGAATCTGTATTGCAACATTCACTCACCCGAAGAGTAATAATTATAGAAGTTCAGGAGAATGTTAACTCTGATTATTGTGTACTGTCGCCTGATGTGCTAGTAGCTTTCTTGACAAATCGAGAAAGAAATGACCGCCACTTCTCTTCCTTCCTTCCTTCCCGCTGTCAACATCGCGTCGTCGCTGCTCCGGCCGCTCCGACCGCCTAAAGTAGGCTTTTGCTCCTAATGTTGCATTCTGATTTTTCCTGATGTCGACAGTACAGCTGATATATTTCTCAAAACTTATGACCTGAACCAGACGCCTTTTTTCCTTACAATTTCCCTTAGACTATAAGAACTTACTGATATTTCGTTCGACACTGTTTCTAGTTTAACATTTCAGATGTATATCACTCAAAGATTATTAACTTGTAGCTCAGCAAGAGTATTATGGCATTATGTAATTGAATTGTTCATGTCATTTTATTTTTCTTAGCGTCATGAAGTAGCCTTAATGAGCTATGACAACATTCAAGCCGAAACATTCTCTTCTTACCAATCTCATTTCCTTCAGCAGACTAAGCAAATCAATTATAATGTGCATGCGAAGGAATATTTTTTAGCCACTGCATTTATCAAAGACCAAGTAAGTAGGTACCCTGCATTTTGGATAATAGGGCTCAATTACAACAAGTGAAACAATTACGTTTTACGATAGTTTGGCGGATACTAAGAAACGCCTGGACCGAGCGAAGTGGCTCAGCGCGAGCTTACTTCGCATTCGGGAGGCCCGGGTTCAATCCCCGTGCTGGCCATCCCTACCGGTGTTTTCGTGGTTTCCCTCGGTCACCCAGGCGAATGCTGGGATGGTTCTACTAAAAGCTCACGACTGCGAAACCGTTGTCGATGGGCGAATTAGTTAACTACATGTAGTCACGAAGGTTAAGCGAATTTGAGACAACACGGTTTCCTGATTTTGAGACAACGTGATTTCCTGATTGTGTGACCGAAGGAACCCCTGTATCTGCGAGTAACAGCGCCGAGGCCAATTGTCCTTTACGGAACATATAATTGGTAAATACATATACAAAAATACAAGAAACGCCGAAACGGTATGCCATTCGAATTTTTTTTTTCAAATTCACTCGAGCTGTCCATAAAAAGTTAGTTGGGTGTAGGAAATCCAATATTTCATCAATAAAAGCTACGTTTAACAATGTGGAATAATGTCTTGTGAAACGCCCATTGTATATTATAGATGACTTCGTTTCTAAGCCCACATCCTGATTTGCAGATGTTAGTCTCGTTTAAAAAGAAACTAGGGAGCCAGATTGAAGATAATTATAACTACCACACTGGCTCCCTAAGCGAAAGCCTTTACATGCATAACGCATTATGCTCACCCTTTCCCTAGACAGGTTATCACAGTGTCCACTTCCCTTTGACTTCCACTGAATGGTAAGCTTAATCGTGGGGATGAATAATGGTAAGATGTGGAAGATAATGGGTGAATGTTGTTTAGATTAGATACATGGTGCAATGGAAATGCTAATCACACTCACTTGATGAAAACATCCATCCTTTTCGAAGCTCCTGCGCTACCGCAGCTCATGTGTTTACTGGAGGTTAAATAACTGAATATAAATGATCTAATTATATACCGTGAAAAACTTTGAAAGCTGCAGAGAGGGAAGTTCGTTTCAGGAAAAGTAACGTTCTTTTGTATTTATGTACGTTGCGTTGAGAGACAATACATGATAATTTCCGTAACTTCCACAACAGTGGGAATGTATACAACATTGCATAGAGATCATCAATCCTTGAAAACTATTTTCAATTTTATTATTTACAAAAGTTTTAAATATGCATTTATGTTCATACTTCCAATTATTATTATTTTATTACTATTACTTTAATATTATTAATAATATTTTTATCAACCATTATTTCATTTGAAGTTAACTTCCTGTAAACTATTATTCCGCATGCATTGCGTCCAGCGCATCTACCTTTGCATTCTAAGCATATCTGCTGTTTAGCTTTATGTCTGAGCCGAGTCCTGCCTAAGTTTGCTCGTTTGTCAAGAAGTTAGAAATCAACACAACCACATCCAGTTATAATTCTAGGTATAGAACTTAATATATCCTTAAATTACTCCTTCATTACATGTTTCTGTTCACGCCTTCTTGTGGGCTTCATTAACTCAAATTATCGAGTATTGTGAACCTTAATCTCGTTGCTTCTTATGAGCCAACTTCTGCCAAGACAAAATGAAAGCGATTAATTTGGTAGCCTAATTTACGGACAGCCGAAGCTGAGTGTTTAAAAAGTTATTTCCCGTTGTTTTCATACACTAGTAGCATCTGAATCATGATAATTTCTCCCCTGATTCTGATCTTAGGTTAAATGTCTCATGCAATCAAGAAGGAACGCAACTTGTTCACTTGTTTTATTGATTATAAAAAGGCCTATGACATGGTCCCACATTATTGACTGCTGTACATACATTCGCTGTACCGTATTAATCCAAGGATAATGAATTTTCCCAAATGCAGCATGGGCTAATGGAAGTCCGTGTTGCGGCAAAAAATGAAACAGTGATCATGAAAAAAATAAACATAAGGTTACAGTCTGAGCTCATTTTCCCAGGTAACAGTCTGAGCCCGTACAGTTTTTGTCTGGCCATGAACCCACCATCAACACTTCTAGAAGATCTACAAATAGGATTCGAACTGAAAGGCACTGAGAAGATCCATATAATGCACTTAGCCTATGTGGATGTCATCAAACTCTACTCAGGTACGATACGTGGCCTAGAGATGGAAATAAAAATCATTGAAGAATTTACCAGAGACTTTGATATGCAGTTAGGGGTTGATAAATGCAAGGTTCAAGAAATAGAGAAGGTTAAGCTCGTCAATGAAGCTAGATACGATACTGTAAGTGGAGAGATAATATCCGCTTTGGAAGCCAATGACTTGCACAAATGTCTTGGTCTACAACAGGGATGTATGACAGCACATCACAAGCTAAGGGGAACGCTAAAAACTGAGCTCACGAACCGACTCAAGGCTGTTTTAAGAACTTCCCTCAACTCTCGAAACGGTTGCTATCAACACATACTCTCTTCACATTATCACATTTTCAATGATAATCTCAAATGGTCCTTAACAGGTCTAGAGGAAATGGAAGACAGGTGCGAGTCCAAATGACACGTGTTGGTTGCCACCACCCAAGAAGCGCTATTCAGAAGATGACACTGTCGCGACGAATGGGAGGGCGTGGTGTCGTAAAGTTGACAAACCACCACGCTAAGCCATGAGAACGTATTTTGCAGGGAAAGCGAATTATTCTCAACTCCACAAGATAGTCGTACAGGCAGATGACAACTACACGCCCCTAAATCTAAAACAACAAAATATATCAATCCAACAATCATATTTTCAACAAGAAATGGATTCTTGGAAACAGAAAGGTCTCCACGGTGCATGCCCTACTGTAGTTGCCAATCCAAACGTCGACGAGGAAATGCCGTAGAAATGGCTCAGAATAGAATATTTATACCCTGAGAGTGAAGTCTTTATGGTAACAATTCAAGATCAGGTTGTCCCATCGAAGAACTATCTTAAATACATAATTAAAGACCCAGAAATATATAGTGATGAGTGCCGAATGTGTGACCGAGATCTTGAAACCATCCTGCATATCATTTCGGGTTGCAGTGCACTAGCCCCAACAGACGACAAAACGAGACACGATCTAGTAGGCCGGATCATCCGTGCCAAGCTTGCTAAGAAATACAAACTCCTGCGAAACACTGATACACCGTACTTGCACTATCATCCAGAAACGGTGCTTGAAAGCGAGTCCCCTAAGTGGTACTGAAACCGCAATATTCCGACAGACAGAATAATCGAGCACAACAGACCCGATGTTACGCTCTTAGATAAACCTGCCAAAAGTTTGGTTTATTGATTTTGCAGTTGCTAATTCCAGCAACATGATGACATATCAGGAAAAAATTGATAAATACCGAGATCTAGCATATGCAGGGAGAGAACAGTGGCATGTTGCGGACGTTAAAACTGTTCCAATTGTCGTATCGGCAACCGGAGTCGTACCAAAACTTCGTAGCAGATCTTTAGACGACCTATGTGTGGACTAGAGTATTATCGTCGCTCTTCAAAATCAGTCATCATCAGTACGTGCTCATTGATCAGGAGGTTCAGGGAAGAATATGTAGTATTCTGAAGCTTTTGAATTTAGCTGATATGTTATAACTTTTAATTTGATATTTCATATTCTATTACATTAATTACAGAATGTTGTAAAGGCTACCGTGCTACCAATAATAATAATAATAATAATAATAATAATAATAATAATAAGAGGGAAAAGAGGGAAACTCACAACGTCTGAGAACATTGAAATTGATACGCACACTGTGATTCAAGATCTTGAGCCAGGTGCCCTTACAAATATCTTAGAGGCCCTTACAAATATCTGGGCATTGAAGAATGTGAAACCATCTCGAATGACAGAATGAAAGAGAGAATTCGTAGGGAGTATTATAGGAGAGTGAGACTGGTCCTGCAGTCCGCTCTGAATTCCAGGAATAAAATTTCTGCAATAGGTAGTTTGGCGGTACCTGTAGCCGAATACAGTTTTGGACTAGTGGACTGGACTGAACAGGAAATTCGCACCATGGATCGAAAAAACAGAAAACTGCTAACAATGCATGATGTTGCCCACCCTCGAGCGGATATACATAGACATTATGTGTCACGTAAGGAAGGAGGAAGAGGCCTCAGACAAATTGAGGCCTCCTGGCACAACGCAATAGTCGGGATGGGAAAGTATGTAGTCAGCCATCAAGATGACCCTCTAATGATGCAGGTCATGAAATCTGACCGAAGAATGGGAAACAGAGGCATTGTTAGTGTAGCAAGAAGCATTGCGAAGAAAACTAGGCAAGACACGTCGAATAACACAGATACTGAACTTCTGATGCTGCTAAACATGAAGTGTGAAACACAAAAAATGTTAAAGAAATCGTGGAGAGACAAACCACTCCACGGACAATACCTAAAAAGAATGGACAAGGTGCAGATCGATAAAGATCAATCACTTATGTGGCTTAAAAGGGGAAGAATGAAGCCAGAATCGGAAGCACTTGTAATAGCTGCCCAAGATCAGGCCTGAGAACACGACATTATGATAAAGCGGTTCTCAAAATTTCCCAAGATGATAAATGCCGCATTTGCCTGAAGCAAGTAGAAACCATTGATCATATTGTCTCAGCTTGTCCAATCCTAGCAAACACGGAATACCTGAAAAGACATGACAGGGTGTGTAGCTACCTCCACTGGCAGATCTGTACCGCCCTCGAAGTTCCAAACACATGCCCCAAGTGGTACGAACACTCACCAAAACCGGTGACGTCTGTTGGATTGTGTACGATATTGTACGACCAACAAATTCAAACAGATTGCACGATAGCGGCAAACAAACCGGATATAGTTATCCGGGATTTGGCGAAAAAATCGTGTTTACTTATCGATGTTGCTGTACCTTGCGATCAAAACGTCGTTACCAAGGAGGCAGAGAAACGCCTTAAATACAAGAGTTTGGAAATCGAGATCAGCCGAATGTGGGGCGTAAAAGCACAGGTCGTCCCGATAGTTATCGGAGGTCTGGGATTGTTCCGCAAAATTTGAGTAAGAACTTGTCTAAACTCCCAGGTAATTCAAAAGACTGGGAAGTGCAAGAAATTGCTTTATTTGGAACAGCCCACATTTTGCGTAAGGTATTGTAGAGGCACTGATAGTCACCGGATCTGCTCCTTAGGTGGCTGGTTGCAGCCTGGAGTGGATTTTGTATTCAGCCGACTCATAGCATCTTTAGTCGTGATGTAATGGAATAATAATAATAATAATAATAATAATAATAATATGTTCTTGTTAATAATAATAATAATAATAATAATAATAATATGTTCATAAAAGTTTCACATGTTTAACTTTTAACCTCTGTTAGATTAATTAAATATTTTTTTAGATTTAGTTTAAGAAGGGCTACTTAAGATTTCAAGAGCTTGGAACAATATCAAAATAACCCACACCAGTCACAACAAGCTTCTTTCTATTCGTAAATATTAACATAACGGTTTTTGTGAAAGGGCTGCTTATCTTATTACTGTTAAGGTTTTGTTGATATTCAGGAAGAACTTGGAGCAGTAACAAGATCAGACACACTTCGTCCAAAATAGAGATATTAACATTCACGAATAGCGGATGCTTGCTTGGGCTGGTGTGGCGTATATATCAAGTCCATCTTTTGAAATTTAGAGTCAAAGTGCGTAATTGGTTTCATTGCTTGTAAAGAAATACGAACTAACGCGAACGTCTTTAATGAAGTATGTATGTATGTTTGTATGTACTCTGGCACAAGAGTTCTTTACAAACTAAGGCAGCGGCGTCCCAGCCTTGCGGTCATGGGTTGAGAGTATCTCTGGTCTTCTCAACCAGAGAAGTGTGCTTTCTCATCGTCACATAGCAACAGATACTGGGACATTGCAAGGAAAGTGCATGTTAATTTTTGCACCGACCGGGAATCGAATCTAGGGTTGCACCGTGGAAAGCGAACACGCAGATCAACGGGCCAACGAGGGCATCTTTAATGGAGTTTACAAATAATTTTTTTAAACAAACATAGTAAATCATTCTGTTATAAATTGTTTGAAGTGAACACAGGCCACAGCTATTTTCCACGTATTTCACTAATGATGAACTATTAATCTATACAAAGTAAGAAGGAATTTCAAAATAACGCATAATGGAGAATCGATTACGCCGGTTAAATTGCTTTCTCTGAGAAATGGAAACAATATATTATTTTGAAGTAAGTGCTTTTTGGCGAGTAAATGACAGATATGGATGAAGAAAATAACCCCAAACTGGCAAAGAAATACATTAGGAAAACTATCTAGTGCATCTGGGATATAAAAATTCAGTTTCTATGTTTTTTTTATTTCTTGGGCTGCTTTTGGGCCTGGAGTATTTGACACTTTGTCTGCAAATGATATGTTAATGAATTTTACCAGTGAAAAGTATTATCGCGTTTTTCTCAAAACGTGCTTTGATATCAACTTGTCGTTAGAATCATGAGCTTTTTTAAAGCTTTCATAATCTTATGCTAATTTTAAATAATATGAAAATTGAAGAATGTAAAAGTGCTTATAATTTCCTTTCCGATAATCTTGTTTCTCACTGGATTACAAAATTATTTTATGTAAAAAAAGCATCTTAAAACACTGGGCTGGTCCAGTGAAGACAGAAAAAGGCGCTGCTCGCGGGAGTTCAGTAAAAATGTTGCCTGAATGACAGATATCATCATTTGTTAACAAGATACAAGCAAGGCGCTGCCGTAAAACTAAGTATAGCTCCACCAAGCGAAGAATGAAGGAGGTGATTGCGGCGTTTTGTGGAACTAATAGTGTAAACAGGTATATATAGTCAGTTTCGCTAAAAAAAAGTCGCGAGGAGCGTGAAGCGAGTTGTTTATCAGTATAGCTTTGGGAAATATGAGTTCTCGTCGAGGTTAAAGTAATGTGATGCTGAGAGACATGAATTTTTGATAACATCACCGAAATTATCAAAAGTGACACCAAAAAGAAAAATTGTTATGGATGAAATGAAATGAAATGTTATGGTTGAATTCAAACATATTGTATTCTTCTTCATTCATCTTTTTTATACTTTATGCAATTTGTGAGATATTCAATAAAGTACCAAAACATTAAATTTACTGTCATAAGTATTTAAAATATTCTTCATTACTGTGGTAGTTGCTTTTTACATAATAAGAATTTGATTTGGTATATATTCTGAGAACTTACTTAAGTTAAATTAAATGATTTACATGTATTTGAATGTTACATTACAAATTTTCTGCTCATCAAAGGAATTCGATCAAAATTGAATCATTCTGCAAAGAAAAATAAAATTTTATTTCTTCCAATACAAGGCGCAGACATGTCCAAATACAGTTAAAATATTAATAGGAAAGATATCAGATTTGTGACAAAATGAATTGCCCTTCTCCCCGAAATAGTTTGACAAGGTCCCATTTTTAATTTGATTTGAGTGTCCTTATATCTCCGTCTCCGTCGTTTCGGCGGTAAACACAGACAGTGGCGCGCTCCTGTAACATCATTCTCAACTTGGTCGAGTTATAACATAAAAATATTCCTAAGTTGCTATAGTTACGATATTTCAAAATGTTTCGAATGATTATGGAAATGAGTCCGTCACAGAAGGAGATCGCGTTGCAAAATTCTATAACTATGCTATAACTTTGGAAGAACAGACCGTAACAAAAGAACTTAATGATGTAATGAAGTATGTAACAAAATAACTTAGAGATTTTCTTGATCACTCATTAATTCAAGATAATCTCTTCACTATGCGTGTTGTGCAACGTTTGAAAACGACGTATACTTGTAAAAAGTCGTGACCGGCTTTATTTTTAGTACACCACCACTTGGTATTATATTGTTTTTCAACATGAAAAGTCTCGAATTAGCAAAAGAACGAGCTTCTTGCATGATGTAAGCCAGATAGAACAAAAAGCCTAACTTCAGCTCGCAGCATTATCTTATCAGCAGACAGCAAAAACTGGCAGATTTCGTCGTCCTCGTGTCCATATTCGATGAGTGCGTTCAAAGCTGCGGTGGTTTCGCGTGCCCTTATTTGCATTGGCGTTGCAAGGAACGAAATCAAGACACGCACTCACCCAACGCCCTACCAAAGCACCGCACCAGCTCTCCACATCCTCCATATTTCATCTTGTCCGAACCCTTCCAATTTATTATTTTTCTTGTCCTATTCTTTCATCTTCATTTGAGTTTGTACTGTACTTCATAAAACATGTTCATTACATTTTTTTCCCTTGAGTAATTCTGTGTTGCATCTTTTTTCATCTTATGTCGTTATTGCACGTTTCTACGCCCATATTGTCTGCAGAAACCTCGTAAGTTTTTCTTTTCTGTTTTCTATTTTTCCCTGCATAACTTTTATTTCATTTACCTGATTTATCTTTTTCAATCTCCATTTGTTTGAAAAAATAATACAATGATGTTTGTTAATTTACTTTCATATTTGAAAATATCTGTACTATTTATTTTCTAATATTGGTAGGTAACTACTCTTCATTGTTTTTTAGTATTTCCTCTTTTATTTCATAAAATTATTTAAACGTCTCAATTTTCAATTTCCATTATTATAGTGTATTTACTGCAATTTAATATTTTTTCTTTGCATGCAGATCGTAATTTTCTGTAAGGCTATTGCTCTCATTTTCTAACAGCATTACAACCCACAATTCAACTAGCAATTTTCACACTATCTTTCTTAGCTACGAATACGAAATATTTCTCATATTGCACACATCTAGTACATCATTATTATTTCGTAATTCTGATTTTTTGTCCCCAAAAATTGAGTTATTTTGTCCCACCAGCACATACTACCACCCGTATGATGGCAATTATTCAAATCACATGCCATTGTGTGTGCATTGTGCAATGGAACGACGGAATTTCTAGCAACAGTGGCGGTATTTAACAGCCTCACTTGTGAGATACGAATAGAAATTTCGTTCTATATTACTAGTGCAATTCAGGCACGTTTTGGTCCTTATTCATTTATTCTTCCTAACATACTTAGTAAAGAGAAAGTATGGTAATGCTGTGGCAAAATCTGGCGTTTTTTTCGACAGAAGAACTCGTATTGTGGAGCCCTGATACAGTAGAAGAGGTTAAATCTACTTCCTATACATAGCATATTACTGCTTTAACACGTGTTCTCAGAATCCATGTTTTGTGAATCCTTGATAGCGAAAAATGGTCTGCCGGCAAAAGTCTGCCTGTCCGTCCGTCTCTATGCAATGCTACAGCCTAAACTGCTCTAAGATTTTCTCCAAAATTAATATTCTCTCAACGATCTGGCTGAAATTGAGGCCCTGTGAATGTAAAACGAATATTTTGATTTTTGAAGCTTTAACATTTTCAAACTTTTCTCAAAAATGAATATCTTTTTAGTTATTTCCCCCTCTCATAGAGTAGAAGACCTCAAAAAAGGTCGCATTTTCGTTCTCTCTCTGAAATTTCGAAAATTACAAATTTTTTCGGCGTCTTCCTAATTCTATAATATAGAAGAAAATATATTTTTCATAATAAAATATGTTCTTCGGAAAGATCCTTAAATAAGGTGATATAAAGGTTTAGAAAACATGAGTGTTTCGCATGGTTTTGCGTGAAATATAAGAACTTTTTACACAATTATTTTCCCCAAAATAAGCACCATTTTTTTTCTTTATTTTTTCTTGAATAGAGCAAACGACGCTTGAAATAATGACCCAAGTCATAATTTTGTGAATTTGTATTTACTAATGTCGCAGAAAAGACACAGTGCAAAAGTTCAATATTGATTATAGAGATTTCTTCTCTATAAATATATTTCTAAAAAAAACTACATCTTTAATAAGGTCAAGTACAATTTTTTCAAAAAAAATAGCTTTTGCGGAATTTCCGTTGGAAAAAATTCAATTTAAAAATATTTTCTCAAAAACCGCTCAGTTTTTTTTTATTTTTTCTACTTAAGTACCCGACGCTTACTAAAATTACACAGGGTTCATTTGAAATGAACACTGTTTATTTTAGAATATTGCATAAAAACATTAAATAACTACAATCCTGAGTGAGAGACTTTTAGCGAGTGGAATCTTTTCTTGAAAAGTAGATTTAAAAAAAATGTTGGGTACATATCTTGAATATATAAATAGTGTAATTTTTGCAAATCTTTGAAATTGCAGATTCGAATTTTCTGTGCTCTTTTTGCACAAGAGAGAGTTTCGAACTCCATCCCCGGCCGCTTGCGAGATTCGATCAGTGATAAAGATTTCAGACGAAGAGTACATTACTCCGATCGGAATACACATCAACTATGTTATATGTATGCACCGGGCATCATGAGCAAGTAGACGGCTCTGCGCTTGGTACAGGCGGCGCCACAATTATAGTGACGAGTTTCTGGATCGAATTGTCACAGGTGATGGGACGTGGGATACACACTTACCCCAGAAACCTGTCAGCAATCATTGCATTAGGGTCACAGTGGATCACTGATCAGGACCAATTCATGCATTTTTTGCGTCCCGGAAAGTATTGTGCACGATCTTCTGAGAGAGAGACAGACAGGCAGACAGAGAGAGCGCATTATGCTCATCGAGTTCCTGTCAAAGGTGAGACGGCCAACGCTGACTACGCTGCATAATTTACGGAAGGTCATTCAGAACAAGCGACATAAAATGCTTGATGCAGGTATCTTCCTGCACGATAACGATCGGCCACGCATGCTATGGCTCACTAGAAATATACTGCAAAAGGTCCTCTCTGTTTGATCATCCACTCTGTAGACTGTATCTCGGCCCCAGGGATATACATATTTTCTTTCATTTCAAGAAAATCCTGTCCGATCCGCATTATGCTGTACAGTGATGCATAGGTGCAGGTGACTGTCAAACACTAGTACCTATCGTAGGCAACAGATTTCTACATGACACAGAGATATAAATACTGATCTCACGGAAATAAAAATATTTCAGTCCTGTTGGTGATTTGTGGGAAAATAGTAAAACGTGTGTATAATATGTTAGAATAAAGATTTATCATGAAATTGTGCTATCTTTTCGTTAAGGAAACTTACTTTTTGGATGTGCCTTGGTGGGGTATTGACTACTCGCCAGCTGGTAGTAATCACCACCCTCCTGGTGGCACAGAGAATCAAAGCAATTCGAGTATTTAATACAATTTAATAACAATAATGAAAGTAAACTTGAATTTATTTATGCACGTAAATGGTGAAATTTATCTTGATATTGGCCAACTAAAGAACAGTTCTAACTTGATGAAATGTCACTTGTAAAAGAAAGATTTAATGGCAGATTGCTGCAGGTAAAATATCAAATAATTAAATATTTGAATAAAACACATTAGTGTCACATATTCGCGAATTGGCCATTGGCCAAGAAACTTGTAAGTGAAACATTTAATGGTGGAGCACATGAAATATCAAACAATTACATATTAAAATAAATCACATTAGTGTTCAGCATATCAAAGAATGCTTTGACTTAGTAAAGATGCTTGTAAGTAAGCATTAAATGGCAAATTACTGCTCATAAATGTTGTATTATTATACATCGTAACGATACATCATAAAATATCTAAACTCCCTGGAAGTTGTCAAACGCTTTGGTTCCAACGCAGGACGCGAAGAAAAATGGAACAGGTTACGCTCTTCATGTACATTCAGCAGTTGAACTGCCACAAACAGCTTAGTATTCAACACCGAGCACCTTTTGACACTTTTTCCGTGACCAAATCATAGACTACTGTTGTAATCGAGACGAAGCATGCAATTGAAAGCCTGCATTCAACTAGGCAAAGCCATGAGCCACGTGGCTGCTCATTCCGAAACACGCCAAATGCACAATTGTCCCGAGCATCAAGAAAAAACATGTAACCACATAAAGTACGTCGTTCCTGTCTGTAGTATTTTACATCACTTAATGCCGATTGCAATTATATAACATGGAAGACCACGGATTAAAAGTACAACACAAACCGCATGAGCGTTCATGTCTACGTTTCTTTTGCTCCTCTTCCTGACCGTTGAAGTGCAAACCGTTTTGTCGGGAAGAAGTTAGTCTTCGCGGGCGTGAAAGCTAAGCGGGGGAAGGAAGATTATTATTATTATTATTATTATTATTATTATTATTATTATATTATTATTATTATTATTATTACTTTATATCACGACTACAGATGTTATCAGTCGGCTGAGTATAAAATCTACTCCAGGTTGCAACCAGCTACCTAAGGAGCAGATCTAGGGACTGTCGGTGCCTCTACAATACTTTGCGCAAAATGGAGAGCTGTGCCAAATAAAGCAATTTCTTGCACTTCCCAGTCCTTTGAATGACCTGGAAGTTTAGCCAAGTTCTTCTTCTTCTTCTTCTTCTTCTTCTTCTTCTTCTTATTATTATTATTATTATTTATTTGCTCAATAATTGGCCATCCAAAGACAACGCGAACGCGCCACTTGTACCCACCGAGGCCCAGTCATATTCTCCTGGGGGCAAGGGCACGTCACCTCTTGGGGGCATCAGCACTTTTATGCCGGATCCATTTTCACACTCCAAGGTTAGCCCTTGGGGATGAAGTATGAGGTGATGATGATGATGATGATGAAGATGAAGGGTGAAGGGGCAATGACAAACATACAGGCAAAAACACACACAACCATGCCAGAGACGGGACTGAAACCTCTGATCCTTCCGAGATCGCCATTGCGCTACTGTCTTAGCAATCTCGGCTATCCGGATCGCTATTATTATTATGGTTATTTTTATTACTATAAATCATTGAAAAATAGCTAATTAAATGAAACTGAATTTTCATGTTATGTTTCATAATGATCACACTATCTCATCCCCATCTACCGGTCATCCTCAGGGCAGTTGTTTCTTCCATCAGTAGCCAGCGAAATGTGATGATACTCGAAAGGTCTGGTGGAAATATTTCAGCATAATTCCTCATATTTTTATCAACAAAATTAGCTCGTATACGACCGAATTCGCGCCACTTCATACATTATATGCGAAGGGCACCTGCGTCAGGGCAGCACAGTAGCGTCTACCGGCAACGAGTTCCCGCGGCGCTTCCCATCGTACAGGAGGATACAGTGACCTCTGACCTCATTTATCCACACCGTAATATCCCAACCTCCCCGTAGAGCACATCTGCAGTCACCCCATTATCTCCCTGTCCCTTCCCCTCTCCTACTCCTTCCTCTTTCCCTCGCTCCCGCTAGTTGTATTCCCACTCCTACTTCCTCCCCTCCCTTACACCGCCAATCCCAATATTATTATTTTCTATTTCGCAGCGCATCCTCTTTTCGCTCTTCCACACCATCTCCGCCACGTTTCTCTCCGTCCCATATCCCCACGCATCTCCCGCCGCCCTTCCCTTGGCCACGTTCCTCTCCACCCGCCGCCCCTCACTTTTATTTCTCCCTTCTCCGCGTCTCCCCTCACTTCTCATCTCCACTGTCTTCGTCTACTCCTCTCTTCTCCTCTCTCCTCTCTTCGCCCTCCTCGCTTCGATTCGCACTATTCCCTCGCTGTCCACTCTCTACTCGTCCCTTCTGTCCTCTTGTACTCCCCTTCCGCGCTCTCTCCGTGAACCCGCTCCCCTTCTTCTCTAATTCTCAAACCAATCTCCCTCCTTCGAAAACTATTTGCTTTCTTCCACTCTCTCTCGCCTCTCTTTCCTCTCTCCAACTTCGCTTCCCCTCCGCTCCCATCCCGCATCCTCTCGTCCCCGCCATGTCTTCCGCTCCCTCTCTACCTCCTCTCAGTTCCCTTTTTGCTCACACCTCACTCTCTTCCCAATCGTCACTCTCTCCCACCTCACCGCTTGCCCTTCTCTCTACTCGCTCCCTCCACGCGCTCTTGCACTCTCTCTGCTCCGTCCCTCTCCGACCCTCTCCACTCTCGGTCCCTCTTCGCTCCTACTCCCTGACCTCTCCCTTTCCTCTCCTCCCTGCTCCACATCGCCAGTTCGCCCTTCTCTCTACTCGCTCCCTCCACGCGCTCTTGCACTCTCTCTGCTTCGTCCCTCTCCGACCCTCTCCACTCTCTCTGTCCCCTCTTCGCTCCTACTCCCTGACCTCCTTCCCTCTCCCTCCTCTCTCCAACCCTCCATTCCCCTCTCCCTCCCCTCTCCCTCCCTGCTCCGCCCCGCCCCCTACCAGCTCCCAGTCCGCTTCTCCGGGCGCGCCTCGCTGCGCTTCGCTCCCGGAAGGTATTGCTCATGCATGACGTCAATATCCGGCGGCCGGAAGCGGGGTCGCGCAAACCGGAAGCGCGGGGGTGGGCCCGACCGCCAATCGCGCCGCTTCAATAAATAATAGCCGCTCCTCGCTCGCGCCCTCTCGCGCTCTCTCTCGCGCGCGCGCTCTCGCGAGCACTCGCCGACTGTGGGAGCGCTCTCCGACTTCATTATTCTACGTACTCAGAGAGGCACACCGAATAGAACTCTCTGCTGTGTACCCCGTTTGAATGCTTCTGCTGCTATCTAATATTCAACGCTCAACCCTTTGATGTGAGTGCAGCTCTCGTTCGTTCTGGAGAATTTTCGTCTGTTGGAGCAGGTTAACTTCTCCAGGATCTGCTAACTTCTCTAGGATATGATGTAATCGAAAATGTCATGAACGTTTGTGTTGCTATGTAATATTCAACGGCCTTCCTGTGATGTGAGTTCAGTAATCGTTTGTTCCGAGAAATATGCGTCGGCTAGACGCTGGGCAGATTAACTGCTCTAGGATGTACCAAATTTTTTATAACCTTTTTATAATTGCGTTCATTTCAATATTCATTCTTTATAATATTACAGTTCATTCGTTTTCGTAGTGCAAAAACGAAAGAATTCTCTGGCTAAATTACGGTTAGTCCAAGAAATCCCTTCCCCATACAATTCTGTGGTTTCTCTGACCCCAACGCTTGTTTTCCACGACCTGTATATTAACATTTTAAGTATGTCTGATTTTTTTAGGGAATCGTGAAAGTTTTGAAAGTGTTGACATGTGCAGGTAAAGAAGATAAAACTAGCAAAATTGCTTCAGTAATGTAATGATGAAACCGGGCGCGATAACGTGTGTAGTTGCCGGTTCGATTCGCGAAGGTGGTGGATTTTTCGACACCAGCTAAGTAACTCTCGGACGTCATCTTGATCTCAAGGAAAATTCTAAAATCAAACTGCTCTGATTGCTTGTTTCCTGATTTACTCGTTTCTGGGTGGAAAACAGTTCACCCACCAACGGTCGAGTCTTGTACATTCCTCCCTTCCCTCCTCTTTCTACTACTTCATTCCTTAGGATCAGGCGAAGAGATGATTCTCCTTTCTGAATGATCCATCATCCGTGAACTCGAAGAATTCGGTAGTACTTCAGGGGAAAGCCCAGCCTGAAATACAACACCATTGGAGAGTGACAGGAAGAAAAATGTTAGATAACATGGAAGGAGAGAAAGAAATTGAAAAAAAAGCAACAAAACTGACCTAGGAATTTTGAGTATGAATGTATTGGTTTGTCCTGAATGCTTAGCGTTTCTTTGACCTGTGATTAATGGGTTCTATTTCCCTTTAGCAGAATGCTATAAAACAGTTACAATCTATTTTTTATTTACTTTATTACTTATTCCTGATCACGGCTTCGGTGTTCGTTAAAGTTGTGTAACCATTCTGGACCACTTTTATATATTTCATTTTCCATTCTATATTAACGCACCGAAGTCAGAGAGAGAGAGGGAGAGAGAGTAATCGAAATGGCCGAAGAACAATAACGTATACTTGAATGCATAGATAAGCGGAGGGACATCGGGGAATAACTGACAGTAGAAAAAGCAAAGGAAACTATGATAATGGATTTTAACATTGCAAAGGTAATAAGCAACAATAAAAATTGACGGAGAAGAACATCACTCTACCGGTTAAAGTAATTGGGCGATGAGCTCGAAGGCTCGTGGCCTTTAGGGGACACGAATGGCTCAGGAAGAGGCTCTAGACGTTCATTGACGAAAGCCCGTCGTCGCGGCGGGATGGTGAAGTCAGCGGGAGCGGCGGCGCGGCGGTGGGGGTTGCGTGGGGAGTATCGGAGGAACAGCGGGCGACAGCAGTGGGTTACGAGTGAACGCTGTGAGAGTGGTGACGGCGGCAGAGGGGCCTCTCTCTGGCAGGACAGGGCAAGGCGTTATAGACCGGCGGTGGACGCAGGGTCATTGGGAGCGTCCGGGGTGCCACAGGGTCTTCGGGGGCGGCGGGACGGCGAGGGTGACGATGAGAGCGGAAGCGGAGGGTCCAGGGCGCCGGGTGCCGAGCAGTACTTCCGGCAGGATGCAGCAGCAGCAGCGGCGGCGGCGGCTGCAGGGGCAGGGGCCGGGCCAGGGCCTGTCGGCGCCGGAGGGGGCGGGGCGCGGTGACTGGACGTGTTTACGAGCCAGGTTGCGCGCCGGGCCGCGGCCGGGGGCGGCGGAGGCGCGGGGTCTCTCAGCGCGGGATTTGCCTTGTTTTAACGACGCCGCCTCCGCTGCCGAGCACGAGGACGAGGGCGCCGCGCCACTGAGGTAAGCCCCCGGAGGCGGTGCGGCGGGGCGCACGCTGGGGGTGCGGGGGCGGCCGGGCGGCGGGGGCGGCGGGGGGCGGCGGGGGCGGCAGGGGCGGCAGGGGCGGCGGGGGCGGCGGGGGCGGCGGGGCGGCGGGGGCGGCGGGGGCGGGGGCGGGGGCGGCGGGGGCGGCGGGGGGCGGCGGGGGCGGGCGGGGGAGGCGGGGGGCGGGGGCGGGGGGCGGCGGGGGTGGCCGAGGCGGATGGGGCGGCGGGGGTGGCGGCGGGGGCGGCGTGACGACATGTGGGCGACGGCGCGCGCCGTGTAGCGCAGTGCCCGGCTGCCGGTTGGGGTGGGCACGGCCCGTTTACTCTCGCTTTTCTATGAGAATACAAACAACGTACGACGTAAGGGTAGTTAAAAGGACCTTTAAGGTTCTTGAGTGTATTAAGTGTTTGCGGACGCACTGGTGTAGAACTTTTATGTTTCTTGTGATATATTTATGTAAACTGGTCCCTTAAATGACGCCAAATGCGGCTGCTAACTTTATCAGACAATACGAGCTTATTCAGAAAACTGTAATTACATACATATTTCTTTAAATCAAACTAACGATGTGTAAATTTGGTTGTAGTCTATATCAAAATATTCATGTTTCCATGAAATATTTTATTAAAATTCTCAGGTAAATTATTTCATTAATATCACATTTGATGAACGAAATATCAAATTGTTTGTGATTTGAAAACCATTAACAAAGAATATGTTTCCCACTACTGTGGCCTCTGTGCCAAGTTAATTTTCTCTGTCTCGCGGATACGGTGACTTAGGTGGAAGGGCGCGTGATGGGTTAAGATTACGTTGTAATCTTGAAATTAAGTGAACACTGCAGGACAGATTTAAACGAGAATTACATTTACTGATAATAAACGAACAATCAAGTATATGGCCTGCGGGATGGCTCATAGACAGCGTACTAGCTACCCGTGGTGTGGTCCCGGCTTCGATTCCTGGTCGAGGCAAAAATAATTGGAGCTTTGCTTTTAGTATCTTGCTAGTTCTGGTGAAGGGAATACGTCATATTCGTCATATATATTATATTCGTCATATTCACCATTTATACTATATTGGTCATATTCACCATTTATACTATATTCGTCATATTTGCATGTTGCTCTTACCCTAAAGTGTGGGAATTAAACTAGACTCAGGGATGGGGGACACCGTTAGATGGCCGGCAAGATCGGATTCTCGATCAGAAATGCCAAATATATATTAAGTACATGAATTTATGTACTATGTATATTCCTATTTGTGCACTAACATAAATTTGTAGGCAAAAATCCGATTTGTCTTGCGTTTTCATAAATTTAAAAATCGCTCACTCCTGGAGTGGGAAACAAACTTTCGAAGTTGAAGTCGTTCTAGAGGGCTGCCATGTGGGTGATTGCGCCTTGAGGTGCCGTGAGGGCCGACAACGTATCACCTAAAGCATAGGCTCTGACGGCAGGGCTTTACCCACTCCCCTAATACGAAATTCCCCGCTCACTCACCCCTCCCGACTCGACAAGCTTTACTGTGCTGCGCTTCAGTAATGCTGCTTTTGCCCATTCCGTTCGCCTTGTCCGTCGCACGCGCCCCACCACCTTCCTGTACTGCCGAACCACCCGCCTCGCCCCGCCCTGCCACCGCACCGCCCCCTTCGACCTTGCCATCCCCAACTTCTTCCGCCTACTTCTGCTCCCCACTCACCACCCTCTGCCCCATCGCCCATCTTCCTCTCCACCCACTCGCCTTCCTTACCTGCCCTCCATGCTCCCTCCCCTCCGCTCATTCCTTCATATTCGCCCTCCTTCCACGTCCGCCATCCCTTCACATTCGCCCATTCTCCCAGTCCGTCTCCTCCAGGTTCATCGGCACACATCCACCAACTTCACGTCTGCCCCCTCGTCTACCCCCTTCACATCCGCCTCCCTCCATCCCTCCCGCCTCCCTTCACCTCCGCCACCCCTTCATACACCCCTTTTTCATCCACCATGTTCGCCCACTCTATGTCACCTCCCTCCACGTCCTCCCCCCACGGACTCCCCCCCACGTCCTCCCCCCACGTCCTGCCCCTCACGTCCTCACCCCACGTCCTCCCCCTCTAAGTCCTCTCCTCCACGTCAGTCTCTTCCAAAACCGATTCCCTCCACATCCACCTCCCTCCACGCCCGCTTCCTTCTACGACCACCCCCTCCACGTGCGTCCGCCACGTCGGCCGCGCCCCACTTCCCCTGTGCGCTGCAGCGTCGATGCCAGCCTGCCCGCAGCAGCGTCGTGCGGGTTTAAGCGCCAAGTTGTTGCTGTCGAAGTCGTAAAGAGCGACTGAGAAAAACGCGTCGGCAGGGGAAATTTATCAGGTGGCGCTCGACTCCTTTACAGCCGATAAAGCGATTTCTAGTGCACGTAGCTTTGGGGTGGTTCTTGGTTGAGTGGAGGCTTTGCACAACATTGTTCAAAGATAATTTTGTGGCGACAACGATACAATAATGAATGTAAATTACTATTATCGTATACCAGTATCATAAACTCACTTTTTGGTTGCACTAAATTGTTCATGAAGTTGCTTTTTTGGCACAATCATTATGTCATCGCCTTTCTCTAGAAAATGGGTGATGAATGTAAGTTTTTGTAACTTCCCTGAATGAATGAAAAAATAGTTTTTCTGGCGAAAATTTGCTGTTTTCGACCCACGATTGCCAAACTTTTTCTTCTTTTGAAGCACTTCTTAAGGCGAGAATGTAAAAATGTAGAAAAAATTATTAATAGTGATGATGCACCTAAATAAAACAATAATATGTAGTCATAACAACCAGCATTACTACCAGAACGATACGTAAATTACTTGACATTTTCATGAAATTGCTTGATATTTCTTTGGGTCAATTCTGTTCATAGATATGTCTTCTACACTGTCAGAAATATCATTAAATTTCCTGTAGATTAATGAATTGTAATGAAACTTAATGTAACCTTATACACTAATAAGAGCGTAAGATATTTGTGCATTAAATTGAATGCATAATTTAAAATCAGTGTAGATTTAATGTAGAGGTTCTCCAATTTCTCCTGCCTCTCAACAATCATCACATATATTCATAATTACTAGTCCATCAAGATCATTTATTCCTTCTAGAAATGAAGTTTTATAGCTTTGACTCTTGCATCCTAATGTACATGTGTACATTACGTTTTATGTAGGTGTATGATGATTGCTTTAATGTACATTTCAGTAATGTACTGCGTAAATTCCTGACGGTGCAGACGCAAACCTTAGATCAGTATTGATAACTAATGACTTGTCGGGAGAAATAAGCAAAAATAACACCATATAGAATTTTTCTTACCACAACAAGGAAATATGACAATACCAGCTTCAAATTATTCATTATAACAATTTATAATTAACAATTATAATTTTAACAATTTACAATTATGTTATAAAAATGGAGATAAAACTCGTCTCTTATTTCAAATAAGTATACTCCTGAAATTAATAAATGTAACTAAATTATTTGCCAATATAGTTTTCAGTGTCAATTTTACGTTTTTAATTAAATAATTGCCTTTATTATTTTAAATGTACCAAAAATATTTACATAATATGAGTGTGTGTGTCGCGCCTGCATGTAATTCGGTATGCAGTTGGTGTGGCATTTAAGAAAGAAGGGTTGCATTCATTACACAGTGCATTCTGTAGGCCAGTGGTGTCAAGGTCTTCTACTGGTGGTAGTGGCACACGTCGTGACACCATAGCATGCCATGAGCTTCACTGCGCAACTAGCATCGGGAATGGAAACTATTAGTAACCCCGCCGTTTTACAATAGGGATGGCGTTGTCTCTGGTGGCGGGGTAATGAACTGCGTGGAGGGGCGATTTCGTCGTGCGCTCGTGCCACGGACTCACGCTTGTGGCATTGACCTTAACAACACTGCTTTAAAGCTGTTAATTCTATTCGCTTCTTGCGTCATCTATAAATAGAATGTTTGCTTCCTATATTGTGTACATATTTACGCTTAATATTCACGAAATATTTCGGATCATAGACAATTGGAATATAATTTCTGCAAAAACTGAACCCTCTTGCAACCTATTCCGAGATAAAACCGATATTTCATTTCATTTATAATCCGAAAACGAAACCGAGAGAGATGACTCAGGGCATCAGCTGATGTCATTTAGTCCCTCTGACCAGGAGGTCCTAGGGTTCGAGTCTCGACTGTGACAAGATTTTTGACACTAGCTTGTCAGCTAGGTCGAATTCAGTCGCTGTCTGGGGGAGGAATTCTAGCGACCAGCTGCACTGATTGGAAGTTTTCCGTGGTTTCTCCGATCAACTCCAGGCGAATGCTGGAGCAGTACCCAACACACGGGTCATGGACCGCGCACGATCTTTCTACCTCTTTCTTATCCTCCTCTCTCCTCTTACACACGCTAACATGAACTACATTACCACACTGCCGAGAGACTGGTCGGAGCTTAGAGCTTGCCGTGGGGTGGTGCCCCGCTACTGGGAGATTCCTCGTTGGGGAGAACCCCGCTAACCGATTGTAGGTCTCGCCATACGGCGGGTGAAGATCACCGCCACCTCCCGAGCAATGCATACTCAACACCGACGGCACTAATGACACTAGTAGTTAAGGCGCCCGAAAATCACTAACAATCATCAACCGAAAACGAATAATCTATGTTCTTAATAATAATGACGAAACACGTTAATTCACTAAAAAAGCACATACAAATAATTTTCCGATATCGATTCCAATTTTCGCGCGTTGGATATAAATGAAGTTGTAAATTAATTTCATCATCAGTTTATGTTTATGTAGTTTCTGAAATAAAATTTGGAAATGTATCTAATATTATAATTGTAGGCAAAAAATTGAATTAACTTAAAATATTATCTCAACTATCCTTACTTTAGAGATAGTCGTGTTTTAGTTTTTACAAATTCTTATCTTGGATTCTTCTAGAAAAATTGAACAGCAAGCCCTCCCGACTCCAACACTTTCAGTCCTAGACCGAAAATTCCATGGTGATGTAACGGTAGGAAATGTTACTACATTATTAAAGAGAAAATAAACATTTATGTTTATTTCAATTGTTGTTGAGTGTCATGGAGGGTGTGATTGAGGCTCAATTTGTTTACTAAATCCTGTACTTATTTGAGAATACATAGAACTCCTTAATCATTATTAAAAATACATACTTTTCAATTTATCAGATTTAGACGTCTTATGTTTTCGACTTTGTACTCCGATTTAAATATTGTGGGCACTTCAAGGTCACGAGGTGGAAGGAGAGGAGGATTTTTTCATCTAATCTGAATCTCCATACGAAAATTTAGAGTCGTTAAGAAGCTCTTGGTAGCTGTGTCCCTCCTCTCTGACCAGCTCGTGACCTTGAAGTGCCATCGTGTTTAAATAGGAGTACAGGCTACCCAACTGTTTAATTTGTATTCCCTTTAGATTTCTCGCACAGATCACAACCCATCTCAATCTCATTTTCACAAAAAGCTACCACATTCGCAATCTTTTCTTATGACAAACCTCTACCTCACAATCTGCACAACGAAACGAAAACCGGAAGACCTGTATACTATTACGGCAATAAAAGAGAAAATAGTTCATACAAATATACGATACGCAAATATCGTAACTTACGTTTGCGAAACATTGCAACATCAAAAATCACGTGGCTTCGAATATTTGGTTTCGAATCAGAATATCGAAAAGAACCTCATCGCCTGGTCATTCTTTCACTTTCCTCAGAAATCGAAGCCTCTTGCAACCCTCAGTAAGACCAACCGCTACCTCACGCGATTTTTAAATGGGAAACCGAGGACGCCACGATGACAAGAGACGATCGAACCGCTCAGCCGCATGGCCTGGCGGCCACGATGACAGGCAACGACCGGATTTTTTCCGAACGAGAGTGCTAATCCGCAATTTTCCCACGGAATCAATTTTATTTGCATTAAAATAATCCTGGAAGCCGAACGGATTACCCGGTGCTGAAATCAAAAGCCTGTCACTCCACCCTCTCGTCCCCTGGGATTACCCACGCCTACCCTAATGCGTCCAAGGGAGTCCAAACCGGAATGAGCTCGTTGTACATGGCAGAGGCTTCCACGAAATCTGCTCGACAAGCAAACGCTGGGATTTCCCTCACTGCCACTCTTTGCATGAAGAAGATAATAGCGAGGACTTTAGGATCAAGGAGAAAAAGTAGGAGAAATTGCAAAGGTCTCCATTTAAGAATAAGTATCTAATATATAAAAATTAATGTTTGTTTGTTTGTTCGTATTTTATGCGTTGCCGTATCGTTCATCCAATTGAGATGAAACTTAATCAACTTATTGCTTGCACTTGCGCAAATAATATAGGCATGGTTTATTTATTGTATTTCCACTAGGTGGCGCTGCAGCACAAGATGGCGCTTCAGTTAAATGCTATTCCCAATCCACCTGAGCTTAATTCTTACTGGGGCGTTGCCGTGTGACGTTGGGCGAGGTCGAAGGGTCTAGGAGGAGCGGGCGGCGAAAGATTGTGATAAAAAGAGAAGGGAAAACAGGGAGGAAAGAGAGAAGGGAAAGAGAGAGAGAGAGAGAGAGAGAGAGAGCAGGACGTTTGCGAGGTTCTACTAATTCATCATAAAAAATTGATGTTACTATATTAAGTTTGAGCAAGAAAGAAACTGTAATATATAGGATTACACAAAGAATAGAGGTATTTTATCTAAGAGGGGATGTTATCTCACACTATCAAA
The DNA here is from genome assembly GCA_031308135.1 of Acheta domesticus. NCBI lineage: Eukaryota > Metazoa > Arthropoda > Insecta > Orthoptera > Gryllidae > Acheta > Acheta domesticus. The sequence continues at coordinate 105,376,315 of JAHLJT010002406.1, read as the reverse complement.
TGCTCTCGCGAAAACGTGGATAGAACTATTTCTCTCCTTTCCATATCGCATCCCTTTACAAGGCCACCTCTACATCCTCGTCACATTCTTCTGGGAAAATGGAAGGGGCGAGCACGACGCAGCAGATACAGTGCGCTCTGGAGTGCTCTTGTACATTTTCTGGGTAATTCAACATATCTCGTGGGTAGTTTTCTAGGGATATACGAAAGCAACGCTTGGGGCACTTGCAGGAGCTTTCAAAAATCTGTGCTGGATCTGCTCTCAGGTTTATGTCGTCCATACGTCATATATTTTTTATTTCTCCAGGTATGGAGGCGATATGGCTTGCGAAGTATGACGTAGGTAGACATCTTCTCCAAGTCTTAAAGAAAAGCAGTTGACTTAAATGCGAATTTCTATTCGAGTGAGTGTTTTTCTGCCACCATAGCAGGTCATATTTTTTGAGAAGCCAATATCACGGCGCCCGTCAGAAATATAAATGTACTCTACAGATCGTCCTCGCATTTACTACGGCCAATAAATTAGAGATATTTTTATGTGTACTAGGGATGCGTTTATTTGCGACGTTGTATATTTTTATCTCTCTCATTCACAGTATAATCAATGTAAAAATAATAAGGGATAAACATTTTCAGAGCGAATAATAATATTAAACCGTGACATGGACCACTTTACGCATTTTGAAGTAATATGGAAATATTTTGTTTTCATGCCAAAATTGTTCAGATAATTGTGTAAATGTATATTAAAAGTACTCATCATCGACTAATATTGAGGTTTGTACAAACAAATAATAAATTTAAATTTTAAAAATGTACCATCGATATCAGGGGGTGTAAAATGTTGGTATCAAACTGCCGTCCAGATTCTTCAAATATTATTTATATTATAAAAATATTTTAATTGTGCGTGGAAAAAGTCTCAGTTGTAGTAAACGAAACTCAGTAGCCAAAAGAAACGTTTAAATCGATTTATAAATGCGAATATAAACAGCTCAATCATAGAAATGCCTATGTAGTTTTTGTTAAGAAAAATTAAGTCTCAATGAATTATCCTCAAAACCTTCAAGTCCTCTTTGGCGATATTTAGTATTATTAAATTGATATGTTGTCCGATTGATCGTTCTCCAGGACTAGATCACCTGAAAGAGAATACAAGTCTGAGCCAACCCTCTTTTAAGTGGGAGGCCTTGCCCAACATTGGGACCAGTGGCTTTATTATTATTATTATTATTATTATTATTATTATTATTATTATTATTATTATTATTATTAATTGATCTGACAATTAGTACCCCTATTTTCTCACATTTTAAATGCGAGTGGGGGAGAATTCGTCTTCACCAAAACAACTACCTAATTTACACTTAAAGTGCATTCTCTTCATTGTATCTTCAGAGAACATTTCCATGTTTTTCTTTATTAATTTATTCCCCGTGAGAATTTTGTATTCTGTAATGTAAAATAAAGAATAAACAGCATTAAACTGCCATATTTTGCTGCGAGCATAAAAACTGTCAGCAACTTTTAGCAATTTGAAACATTTTGGCTCTTTAATGGATTATCATCAGGATACATTCTACGTATAAACGTATTTTTTCGTTCACACAGTGATAGTTTTATTTGATCTGCTACTTTTTAAATGCAGATAAACGTAAATACATATTAGAACACGTTTAACTTGAAGGATAAATATTTCAGCTCCCATTGAAACAATTCCTAGATTATTCAAAAATTGATTAAATATTATTCAAAAATATCACGATTATAATATTTAATTAATTATAATTAATGAATTTTCGAATATCTCCCATACTGGATTATGAATTCTGTCGTAACCAGAGACGAGGAAATTCCAGTGGCAGTGGGCCTGAGGTCTTGATAACAAACCATCATTCATGGAATGCGATACGCAAATGGACAAATTTCGAAAAGTCAGTCGGTTTCATCGGCGGCGACTCACGTCACCCACTGAGCCCACAGCGCTTACCATTCCACTCTGCTGCTGGGCTTGATGGTCGAATTCATAAACGCCATCTCCAACAGCTCCGCCCAGCTATTGCCCAGCCTTCGCCGCCACCTCCGTTCAGCGATTGCCATGTCTCCTCCTCGCTTCCGCTTCCGTCTCCGCCCCACCTCCGCTCCGCCACCTCTATTTCACCGGATCACATTTCACACCATCACCAATCATCTACTTCACTAGACTCACCATTACCGAGCGCTGCCACCTCCATTACAACCAAAGCAGCCGCGTCTGTGTCTCCCCCGTGTTCTCCATCATTTCTGCTGTCGTTTCTATTTCTATCACCACTGTCGCCATTGCTGCCATTGCTACTATCACCACTGCGCCTTACAGTCTTCATTGGAACCGTTGCCACTGCCACTGCTACGGCCACTGCCACTGCCGCGGCCACCATCACTGCCACTATCACTGTCACCGCCACCGTCGTCACCACCGCCACCTCCATCGCCTCCACCTCCGCCACTGCCATGCCACCGCCTCTACCTCCGCCTTCACTTCCGCTTCCACCTCCGCCGTCTCCGCCCCCGCCGCCACCGCCACTACCACCGCCACTACCACCACTACCACCACTTCCGCAACCGCCTCCCACTCCGCCAGCATCACCTCCTCCGCTTCCAACTACGCCTTCGCCTCCAATTCCGCCTCACCTCCGCTACCGCCTCCAACGCCGCCGCCGCCTCACCAACGCCACCGCCGTCGCTCCTTAAATCGCGTGTTTGCGCCAGAGATCGATCTCAGCGGAGGGCGCATCGGGGTCAAGGCCTGCGGCCGCTCGCCAGTCGTCACTTGTTTTCGTCGGCGGCCAATCGACGTTCCAATTTCGGAGTCCCCCGCCGGCACTCGCCGCCGCTCGCGGCCAGCGGAAGCGGCGAAGCCAAGTGAACGAATCCCTGGCCCGGCTCTCGTTCGCGATTTCAGCGGAGTTTGTTGGGTTTATCATTCAACCTATTGGCGTCGCGCCTGTAGTGGATACGCATGCACGTGCAATTGCTCTGGGTGATTTGTAAACGTGCAAATGCCGTTCTCGGTGAGAACGTGGATTTCATCTCCTCCTACCTCGTTTTGGGGTTTAAAGCTTTCCTATTAATGTTGTTGAAATGGGTTTGTTGTTTATTACATAGTAATGAGAAAGCATATTTCTCTACAAGTATTATGTTCAACGAACGATTGCAATAGCGTGACTTAGTTAATTTATAATGAAGCATGAATGTGATGTTTAATAAACGGTTCCGGTCTTAATAATATTTGTGATAATTGTGAATAAGATGTTTGTACAACGTTCATAAAATTGCAAAGTCATCTTGTCTTTAATTCTAAAATAAAGTCTGAAAAATAATAATTAAGTGTAAAGAATTGTAAAATCATTTATTGACTTCCTTACTAACTTGGTACTTCACAGCCTTAAACTTTTGTTAGAATAATGAATTGTATGACAATATTTCAAAGATGCGAAATAAACATTTATTCATAGAAACGTTTATTGTGAGGAAGTAACTTTGTAGATTCCTGGACACTACATGAAAATGCCAATTTTTTCACTACTTAGAATATCAATTTGGCGTGTGCATCTGAGAGACGTTGCTGAGTAATGTATTATCTATCTTAAAATAACATTTATTAACACAACTATAACAAATGTTACAAGTGTTAGATCTAATAATATGAACACTGGCAGCTTTCTGTGATACACTTTGCCCACGTCAGAGATCAGTAAATTTCATTTCAGTAAATAAATCACATTACAGAAGGTCACGAGGTTTCTTTCTTTTTAATTTTCTTATTTTTTTCAAGAGAATAGAGGATTTTTGATCCCTCAATGTTTTGCTGAGTCACTAGGACGTCGCTGATGTTTTATTACATTGTCTTTAATTACTTCTACTGTCTTTATGTTTAGGTCATGATGCAGTCAGTCCATTAGCGTATAAACAAGTGAATCGACCACATTGCACAGTATCTGATTCTGTATTTTCTGTCCGTGAACTTTCCTGGCACAACCCCGAAGCTGTGTGCCATGCGTTTATATTGGTTTTAGCATTTTTAGTATATTATTCATTTATTATAAACATACAACTGAGATTCTCTTCCTAGTACCCAGAACATTGTTTTTCAAATTAGTTTCTTCTTTTTTTTATTTTGACGTGCGCAGCCTTCCAGCGCAGCTTTGAATCCTCGTAAGTCATACCCAAATATTTTGCTGCATTTCCTACTGGAAAGACATTGCCATTGATCCTTATGGGAAGTGCCTCTCATTTATGATTGATAAAATTTACGTGATGTGAGTTGATCTCGTTGAGTTTTATGCACCATTTTTGAGCCACTCTCCAACTTTGTTTGTTGCGATCTGTAATTTATTTGTCTTCCATATTTTTTCCAGTGGATAACAAAATGGTATCGTCAGTAAACGTTGCTACTGTTGTTGCTCTATAACTAGGTACATCACTTGTACGAGTACGTAGCAAGTAGAGAATGGGTTCCAGTACTCTTCCTTGAGGGACGCCTGCTCGGAATGTGGTGTGGGCTTTTTCTTGTTTCACTTTAAAATATCTATCAGAAAGGTATGAAGGCGTAAACGAAATGATTTTGGTAGTACTTTTCTCATTTTGAATTCCAAAACACGATACCAACCTTTATCAAAAGCGTGCGGAATATGTAAAAATAGCAGAGCACGTATTTCTTCCTTCTTAACTTTTTTCAATGATATTTGTAATACGGTGTATTTGAACGGTAGTTGATTTTATCACCAATAAGTTATTCTAAGTAATTGCTGATAGAATCTTGTTTTTCTTATTGCCGCTGTTAATTTATGATTCAAATTATTCAAAACATTTTTATCAGATGGATAACACGTCATTTGCCACACTTTTCGAGCCTTTCTCTTTTTTGAAACTTTTTCTTTAATATACCTTGGGCAATTATTGCCCATAGAAGATTTTTCAATATTTGGCATATATGTCATTACTTTTTCGTGGACCAAATTTTTTGAAATACTCTACTTCTTAATCTAGTTTCTCTTTCGTTTTCAATGAAACATTAAGTCCGATTTTTTTATCTAAATCTTCTTTAAACTCTTGCCAGTAAATTAGTTATCAATAGTCGGTTGAACAGTTTTCTTTATTTTAGTTTTACTTAGAGTTAGTATTACAGGGCTATGAGCTGAAGACGAATCGTAACATTTCTCCACTTTAATGTAGTTTGAAGAAATACCTTTCACAACAAAAAAGTCAATCAGATGTGGAGGTTTATGAGGGACTGCCATCACAATAAAGAAAAGTTAATTTCAAATCAGTACAAACTTTATAAAGTTCTCAGTCTCTAGTACTAGTTAATCTTGAACCATAAAAATTATGTTTCGCATTGCAATCGGGTCCGACAGTGAAGTAATTACCATTTTTTTAAAAAAAATCAACGTAGTTTTGTAATTTTATGTCTCGGAACATAGATTGCAGAAACGATTTATTTATGCTCGTTTGTAGAAACCTTTATTGTTGCTTCCTGCTTCCACTCTGTTTGCAATATTGGTTCTTCGCCATAGTTAACCGTATCTTTAATAAAGTTTGTAGGACTACCTTCAGCAGCATTTTCAGATCTCTAATTTTAAAATGAGATACAACTGTAAAACGAGTTTCATAAATTAAGCATATGTCAATTTTTTGCATATTTAAAAATACTTCTCGTTCATTTAAACGTTGCTTAAGACCATTAGCATTCCAAAGAAAAATCCTAATACTATCTACCAGTTTTTAATTTGTAAGTCCTTTAACCAGCTTAACAAGGTTTTCTAAACGCTTTCCATTTTTTAAAAATATTTTTGCATTATCTCTTGTAAAGTACTTTCTTCTGATTGATTCTACGCTCCCAAATTATGGTTCCAGTAAGATTTTGGGCATACATTCCTTTGTTTATTGTGATTGTCTTTATGTTCAGCCTCTCTATTATTTGTCCTTTCAACATGGTTCTAAAATTGAAAGATTATTTTTTGTGAGGAATCTCAATATACGGATAATATACTTATACTGGTACTGATACGTATACTGATAATACACTTCCTGACTCAAACTGCACCCTTTTTAGAAAGAAAATTCCAGTCATTAAACACAAAACACCAGAAGTTTGCCCGAGATATCTATGCACTTTACCACCGTTAAAGTGTGAGCCAATGCTCATATTTTACCGTTCGTCCAGTGTACAGCTACCTCGCGCGAATTCTACCTCGATGAACTACGTACGTAAACTAAACGCGCCGTCACATCGTCCAAAATGGGGCCCGCATTTCATCCATCACGCCGCGCGGTTGGCTGGGAGCGTCACCGCGCTGACCCGGGACGCGGAGCGGCTCTGGATGGCGCGAGGTCCCCTGGCGATGGCACCTGCCCGCGGGGAGGCACGCGACAGCGCGCGGTGCACGCCGGGGGGTGGGGAGGGGAGGGGTGGCTGGGGGATGGGAGCGCGAGGGACGTTCCGAAGAGTGGAGTGGGGCGAAATACGTCGCAGTGGGCGGAGAGTGGTTCTATGGTGAGAGAGTAACTTGTTTCCGGGCACGTTAACATCTTTGGTTATTTACCCGTGAGTGTAGTGCATGTTATAGCTGGGAAGTGGGCTTGTTTCTCCCGCTGTTGGAATATGAGTTCAGGCGCCGACCTTCAAGGTTTGCCCTTTCTTAATATCTCCGCCAGCGGGGTACCTACCCAGCCGAGTTTGCTCTAAGGAAGCCTCCGACTCTAAAGTCTAGACATGTGTAGTAGTCTTACGCATGTAAGTGTATCTGTTGAAGGAGAGAGGAGAGGTCAAGGATGAGAAAGCGTTTTCCATGGTCAGTAGAAGATTGAGCGTTTTCCATGGTCAGTTTGTAAGGCTCCAGCATTCTTTTGATATTGATCGGACAAACCACAATAAACTACTGATCAGAATAGTATCCCGCTAGAATTCTCCTAGACAGCTGCCGTGTAGCTAGTATCGAAAATTGGCCACCGTCGGGAGTTGAACCCCAGGATCTCCCAGCCAAAATTCTGCAGTTACAGTATTTGGTGCATTGAGCCCTCTCAGCTGGTAAAATATATTGCAGTGGGGGTAGGTATGTGGTTCTAAAAGTGAGGGTTATGAGAAAAAAGTAGACGACGTGAATGACAATATTGTCATCGTTTCTATTTAGAATGCGACTGGATGTGAAGGGAAGAGAGTAATAGAAACCTTCCAGAAGGATAGGACGGGATTGAAAATACGGAAAGGGAAAAATTGACGGTGATTAAACACAAAACTTTCTAGGAAAGGGAATACTTAAGAAAACGCTAAGGAGAGAACGGAATGGGTTACGAAATATAGAATTTTGAGTAGGAGAACTGTAGTGAAGGACCTGTGAAGGTCAGAGTGTGACGGTGTAGGACTTGAGAAGATGAAGAAGTGAGAAGACTCGAGAAGAAGAAAAAGAATAGAAAGAAAACATGTGGAATACAGAGTCCAGTCAATGCAGATGTGGGGCCTGAGAGGTTTTCGAGTGAAGAATAAGGATAGGTGCGGTATCCATAAACGGAAATGACAGGATTAAGAATGGTAGTGTAGTAGAAACGAGATACCTGCAAACAATCAACAAGAATAATATAATAATTAGATTCTAGACTGTAAAGATAGGCTGTGACGAAAATGTGGGAAAGGAGGCAAATGTAAATGGTTGGAAGAATATAGTGAGAAAGAAAAAGGGGTATTGCAAAGGTAACAAATTATGTTGAAGTGCACGTAGATTGGAAGGAGATGCATGGATAGAAAATTGAAAGGACTAAGTGGAAGAGGAGATATGAGACAAAACATAACTTTGGCGAGAGTGGCTTAATGAGTTCATTCAGCTTGAAGGAAGATGTCATCGGCTTTCCATATCAAAATTTCTTGTTCTGTATCGAAATAGGCGTTTGTATGTCGAATTCTCAGGAGGTGCATCTTGCAGGAAGATGCAGGGTGGAAGAGCATTTAGAAAGTTTGAAAGAATAGAAGTGATAAATTTCGCAAAAGGCTGTATTATGGGCAAGCGATGAATAGAAGAGGAGGGAAGGAGGAGTCAGGGAGGAGTCGGCGAGTGATTCAGATAGGTGAGGAGGGACGTGATGTAGGAAGAAAGTGAATTTAGAAAGTGATGATTGAGAGAATAAAATAAATAAACTGCAAAAGAAAGGACAGAGTGAGGAGCAAGGGAAATATGAATGCTGGGGGCGTGGGATGAGTAGAGGGAGGAGTCTGAGAGAGTTTCAAATTGATGAGAAGGAACGAAGGAATAAAGGCGAAGGGAAGAAAACTCAACGAGACGCTCGAGGGTGACGGAACAAGAGAAGTGTGGCAGGGAGAAGAGAGATCGGACCCGCCGCGGGTCAAGGGCGGGGTGAGTGGTGTGGGCCGGAGGTGTGTGTTCCGGAGAAGAGCCGGAGGGGGAAGGTCAGGGCCTGCGAGGGGGCAGTGGAGAAGGAGGAGGGGCGGCGGCGGAGATGAATGGGGCGGCGGTCAGCGGCGCGCACTTGTCACGCGGGTGCCCCTGCCGCCCGGGAAAACCTGTCCATCCCGCGCGTCACGAAGCCACCTGCGGCCGCGCGCCGACCACGCCCCCCGCCGCTTCGCACCGCTTGACCCCAATCCCGCGGCCCCGCCCCCTCCCCCGTTCAGGCACCGCCCCTCTCGGGCAATTAGCCATTCGCATATACGACTACTGCTTCATTCACTCAATCAACTGCCGCGAGTTGTTAGGAGAGATGGATTGATTAGCGATTCCTGGCTCAACCGCTAAGGTCAGTAGTCCCGCATGTTTTAATCTCAGGAGGTAGTTAAGAACTTCTTCCGCCGGCTGGCGAGATCCGACGTTCACCTACGTCAGCTTCAAGTGGTTTTCTTCAACCAGGTATCTCCCAACTGCGGGGCACATCTCCAGCCGGGATAACCTTGAAGCTCCCGGCTGGTCTGTTAACAAATGTGATACTAAAGTGCATGTGTGTGTGTGTGTGCATGTATGTGCATGCATGTATGTAAGTAAGGGCTGAGGATAGGACAAGGAGGAGGAAGGAAAGATCGCATGGTCCATGGCCCGTTTGTTAAGAGTACTGCTCTAGCATTCGCCTGGTGTTGGTCGGAGAAACCACGGGGTCAGAGCAACTGATTGCTGAAATTCTCCCCCAGGCAATGGTTGAAATCGATCTGGCTGCCCAACTAGAATGGAAAATCCTTCCACCGTGGGGACTCGAACACTAGAACCTCACGGTCTGAGGCACTGCAGTGGCATAAGTTGATGCCCTGAGCCACCTTTGATAGTAGGAGAGAAGGAAATCCTAAACCAACTCGTGGCAGGAGCGAAATGCTCTAATTCGGAGACAGTACTTAGACTAGATATATTTATTGTACTTACACGTCCGAGGCAGCGAGGATCTTGATCAGAGAGTCGGCATGGCGTGGCAGTTGAGCAGCATCATCGAGAAACGACGGAAGGATCAACACTAGAGAATGCGGACTAGAGGTCTGCATTCTCCGCGATTTTTACCGATCAGCGCTCGCTCGCCTCTCTTCTCTCGAGATCACGCGCTCGCCTGTCCTTCGCAGCCGGTTGCGGACTCCCGGGAGCCGGCGCCCGACCGAGACTCGGCCTCCAACCGACGAGACTCGACAACCGGCGAACCCCGTTCAGGCGAACTGCGCCACGTAACAATCGGCCGACACGTCGGAGTAAATATCTAATGGCACGTTTCAGGAAAAGGAAGGAGTATTGAATGTTTTTTTAAATAAATGACCAATAATTTCGTTTTTTTCAAAATTTAAAATATAGAGGAATTTTAATATTAATTTTCAAATAATAAATTTTAATAAAATAATTTTAATAAATTGTAATAAATAATTTTAATAAATAATTTTAATTTTAATAAATTGTATAAAAAAAGAATAAAAAGCTTTAAAAATCGACTCCTCGGACGCACGGGAGAACCTCAAGTGGATCTATTGCAGTTCTGCCTGCGACTTAAAAGTTTTAGAGATAAATTCCGTTCTTTGTAATGACTAGGTATCGGATGCTTCGGAAATTGCCTATTTTATTCTAATGAACATAAAATTATTAATTTTCCTTCATTTTAAATGGTGCAATATGGAGCAAATACAAATGCTCTGCTAAATTTAGATGCAAGTGCTATGAAATATATTAGTACCTTTCCCTTCCAATTTTGTATTTTTGCCGTCTTTTTCCAAATATTTTTGTTGTTGGTGTTGTTGTAATTTTCAGGCATCTGAAACGCAGGTCTTGGTTTCTTAACCCGGCAGTAGGCGTGCGGGGTGCCTCAGTCATCTCAGCATTATTTTGAGCTCATTGTACTTTTAGTTTATTTATAATCTTGCGAGCTTCTCAATATCTTTCGAGGAAAGCTTTGTGCACATATCTCGACCCTTCTCTTTCAACTGCTTCCTGTCCTTTCCTGGAAATTTCGTCGCAACGGCGATGGCACGCTGCGTGGGAGCCACCGAGTCACCTCGCACAACCTTTGTTATCGCTTCCTGCCACGCTGTTCTCAGTAGTTCACCCAAAGGAAAGGGGTCTCGTGGAGCTTCAATACTACTCCACAGAAGTCAATGATTCACAAATTCAGCTTTTACGATTTTTTAATTACAATTAATCGCTTATCTTGTATTGAAACGAAAAATAATGGAATAATTGAAAAACATTCTACTCGTACATATAAAACTTTATATGCATCATTTCATGTATACATACTTTTGACGAATTTAAAATAATGTTAAACGTGTGTATATAATAGTAAATAATGTATTTTGAATTATTGAGTTGAATAGGCTGATGTGCCGTGACCGCTGTTGTTTGGCCGCCGACAAATACAAAGGCCATGTCGGCTTACATAAACTATTTCACAATAAATTACTACGTCCAATGACAAAACGTTTGATGCAAGGAAAATAGTACCCACCTCATTTTTGTTTAGCATATGCTTTTTTCTTATATACTCGTGAAATTATGACCAAATATTCATTGTATTTAATAAATATGCCTTATATTCGGGTTTGTAAGAAACTTCAATGACATTACAATTGGTACGCAACGAATTATCTTCCCTCAAGCACTATAAATATAGAAAAACAATAAAAATTTATTTTCAGAGTCTTTGTTTGCCTTAATTCTTTCAAAAAATGTATTGTTTGTCTCTATAAAATTATTTCCAGTCAATCGATAAATTGTTACTTTTCAACAAATTAATCGTTTAATTGAAATTGTATTTTCTTTCGATTACAATGAATTGAAAGTGTTGCGATCACTACATGCGGCGACTTTATATCCCGTACATGCATTGAGGGGCGAAGCTACTGTGCAGTCCGGCGCTTGGCCGAGCGGCCGAGCGCTCGAGCGCTCGAGACGCTCGAGCGCTCGAGCGCCCGGGCGCTCGGCGACTCCCGCGTCGCGGCGGGAGCCGCAAGGCGGCCGGTCGAAATGTCCGTTAAACAGCTATCTCTTCCCCCCAAGCAAGGTCCCCCACCCTTCGTCGAGCGTCGGCGCGGAGCCCGAGAGTCTCGAGCGGTTGTTTTCGCCTGATTGCAGAGCTCTAATGCGGACGCCGGAAGCGCCTTTTTATGTACTCTGCGGCAGCGGGGGTGAATAACCAGAAGGATCGCCCACCCGCCGCTGCATATCGCCATGTGGCACAGCCACTCATAATTTGGCCATTCACCCACTCGTCCACGCAAGTATTCGCCCACTCATTTATTCACTCACCCATTCAATTCATTATCCGCACACTCATCTTTTTACTCACTCTTCCACCTATTTATTTGACCTCTCATTTACTTGCTCACTCGTCCAGATATCCACTCATCCGTTCCGTTTGCCCATCAGCCTCTCATCGACAAACTAATACGCTCGTGGACTCGCTCACCCACCTACTCATGCACTCATCAATTCGTCCACTCATCTACTCGCCCATTTGCCTATTCTCCGACTTCCTTACTTGTTTTCTGACCAATTCAGCCACTGTCCCTTTTGCCTACTTACTCATTCGTCTGTTCAATCTCTTCCTTATGAAATTACTTTTCTACTCTCTCGCTCCTTCGCCTACTCGCTTCTCGCTCAGTCGTCTCCTAACCATCGTTAACTCATCTACTCGCCCACTCACCCACGCCCACCCACGTCACCCACGCCCACCCACTCACCAACGACCACACACCCTCCCATACCCACACACTCACCCACGCCTACACACTTACCCACGACCACACACTCACCCACACCGACACACTCACCCACGCCCACACACTCACCCACGCCCACACCTCAACCATTTCATTTTTCGTTCATCCTGACTTCGCCAACAGCTCCACCATCGCTCTTCCTCCCCATTACCCCATCTCATTGAACCCTCGTCTCTTTTCTTTTGTCTTTCAAAACATCCTTCTCACTTCATTCATAATATGTTTCCTGCCTAAGTTAATTTTGCCAAGAAGTTCTTACGTTTCTCGTACACATTTTCCACTTGTACGCTGTTATGAACAATTACAAAAGTAATTTCGCAGGAACAGTCTTGGAGATTCAGCGAATACTTCTGTCATGTAGTGCCTTTGATGTTTCGAACACAAGATGAAAACACCAATGATTTCTGCAATTCACGAAACCTGTCTTCAATGTCTAGGAACGAACATGTTCTACCATTCATTGACAGCTGCCATTGAAGTTTTTTGTGTAACAGTAGTCAAAGTAGATGCTAAGAATAAAGCATTAATTAAATCAGTATGATCTGTTCATGAGTAATCCACAATTTTTTTTTGTTACAACAAAATTGGAAGTTTGTTCGATTTGTGATTAAAATACACATATCATTGGGAATTTCTTTTTCTGTCGTTTCTTTGCTCTTCTGTTCATGATATTAGTGTTCTTCACTTTGTTTTGTCTACAACTTCATGTTTCTTAAATTGTGTTTTGAATTTAGACCTATTGTATGATTTTTTCTGTAATGTTTATTTACTTGAGTTCTCTTTCCATTTCAATAAGACAATTGTTCTTGATTTTTAATTATAGAGCAAGATAGATAATATATTTGCGCAGTTTTACATTACTCGTTGACTGTATAAGACAATACAGTTTAAATCGTTTTTTGTGTGATTTTAATAAGTCTCAATTAACATTTTTTCAACTTCTTTCTCAAAAATAGAATTCCATGCAATGAGTTCAATCGGCAACAGAAGATAAATATGTGAATTTGTTTTCTAATCGTTTTGTGTTTGTATCATTCACATAAATACATTCACAGTAAAAAATTAGGTTTACATTAGGCTATATTTTGTTGTGAATGAAAACATTATACATCATTCGTTACATAATCCTAGAGGACAAATATACGGATAGTAGTGTTCACGGTGTCTCTGAAATCATATGTGAGACGTATTGTTTGACATTCTATTTCGGGTGGCCTCAAAAGCGCCGACGCCGCCAATATTGGATAAATTTGCACAGTCGAACATTCTATTGGGAAATCAATGTGCATCACCCTTTGTACCAGAATGCTGGAAAGGCATGGACTTTGACTGCACCTAATGAACTCGCAGTCGGACGGACCTTTGTGAATGTACGCACCCGTGCAAAACGATGAAATTCATATCCTGCCACGTCAATGTGATGAAACAATTAGGAATGTGTGCACTTTGCACAAACGCGCAAAATTCGCATCAATTCATGTTATCATCATCATAAAATAGGATAATTATGGACGTCTTAGAAGTTGTTCGTAATTTGGCGGCTGATTTCGAAGATTCTGTAAATTTTTTTGGTTTGCTTTGGTGTTATTCCCCGACAAACTGTTTCAAGGTGATCATTGTATATTTGAAGTGTTGAAAACGACTAATATAATATTGCTTTCTGATTGATTGTTAATGATTACGATTGATTGTTAAATATTCCGGGTGCGTCAATTCCTCAAGCCACTAGTCCTATACGTGTAGTGCAAGTTTTTTTCTTCGGGAAGTGGCGATGGTCTTCCCCGCTGGATGGCGAGATCCGGTGCCGACCTGACATTGGTTAACGGGGTTTCCCCAACCAGGTATCTCCCCACCAGTGGGGCACCGCCCCAGCCGGGACAAGCTCTATGCTCCCGACCGGTCTCCCGGCATGTGTGATAGTGTAGTGCATGTTACTCTGTGTGTAAGGAGTGAGAGCAGAACAAGGAGAAGGAAGGTAAGATTGCGCGCGGTCCGTGGCTCGTTTGTTAGAGTACTGCTCCGGCATTCACGTGGCGTTAATTGGAGAAAACACGGAAAACTACCGTTCAGAGCAGCCGGCCACTAGGATTATCCTTCAGCCAGCGTCTGAATTCGACCTAGCTGATAAGCTAGTGTTGGAAATGTTGTGATGCCTTGAGCCGCCTCTCCCGGTAATATTCGTCTCTGGCAAGGTCGGTTATTATCGCAGTATTGAACTTTGAATGTACTACAAATTACGAGCCAGTGCAAAATATATTTCATATTCTTATCGCTGTGATCACTGTGATATGATGAAACAACATACTGTTACAAAAGTGTATACTACGCGTAATTTCAAAATATTTGCGACAATTCTAATTAATGAAATCAGATAATTGGCGAATCCAAAAAAAGTGTTTTAATTTGTAAAAATGGCGAATGTCATCGCATCCTAGAAACGTTCGCTGCCTTATACAGGTCAAGCAATTAACAATTTTGCACAAACATACAATTTTAATGAGTAATATTTGGTAATTGTGAAAGTCTAATAAGCTGTTGGGAATTTGGCGGTTAATTTTTGAGATTGTGTGGAACTTTATTTATTAAAATCGCCAAAAATCAATATTTCTGACAACATTCTCATTGTTTATTTTTTATTTCTTATTGTTTATTTGTTATTGATAGTTTTTTGAGAGATCATTACAGGTACTGGTGATATAAATGAATAGTTGTTAATAAACATAATTAGTACGTACTAGTAGAAAATTATACAGCTTTGCCGCAAATTTTTAAATACTTTAATATTTTGAGTACCTAAACCACGTGTTATATGACGAAAACTCCACGTGTTATATGACGAAAACTCCAAATTTACATTTTGTAGTCATAAAGTAAACATTTTACTGCCCTGTTATTGAAAATTACATTTCCATCTAAGGCGTAGACATTTTTTAAATGTTTCATTTCTCTTTCCTTTTATTCCTACCTAAATTCGAACGAAATATGTTTCGAGGAATTTGCTTCAGTAAAGATGTATAAAGTTTCATTTTAAATTTGTGGCAATCATATTTCTTAAAGCCGCCTTCTAAAGATTTAAAAGCTGTACAAGGAATGTTGTGAATATTAAATGTGTCGTAATATTCACGATACAAGCTTTTGCTCACATTTTATGACTTTTCTTACGACATATTTAATTTACTTTATTCGGCCGTGATTTGTACGCAAGGATGTCGTATAAGAATGTACGAGAATGAATCAAAAAGAAAGAAAAGAAAAGCTTTCACAGACACAAATTTCTTCCGCAGATTCGTATACATTAGGAAGATCCGTATATGTTAGTATGAATATCCTACTTGTCGAAACATGTATATGTTGCGAGGTGTGACAGGTGACCACGATGGGGAAGGCGAACAGGGCGGAGTAATTGAGCAGGGAGGCAGACACGAAAGGCAGTCAGGCAGGCAGGCGGGGCAGCCTGGCGGGGCAGCCTGGCGGGGCAGCCTGGCGGAGCAGCCTGGCGGGGCAGCCTGGCGGGGCAGCCTGGCGGGGCAGCCTGGCGGGGCAGCCTGGCGGGGCAGCCTGGCGGGGCAGCCTGGCGGGGCAGCCTGGCGGGGCAGCCTGGCGGGGCAGCCTGGCGGGGCAGCCTGGCGGGGCAGCCTGGCGGGGCAGCCTGGCGGGGCAGCCTGGCGGGGCAGCCTGGCGGGGCAGCCTGGCGGGGCAGCCTGGCGGGGCAGCCTGGCGGGGCAGCCTGGCGGGGCAGCCTGGCGGGGCAGCCTGGCGGGGCAGCCTGGCGGGGCAGCCTGGCGGGGCAGCCTGGCGGGGCAGCCTGGCGGGGCAGCCTGGCGGGGCAGCCTGGCGGGGCAGCCTGGCGGGGCAGCCTGGCGGGGCAGCCTGGCGGGGCAGCCTGGCGGGGCAGCCTGGCGGGGCAGCCTGGCGGGGCAGCCTGGCGGGGCAGCCTGGCGGGGCAGCCTGGCGGGGCAGCCTGGCGGGGCAGCCTGGCGGGGCAGCCTGGCGGGGCAGCCTGGCGGGGCAGCCTGGCGGGGCAGCCTGGCGGGGCAGCCTGGCGGGGCAGCCTGGCGGGGTGATGAATTGGGGCTGCCAATCGGGGTTAACAAGCAGGTCTGACAAGCAAGACAGACAGGCGGGGAAGGAGCGGATGGGGCATTTTCCTTCTTTCGGCCTATTGGACTTGTGAATTAATCAATGGTCCTTAAGCGTTACTTCTACCTAGTACTTAGTTCACTTATATGTAAGATAATTCACATTACGTTACTACATTGTTCATAATTATTTCTGGTGTTTTTTTTTCTTTCGCACTGAATGATTTTCTCCATCACCATATTATCAATCGTCATTTCTCCAGGCATTTCCTTTCATTTTACTGTTTTCCCACCATTTAGCCGCCGCGACCTTGCAGCCGCAACGGGGCACGTGGAGCCGAATGGGACCACTATCTTCGCGGAACTTCTTGAACAGTGACAAAACAGGATTAAAACTTTGATACAAACAGCGAAAGAAACACAATATAATACAGAATACCATGTAATAATTCAAGGCAATAACGACACACAATACAATACACATCGTCGCAAATACTTGTATCTATTACATATAAAAGTGGATGTTGGTATACGTATAAGAGGTAAACTCCGACACCGTATGACAAATCTCCATGAAAGTTGGCACTTCTACGTGTTCTTTCACCCAAAAGATTTATGTGCTGTTAATTCTGTTCCAACTCCTCTCTATAGCGCTGTAGAACAAAACTAAATATTTACGTCTAATGCAACCCGCAACACACTCAGCAGCATTGTTTTTGAAACTATAACGTTAAATAACTCCTAAACGAGGCGTTCTAGGGCCTTAACTAACAATTTTGAGGCCTAAAGCCTCAAATAAACGTTTCTCACACCATAATATACAGGTTGAGTCTTATTGAACATTCTATTAAATATTGCTGGTCTGACGCTTGCAGATACTACCTCACCTCCTTAGAGACGTGCAGAATCTGCAAGTAAATGTAAATGAGAGGTACAAAGACACACAGAGACAAACAGAGACAGGGTGTGGGAGGGAGGGAGAGACAGTGAGAAAGGGTGATGAGAGGGGAAAGAGGAAGATGAAGGGCAGAACAACATCTGCCGGGTTTTCCTAGTACAGTATACAATGCAATATACACGGGGTGGGTTGGGGCCAAGGCGGGCAGGGCGAAGTAGGGCAGGGCTGGAGGTCGGACTCACAAAGGTCGCCCTCTGCAGCGGTTCCCTCCGGCGCCCAGTGCGGTGGCGCAGCGGGCGCTGTTTTGCGCGCGCCAGGCAAAACCGCCGCCCGCCGCCCACCGCCGCGCCGCGCCGCGCCGCGCCGCGGGCGCCGCCGCCCGCAAAACCTGGCAACGCGCACGATATGACGCGTGGCGCGGGCAGCCGGAACGCCGCGCCGCCCGCCCACTTGAACCTGCGCGCGGTATTGTGTGAGGCGCTGTCGGTCGCTCTCTGGCTCGCGTTCTGGCGCTCACTGCGTCTCCAACGCTTTCGGCGGTTGCGGTTGGCCCTTCTCGCGAGCTCTCTCGTTTTCTCTCTCTCTTCCTTTCTCTGTTCTGCGAGGTGCCCCCCCCCATCACTCTTGCTCTTTACTTTTCACCTTGATTATATCTCCATAACATTCCCGTTATCACTGTCAATCTCATTTCTCCCTCAAGCTCCATAGTCACACTAACTATGACTGTCGTACTCTGTCTTTGTCTACCTTCACACTGTCGCTATTCTCACAGTTTCTTTCTTTCTTTCTCTCTTGATTTCGGTTACTCTCTTTCCCATTTTCTGTCCGGAAGCTTGTTCTCACTTTCTCTCCTTTGCTCTTTTGCATACCCTCACAATCACAAACTCTTCCGCACTTTCTCACACCCATTTCCTTGCGTATTTTTTTCTGTGTTACTTCTCTCTCTCTCTCTCTCTCTCTCTCTCTCTCTCTCTCTCTCTCTCAGATTTCTGCTAATTTTTTATTTGTCTGATCTTTTGCTCTTAAATACGTCTTTCTTCATTTTTCACTTGCTCCCTTACGTTGTTCTTTGTTTCTTTATCCTTGTTCTAAGTCTGCTCTACCTCTCTTTAATGTGTTACAGCGTTTGTCGCTGTATTGCAGTATCTACGATCGAAACAAACCATAAAGTGAATAAAGCAGACCTTTTGGCTTTAGGGATGGATGCAGGCCGTTTGAATTTTTTGTTATTGAGGATGTCTTTGTAGTAGAATAGACACTTATTTAAATTGCCAAAATTTAAATAATGTACTGTACGGTAGAACTGTAAAACTGAATAAGTACAAACGTTGTCATCTGTCTTGTGTTCTATGCAGGGGCGGATCTAGCCGATCATTTTGTAGATCTTAGACTTTTATTAAATAATAAACTAATTTGTTTTTATATTGTACAGTATTTTGTAGTGTATATATGATAATATATAATAATATTGTTTAAATAATTACACAATTCGAACTTAAATAAATATTTAAATCTTTTTTTTTCAAATAAAGGAAGGTAAACGAAAACTCTAGCACTTTTGGGGGGGGGCATTGCCCCATCATCCGACCCTCCTGGATCCGCCAGTGCTTCTAGAATACTTTAAATCTTACCGACTTTAGCTGAGGTGTCTTAGTAAAAAGTTAAGGAAAAATTAAATCTTGAAATTATTCCAAGTTAATTTTTTGAAAATATTAGTGGCATTCGCGTAATTGAAATGCAGTCAATTTTAAAAGTATTTTATCCCTTAATGAAATATGTTCTTTAAAACTATATCTTAAAATAATGGCAATGAAAATTTCTGAAACATTTAATAATTGCAAATGCAAATGTTCAACTTCGTTACTAAACCGTCGAAAAAGCTAAGTTTACTTTAGAGGCTGGTGATGTTATGTGAATGGAACGTTAAAACTAAGAACCTTGACCATAACTTGCTGCTTAAAGAACATTCATTTCTTTCCTAAGTAATTAATAAAATATACATAATATAATAATTTAGCGAGCAATTTTAGATCACCATCACTTTTCGGGCATAAAATAGAAAAAAAATTGCCTAATTGAATAATTTTTAACCTCTTTACGTTGCAAAAGCCTCACTTTTTCACGCTTAAAATTCCGAGGGCTAATAATGATAAAAGGGGACGCAATGCAACGTCCCATCGCCCGCAGAGGAATTTCCGAGCGCCACGTCGGTCGTGTGTCGTTTCGAGAGCGTGTACGACTCCCCTGGGTGTCGCGAGCGGGTGTGTCACGAGGTCACGTGGACAGGCCGACCGCCCTGCGGTAAAAACGCGGCCGAGAAGGGTGGCGGAGGCAATGTAGGCGGTGAGGCTACCGCCGGGAGATAAAAAAAAGGCGAGTTTGGAAGGGGATCGGGGGAAAAAATTGAAAGAGGGGTTGCAAGAGGGGTTTCGGTTGCAGTTAATGGTCTTGGTCGGCGGTTTGGTGTACTGGAATTTCGAAATCGATGTAGCGTTCATTTTCTTAAATTGCATTGCTTCTGGTGTTTTAAAACAGCGATCACCAAACATTTCTTTAAGAGATCTAATACTAAATCATTTCATTTATGGTGGCAAATCGACAAACTAAACTTAGTAAAAAGATTTACTTAAATTATAATAAGGATTTTTACAAACGTTTCCCCAGAAAATAAAACATAATAATTGAAATAAGATAAAAATACAGATAATAAAAATAATGTAAAACAATTGTTTGAAATTTAGCTCTACTAACAGGAAGAATGGAGTTACTTTCTTTTGGAGAATTGTCACTAGGCTATGTGTGTGATGGACGTAAATAAGAATATATTGCACGTCAATTTTGTATTAACGAAAAACAGTGCATTTGTACGAAAAGTTCGTGAATATGTTTTCTGCTATAAACTAAATGATAAATCGTGAATAATGGCCAATCAGAAAATTTAGCATTGTTGTATGAACTTATGATAGCCTTAACAGGAAACGAGTTGAACCATTCAGGAGTAGATACCGAGGCGACGATTGAAGACTGAAGAGAATTGAAGAGGTGTTGCAACACGATTGGAGAGGTGTTGCATGGTGACCAGACACTACGTTAGACAGTGTAATGTTACGAGAGGATACGCCTAATTTGTTATGATTGCAAATTTTATGTGTTTTTGTTTTGCTTTCGATGAAGCGTGCAGAAGGAAGGTAACACACATCTCGATGGTAGATGGGTAGCTGCATCGTCGAAGTACACATATCGGTTTGAATATTTGAGATTTTTATATATAATATTTGTTTGAAATCTCGGTCATAATTTTGAAGATCTTATATCATTTTTTTGTATTTTTAACGTTGTTTATAGATTTAGCTCGAAATAATTTCAGAGCTTGTACGTATAAGACGATTTCATACGTGTAAAACATGAATTACGTGATACGTGTAAAACGTGAATTACGGATTGTAAACTTGTAACCACTTTAGATAGAACTCACGTTTGTGAGTCATGACCACGACGCCACACGTGAAACGTACCTATGCAGCTGCGGTTATCTCCTTCCTACCAGAGGCTGCCTGGTGCAGCTCATCACGGCTCCGCAGCAGGTTCTCAGTATGCGTTCGTCCGCTACCGTCTTCGCTAAAAGAGAGCCTGCCTTGGGAGGTTTGGGGGTGTTACCGTGTTGGGTGGTTTGACGGACGGCTTGGCCCATACATTTTAGATTTTCCGTTTTCGAGACAGCTAATTCAGTGCGCGACGTCGTCTGGGCGGCTTAGCAGAAACTGTGAGCGTGGCAGAGAGGATCGTTCAAAAATTATGAAAAAACAAAGCAAACTTTTTGCATGTGTGTCGAAAATTTGCACGTAGTTAGATTTTTATTTGGTTGAGGAATAGGTTACACAAGTGCAGTTTTTCGTGAGTTTGGTAAATAAGTTAGTGTACACGAGCGTTAGTTATTGGTGAATTGATAGTGAAATATGGGAATTATATAACTAAAATATTAAAAATGAATCAGTCTGGGCATCGTTGAATGAGCCTACGAGTCACTGCTGTCAGCGCTATCGAATGTACTCACATGTACATGTACTCACTACCACTAACCCGGGTCAAGCATTGAGGTATTCTGGACGGGAGAAAGTACTGTTGCACGGTAGTGCTGTAATTACAGAGGCCTGATAAAGTAAGGTGGTGGTTATACCTGGAATTAAAATACAGCCAGAGTGACGTCCTTTAGACTTTGAAAGATGAAAAGGATGGAAAATATCAAAGATGAACGTTAAGGGATATATAATTTAACAATGTGTCGTCGTCAAGATTTGAACAAGATGGACCTTTGCAAAGATGTTCAAATGTAACAACCTCTGCAGTCACCCATGACTACGTGTGGGGCTATATCTCTTTGTACCGTGGCATTGGCAGTCATCGAGGGTCCCAGTTGTTTGTCTGCGTGCATACGCGTGTGCTTCTGGGAACTCCTAACACGCGTGCTGCGTCGTCGGTCGCGCGACCGACACTGCCCTGCAGAGGGAGGGCCCCGCGGGGCTCCGCGCCACGCCACGCCGTGCCACTCCACGCCTCGTTGCGTAGCGCTGCGTCGCGAGCTTTTTCTCCGTTGCCTTGTAATTTGGGGTGCCTCTGAGGGCCGCGACCCGCCCCGCTCCACCACGCCCACTCCCTTGTCACCCCACTCAACCACGATAGCCACGTTTCCTTCCATACCTCCTCCCCGCTGCAGACTCCCCGCTTACGACTCACCAATTTCGACTCCTAAGCCTCGACGCCCAGCCCCAGACATCCCGCTCACGACTCCTCGTTCCCTCTCCCCACCCCGTCTTCCCGCTACCGACTCCCCGCTCTCGTCTCCCGCTGCCATATCCCCGCTCCCTTATCCCCGCTCCCGTATACCCGCTCCCGTATACCCGCTCCCATATCCCCGCTGCCATATCTCAGCTCTCGAGTCCCCGCTCCCGACACCTCGCTCCAGATTTCCAGCTCTCGACTCCCACTCTCGACTTCCACTTCCATCTCCACGTTTCCAACTCCCCGCTTCCGAATCACTGCTTCCGACTCCCAGCTTCCCGTTACCGACTCCTAGCTCCCGGATACCCGGTTCCGTATCCCCGCACCTGAATCCTCACGTCTAACCCCTCCCCTTTTGACTGCCCTTTACCGATTCCCCGATTACCATTCCCCGCTACCGACTCCCCGCTACCGACTCCCCGCTACCGACTCCCCGCTACCGACTCCCCGCTACCGACTCCCCGCTACCGACTCCCCGCTACCGACTCCCCGCTAACGACTCCCCGCTACGACTCCCCGCTAACGACTCCCCCGCTACCGACTCTTCTCCCACATGTTTCAGTTCGCCTCCAACTCGCTCTCTCACCCCCTCTTCCACAGTCGCCTCCACTTCCTTCTCTATGACCCAGCCTCATTCCCACCCGTGCGTCGTGTGTCGCGGAGGCGCTGTTGCCTAAATTAATGCGCTGGCTGCAAAAGCGGAAGCCCCCGCCGGTCCTTAGGTGTCAGGAGGGGCGGGGCGAGACGGACGGCCTTTGCGATAGCGGCAGCTCTTTTGACTCTGGCACGCATTTGCAGGCCTCGTTTGTGTGAAGATAATACTGCGGCTGGGTACTAAAGAGCAACAACGAATAGCATTACGTGGACAAGCTGTAATAAAAAGTTTTCAATTTCATTGCTTTCCATCTTGTTCGCCCTTATACATTGTTGTCAACTCAGTTTTCTTTATTCTAACAAATAATGATTATTATTTTTCTAATTTTAATAGTTACCAACGTTGATTTAATTTGAATGATTATAATTTTTAGTTGCAGTGAACATTTTTTGACAATAGCTTTATTCACCCGAATGGCAATGTAATTTTCTTCTGTTCATTTAGCATAGTACAATTCGCTGTTCCAAAAATTGATAATTAATTTTCTCTCGCATTTGACAGCAACATCATAATATTTCCTTGAAATTATCGATATTTGACTATAATGAATGATTTTATTTGTCAAGACTAAACGTTTTCTTTTGTTCACGAGTATAATGAAGAAAACATTTGTCTGCATAAACTATACTCTAGGATTGAGAGTTGTTAGTTGGTTAAACCCTTTATTTTGTTTATGTTTGACTTACGTTCAGATGTGAGATCCCTAAATGGTCTCACATAGTTCATAATGTACTAGTAAATAGTACCGCACTTTAAATAGGGAGGAATGTCATTAATTCCTAGTAATATCATCAGGAAATGATACAGTAATCACATCCAACATATCTATATTCATGGAGTTTTGATATAATAAAACTTCTCATGTCAGACGATATTACATCAGGTAGAAAAATGTTACTGATTGTAAAAATGTTGCTGAAAAAGAAGAAATAAAACTTGAATTATTATTTGTCCGAAATAAAACTTAAATTATCATTTGTTCGGTTATATATTCGGTGCAAAGTAGTCAACACCGTTGCAATTTTACATCCACATTATTATCTCATTTCCTATAGAAAGATTATTCTTTTAAGGGATTTCGGAGAGTTTGTTGCTAATTCTTCATGAACCAATCACTAATACAGCATCTTTGTGCACTCCGAATGACACTAAGCAACGTGAAAATATATTTTTTCGCCATGCCACGTATTTGACAATGTCAGTTATACATCTTTCCTAAAAAGGACGTGGTAGCACGTTATCGCAAAAATCCGTATGTTTCAGGAAGAAGGCAGGTCATGTGAACACGAAAAGTCTATCGCTTTGTTATATTAATGGCCATTCGATTCCCATTAATTAGATTACTGAGATTGCGTGATTTCATTTCCATTTTATTATCGAAATATGATTAATTTAGTAATATAAATTGTTTATTTCGGGATTATGGAAACATTAATCATTTTATTAGAAAAGCAATTCATATCAATATCCACTCATTAAATGATTGTTGGTGCTTGATACACGTAATTACAGAGAATTTTACAGGGCTGTCTGCAAAACACCTTGTAAGATGGAAGATGAGAATGGATTATTGTAGAAAGGTTTAAAATCGCGATTCCAGTATTCAGTTAAAATGATCACTATTTTTCAGGTTTATAACCAATCAACTATTTTCTGATAGTCTTTCTCTCCTTACCTTCATCAGGGACAATTTTCTTGCATTATTCGAAATTTTATTTTGAAACAAAAAGAAAGTGATCATCGTATCCACACAAACTACGAATCGATTAGCTTGATATTTTATATTTATTTGCTCTCATTGTTATCCATAGTGTTAATGGTGAAAGTAATGTATGAGTAAAAGTATTTTACTCTCTTGTAAAATCGATTCCTATGACTAGATTAATAACAAAACTTAAATTTTAATTTCAGTTCAGTTCGATAATAGGTGGCAGAAATCGCATGCACACATAACATTTAACTTCAAGCTAAAAGCTTCTACAGTAATTTGACGGTGACAGTTCTTTTAATCATTTTGTGGCCTGCCAGGAAATATGGCCAAAACTCGGAATGTAAAGCAGTCCCGAATAAAATATGCCGCCTCCCTATTTTTCCTTTAAATATAAGTTTGTGTTTGCACGTATCCGGTCCCTTGTCCTTGTGCCTGTGGGCGTAACCCTGTTCCGGATACAATCCTTTACAGAGCTGGTAGCGATGACTCCTCACCCGGACAAACGTACACCTTGTCTCTTTACCTCCAAACCAGTCTGCGGACGCCGAGGTCATTAAAACGAGACGCGAGAGAACCGAACAGATAAAACACCCTCGAATCCCAATCATGTTTGGACGTCAAACGAGAGACTGATCTATGGGAAGCGATTCGGTTGAAAATGCGGTCGTGAGCTGCATCTGTCACAGTATTTGTTTCGGTTACTTTCCTAGTTGCTCTTCTTGTACCAATGTTTGTTCGATAATTAAGTATTCCAATAGAATTTGGGCATACATCTCTGCAGCAATAGCTCTATCGGAAGATACAAATCAGGGTATACGAATTGTAAAACAACATCCGTTCACTTTTATTTACAAAAGTTCACGAGTGTTAGGGCAAAAGTCGTGGGAACTATTTTTTTTTCTTGAAGATACCAGTCCAGATGGAAATACAGACGAAAGGACAAGGTGTTAACTACATGTGTGGACAATGAATAGCACTGAAATATCGTAACACACTAATTTATTACAATAGTATACAGGGCAATATGGCCTTCACGATGCAAAAGAATGACGACACAGTACACATAATGTTGACATGACAAACCTGGGCCTAAAGACCCTCAAAGTAATCCCCTGCTACTGTCACCACACGCTGCCAACGATATGGGAGGCGCTGAATAACATCAATCTCAGCATTTGCCGCACCACGTGTGAATCGGGTCACCTGTTGGCGCACAGCATTAGCTATGTCCTCTCGTGTTGCAAAGCGCCTACAACGTAGTGGTTCCTTAATCTTGCAAATGAGATCAAAGTCACAAGGTGAAATGTCAGGAGAGTACGGTGGATGCTCCAATTATTCCCATCCCAAACATCAAAATAGCTGCCCTACACGCTCTGCTTTATGTGGTTTTGCATTGTCGTGCAGGATTATTGCCCTGTCCACAACATCTGGACGTTTTCTCCCGAACGCCAAGTAGTACCTGTCGCACCAGGAAGTCCCTGTTGAAGTGTGCGGTCACTGTTCTGCCATGAGGAACAAAGTGGCAAACAATGACACCCCTGACGTCATATGCGACAGCCACCATCAATTTGGCTGAGGAAGGATTCTGACGGAACTTTCGTCTCCTTGGTGATCGAGCATGTCGCCACTCCGCGGACTGACGTTTCAGTTCTGGCTCGTATGCCTTGGCCCAAAATTCATCGATAACGATTAGTGACAAGAATTGATCGCCGTCTTGTTGCCAGCGTGCAAGGTGGTCGGAGCATATAGCATAGCGCACCTACCTTTCAACTTCCGTCCGTGCCCACCGCGATTCGATTTTGTGTAGGTGCAGCTCATTACGCAATATCCTGTGGACGGTGCGTTTCTCAATGCCACTTGCCCTCTCTAACTCCAGTAGCGTCCATCGTCTGTCTTCGTCCAGGAGCTGCTCGATGACGGCATGTGCCACGTCGGTCCGCACACTGAAAGGTCGTCCCGAACGTTGCTCATCACTGGTTGACACATGTCCTTGCTGAAACTTTCCTAGCCACCTTGCTACTGCACGGTATGTTAGGGCATTATTCCCAAGGGCTTCCACTAATTCATTGTGACACTCCATTGCATTTCTTCTTAGGAGAACGGCTATTTTGATGTAAGCGCGCGGCTCAACGCGGTTTACTTCTATCCATCTCGCACGACACTCAACAACTAACTGATTTCACAGCCCTCGCTGCGCTACTACCAGCTATCACGGAGCCATCTGTTTGTTCTGCATACTAACTATGCGTGCAGAACTTCCACACGACACATACGTCTGTGATCCGTTCATTTATCTAGAAGAAAAAAATTAGTTGCAATGACTTATGCCCCAAACGTATTTATACGTTTTACTATGGGCATGTTGTCTATTTTTCATGTATTATTCCGTCCGTATCTCTAATCAAACCTTTTTTTGCCTGGGTGAATCTGTACGTGAATGTGCTGGGTTTCTTCATATATATTTTTGTTCATTCAATTCTTTACTATTGAGATCCTTCTGAAAGCCCGATCTATAGTCTTAAAGTTCTGGTTAGTTGTAGGTTCTCACGGTTGTAATCAGATGGTTCAGAGCATCTGCACAGTTTCTAACTGATACAGACATTTAACTTCCAAACACCATCCTAACAGTTATTCATTATTTTCTCCTTCAGTTGAAATCAACAAGTCTTGTTCCCTTTACGTTTTCGTGAAACCCTTGTTCTCCGTTTGTTTTGAAAGTAGTTTCAAACACGAGTTGCCTAACAAGAGAGTTTGTTTTTGGAGCAAATTTTTGGTTGTTGGATAGCTTAAGATTGAGAAAGGAATACATGTAATGGTTGTTCTACATACTAACCCCATAAAGTATTGATAAGTGCGAATATTTTTTAAGATTGCTTTTGAACTGATAGGTCATATAGCGATCATGGTTACTTTTAGCGTTGGATTAACTGTAAGAACACATGAGGAAAACACACACAAACATCCACGCACGGGACGGAATTCAAATCCGCCACCCTTCGAGTCGAGGTCCCTTCAGCCTCAGCGGCTTCGGATATCCAGGCCAGAATCGGAATATTAAGCACGCGAAAGCCAGCAGTTTACATGAAAATGTTGCATTATCATGTCAAGTTGTTCGAGCGCGTCTCGCGAATTTTCAAAAATTCAGAGTATTCAACGAAAATCGGACATGTGACTTTTTTTAAAAGAGTTGTTTGCTGCACCCGAGAAAAATAATAAAGAAAAATTGAAATCAATTTTGAGAAAAAATTTAAAATGTCGTTGAAGCTTCGTATAAAGTACAACCAAAAATCAAAAAATCGGTTTCAAATTTAAGGAGCACTAATCTAAGCCATAGGGATTGGTAATTTCAATTTTGGTAAAGATCCTGCCTACGGTTTAGTCGCTAGCGTTGTTCAGAGAGGGAGGGACAGACACATTCAGACACAGCAAGGCAGAGATATACACAGACACTCTTAGCCAGGCACACACAGCCACCTAGACTCATATGAATACACGCAGACAGACAACCATGGATAGACTATCACATACCGACTAACACAAACAACCAGAAGCAGACACAGACAACAAGCACAAGCCGGCAAACACAGACAAACAACCACAAACAGATAACCAAACACAGACACAAACACTGATAGACAAACAAACACAGACAGACAGACAACCACAGACAGAAAAACACAAACGTAGAGAAACACTGACACAAACACTCAGACGGACAAAACGAACAAATGGATGGACGGTCGAACCAACATTCTGACGTAAATCTATTGTTAGATATCAAAGACCGACAAAATGTATATTCTAATAGTAAAACGTGTTAAATGTAGTAATTAACTTAATATACGAACAAAAATTATCCACACTTTTTCAGTATCAGAGATTTACACTACAAGTTTTTCGTTGAAAAATCGTCGTTTCCTGTAGCAGCATTAGATAACTTTCTCTATACTATGTACGTATTATGCGAAAAAGTGAAATAAATGCCTGCAGGCTTCGCGCGATTACCGGGGGCTGCGATTCCCGATTACTGCGCGCTGTTCACGCGCGATTACCGGGGGGAACGTATTTTCCCGGAAGCAGCTGGCTATTACGCGGTAATATGTTGATATATCAATACTTTAGTTGAATCGCCCCACGCAACTCTCGTAGAAACTTACTTCTCGTAACTTGAAAGTAAATAACTTATTTAGACATTGTCGCGTTTAGAACACCATATAAAGGAATGATTTTTTAATGCAATTCTTGATGGGAGTACACAAAAGATGATGACTGTACAAAAACCGAAGTTTGAAAATCCCCTGTTGAGTATCTTCCTTCTAAATTCACATTTCCTTCATTGTCATCTTTTAACACGAACAGTTAAAAAATATTTTCATTTTTGTCAAAAATCGATATTAATTAATTCACATATTTGAGCCACACATTTCTCCATACTATTTGATTCTGGTTATTCCATCACAAAATTGTTCGCATTGTCCTGATTGCGGCGTCGAATACTTACATGCATCACGTTGCAATGAACTACGCTGGGACTCATTGCGAGTTCGTATTTATATGTTCGTTTTTCGCATATTTTGCATTGAGGAGCGCGTACCGTTTCAATCCACACGCGAAAACATTCTCTCTGCCAATGACAATGGCGAGTTATTCAATGTTTTCTGCGTCCAGCAAATGTCCAGTTGGATCAGGTAACGGAATCCCTACCCAGCCATTCATTCAACGCCGACGACCAGGTGCTGTGAAATTTATTTCGCCGGTTGTTATTGAATTTCAAACAATAGTGGAAAGGTTTCTGTGTCCTGTGGGTGTACATCGAAAACGTGTTTGCGGGCACATGGGCTGCTGCATAATTTTACTTTTGTACTTTTATTTTTTTTCATAAACATTTTCTCTTTAGTGCTGGTGTTAAGAGACACCTCTCTTCAGTCGACTCTGAAACCCTAACCCGTGTTAGCTGTCTCATTTTTATAGAGTTTGTAATTCGTAATTTCAAAAGTTTAATTGTTGGGAATGTGATTTTAAATGAACATTCGTATTTACTTTCTATTATTGTCTCTTAACGCCCATGAGCTTCAACTGTTTTCCATTATCCTCAAGCGCCTGATGCTCTTTCGTGGTGAGCAGATTTGAAGTCAGAGCAATAACCCTGAGGGCTTCGCAACGCCCATTCAGGTCTCTTGAGTAGATGATGCGTCATATACGATATCTTGGAGAACTAAGCAAGAAATAAGCATAATCCCTTTATTATAATATTCTTTTTATTATGTTTGATGTATTAACTAGATACTACAAGCAAATTGAACGTGAATGAAAATGTTATCAATTAATTGATTTCTTGTCGAAACTACGCATTAGATAAATGTCATTAATTATTTTTGAATAAATATTAATCCTTTTTACTTTCATTTCCACTTTTGTACATAATTGTGCTTGTTGTTCAGATGTTTCAATTTAACGCCATCTTTAATTTTACGTTTTATACTTGACTCAGTAGGTAAAGCCTCACGTAGCGAGTCAGTCGCTCCGTTTAATCAGCCGCGCAATTCTCTGTCTATGTCGAGGCGAGAGAAAACTGGGTTGATATCTAACGGATTTTCTGCTAACATCTGTGACACTCGAGCGAAATGGTGTCGTAAAAGTCTCTAATGTGAACCCTTGTGAATTGTGTAATCTGATATCATTCGCTCCATGATTACACGGGCGCCATTCTCCCTCGGGGACGACGAGACTCACATCAGAGGGATAACCGAGGGCCAGCGCACGTCAACAAAACACATGTGACCTCCAGTCTTTTGACATAAAATGCTACTCTAATGTTGATAAAAGTAATCCATTGATCATGTTTAATTTGACCTTTTACCATAAAACTGTTATTTGGTAATAATATTCCTCTAGGGTTCCTCTGCATCCTTGGCAATTGGTTTATTAGTCTAGATAGGCTGTAAGTAATATTCTAAAAGTAACATACAGTCCGAAAGTAAATTATAAATACAATTTTGAATTTGCGTAAAAATCTTTGAATAATTTAATGTGAACTTATACTCGTTACTAGCAGCTCCCTCCCACAGTCATATTTTTTGGCGCCATGGCGGTACTTTACCTCGAACTAACAGCACCTAGTTACAAGTACGAGAATTTCCTTGGGCGACAAAAGACCTGAAATTCACAACGCAAACGACAGGCATCATGTACGTTAACTTGCAACTATACTTACTGACACCAGACTATCGACAACTGAGTCGTGTTTTAAACAAAATTCTCCACTCACGTTCTCAGCCTGAGTGGAAAAAATAACAATGCGACCAAGCTAACTGAATCCAGGTGACATCATCACGGGCCAATCAAGCTAGACTATGTCCTCAAGTAAAAAACAGAAAAAATTGACAAAAGCGGAAGTACCAATTACAAACGGATGTGCTAGGCAGTTTAAAAATAATTGTATCATTTGGGGTCTCGGAAATCAGAAGAAATGTATTGTTGGTAATAGGAAGACAAAAATTAACATCAGCAGTATAGTATAGAGGCGTGAAACAATATTAGTTGAGAATAGTCGGCAAAATATTTGTTACAGTTGAAAATATTGTTTATTTCATTAGAGCATCGAGAAGAGGGAGAACTAATTTAGTGAAATATCAGTTTTGAGCAATAAAATCTAACAAATACATGAGTGGAAAGTAATGAAAGATCCATTTAACTTTTCGCAAACGTGGACTATTTAAATATTCGAACAGCTTGTGAATTTCATGCCGTGTATTTCTACGGACAGTCATTCAAATGCTTTTGGCTATCCAAGTCTCAACCCGTTGAAGGTTGTGTTCAGAAATTCAAAATCATGCCTCATGTGTTTTCTTGCGTTATGCGGTACGGCCTGATATTACGTATGCTCCCACTTTCGTTTCAGAACAGCCGCGCAAATTGCCGAGATCAACAATACGGGGAAATCTGGCGTGGATCATCCTAGTAATGTAAATACAACCCGTAACCATATTAAAGGTTTTAGCTGTGGACCCTTGAAGCCTTGCAAGTTGGACTCCTCTGTTATAAAGAGAGATTCATGTAAGAACAAGCAATTTTGACAGCTAGTGCTGGCAACATAACCGAAGGTTCTGTGGTCGTTGAGTCCTTGATCCCATTGAACTCTCCTTCCTCGATTCAGTTCGTTTGCAGTTGGCTAACTTGTAAATGGTTTCAACGCTTCCTTTTGTGATGTCCTTGTCCGACGAAAATATAGTGCGCCACGAGAAATAATTGAAATTAGGAAGTGCAGTGCTATGTGCTCTCCTGTAAAAATTTATTTCCTTTCATACATATTATATGGAATTTACTTTTTGCTTGATAAGTATTATATTTATTTTAAAACCGAGTCTTTGAATGTAAGGTGCCTACTGGTGCACGTGTTTCTGAACAGCTGCCGCGACGGTGGGATACTTCTCTGAATTACATGTGATGTTCACTTGTTTAGCGAATTGTCACTTTTGCTTGTTCTTACGCGAATTCTCTTATAGTAGGTGGCGGTTCCTCCTCGCTGGGACGTGAAAGCCGTAGCCGATATATACATCGGCATGCATTAGTTTCTCACTCCAGGTATCTCCTTCCATTCGGCTCAGCCCCAGCTGGGAGAGGCACTATGCTGCAGTCTGCCGATATGTATGTACAGTGAAAGTGCATTTCGGTGTAAGTGTGTGTAAGTAAGGGTAAGAAGGATAGAAGTGTGAGGAAGGAAGATCCGGTGATCCATGACCCATTTGTTAGGGCACGTCTCTGGCATTTGCCTCGTAGTGATGGGAAAAACTGCGGAAAACTATCAGTTAGAGCTACTATTATAATTTTTTCTCCATGCAGCGACTGAATTCGACCCAACTACATAGCACTGAGTCGAAATTTCGCCATCGTCAGACCTCGAATCATAGGAACTCTCAAGCAGAGTCGCTGCAGTGACACAAGTCATAGTACTGACCGATCTCACCCGTAAAATGGAGATAAACCGTTAACCGCGATGCAGCATCGCAACCACGTCCGTCCCCGGGCGAAGACATTTGCGCCCATTCCGGAGGAAATCGGGTTAGCATCGCCGCAAGTGATGATAATGATTATATGATGAAAGATGGTAATGATGATAATGATGAAAGATGGAGATAAACCGTTAACTGCGATGCAGCATCGCAACCAGCGTCCGTCCCCGGCGAAGACATTTGCGTCCATTCCGGAGGGAATCGGGTTAGCATCGTCGCAGGTGATGATAATGATGATAATGATGATAAAGATGATGAAAGATGGAGATAAACCGTTAACCGCGATGCAGCATTGCAACCAGCATCCGTCCCCTGGGCGAAGACATTTGCGTCCGGCAGGTGATGATAATGATGATAAAGATGATGGAAGATGGAGATAAACCGTTAACCGCGATGCAGCATCGCAACCAGCGTCCGTCCCCGGGCGAAGACATTTGCGTCCATTCCGGAGGGAATCGGGTTAGCATCGCCGCACGGAGCCCCGCCGCCCCGAGCCTGGGGGGGGGGGGCGCCAGGGCAGAGGAGGCCCGAGCAAACAGCGTGGGGTCTGAAGCGCCTCACCTCGCTGCGTTGCGGAAGGGTTCGTCAGCCAAAGGGCTCGTTAGGACTGCGATAGCCCCCCGCCGGAGAGTTGTGGTGCAGACGGCTCAGGGGTGGGAGATATTTGTGGTACAGAGTAGTAAGCGGTATATCAGCTGGTATTCAATTTAATGAATTAATTTTTCCGAACCAGCTAAGATAGTTGAGGGTAAACCTGTTGCCACTGCAGCCTCTCTGAATGGGAGGTCTTATGGTCGCGAAGGAGGCGACACTAGCTAGTTAGGTAGGTCGACGGTTAGCTGGGTAGCCGTTGTGTGGAGGAGAATTTTAGCGGCCGGCTGCTCTGATCGGTAGTTTCCCACGATTACTCCAAAAAACACTAAGCGAATGCCGCGCGTTCCGTAATCTGCTGGTTAGGGAATTGCAAACATCCTCCAAAGGAATGCTTCTTGCTTTGGAACCCATAGGGATCTCCTTCCAAATATACCCCTGAGGGAGATATCTTGAGGGGTATCTCCCATAAGCCAGCTTTAGGTTGACGGCGGATCTCGTTAAAGCAGAGGAGGAACACTCCCACCTCCCGGGATATAGTATGTACTACATTTAAGGGTTTAATCACCACAGCAGAATCGAAGTAAATTATTAATCACAACTGTTAGACAGATATTTGTTAAAGTTTATGCGTCAAACAAAACTACACATACTTATGCTTTAATACTATTACAGTTTTTCACAGATTTAAAATGGTTAAAACTTTGTACAAAATTTTAGATATTTATAATATACTCTTACATAGATTCTTTTAAGAATTCAACATCAATTATAGTTTACTGCGGTATAGGTGAATTACGGGATATCAGATGCATATGAAATATTATTGGTCATTGTCTTGGATAATGTAGGTAATTTAAGCGCTTCGACATCTATCATCGACATTAATGTTGTTTGATTTTTCTGTTAATGTGGCATTTGAGACGAAAATCTAACTGTACGAAATGGAATGAAGGAGGTCATTGTTGGATGAGGATGACTCTTGTTTGATCTTAGAAATTACTGTAGCTATCGGATATCCGAGAAATAATCGCTTTGTGGAAGCGTAGTACCGCTTTGTGGAATAATGCCCAAGAAATGAGTGAACTTTTATTGACCTTAAGAACTGAATAATCTAATTCACTGACATTTTCTCTTTTCCTAATCGGCTTAGATTGCAACTATAATTCACCTTATTTTATTTTATTTTCCTCAACGCTCTGCCTTTTGTCTTCTATCAAACAGCTCAGCTCTGCTTTATTTTCCTTTACGAAACAAGATTTGTATTTTGTATCAACTGAATTGGAAGAACCATAATTGTGCGCTCTGAACCAACAACCATTTCTGGGAAAACCTGCTGGAGTACAGAAGTCATCCCAGGTGTGCAATATCTGTAACATGAAATATTCATCGTTATCGGTCCGAGGTAATGTTTCTATGGTGAGTTGTAGCGGCACTGAGCCGTGAATTTTCCTACCAATGCAATCACGGAAGGCGGAATTAGTGTTTTAACATTTATTCGATTTGATTGAAGCTGCAATACGACTGTTACAGTCCGAATTAAATGCGTTTCAAAAGCAATGAAAAATAAATAACTTGGAAAATTATTGTGACAGTAGCGAAATGGTCAGAGGAAATGGAAGAGGTTAGAGTTTGGGAAATAAAACGTGTTTAGGAGCAAAATATTTGTGAGTCAATTCGAAAAAAATAATTGGATGAAATGAATTTGAAAGTCTGAACAAGAGGTGGTAGTGTCAAGAATATACAATAATAACTTTCTTTTAGGGAAAAACAGTATTCAAGAACACAGTTTATTTTTATTTAGAGATTTATATGTTTAGGAATAGGACCGCCAGAATGTTTCTGCTTGTAACCCCTAACTCTTCCAGATGTAAGACGCTATATTGGATAATCTCGTTTAATATAGCTCAGAATTTCCTTTAACCGAGACATCAAGGATGTCTCGAAAATTTGTCAACTAAAATGTGTTCTCATGCCCACTACCCTTCTAACTGCTCAACTTTTTATGTTGTTATCTTTTTCCTCAGGTATTCTGTAAATTATAAGCCGTTCAAAGCACTTGTTTCTTCACCCATCATTTCCACAATCACAAGAAATCGGAGAGGTGTCCACAATTTACTGGATGTGTCAAACATCAAGTTGGTAGCGCAACCTAGTAGTTGAACAAACCTCAATAAATAATATTTATAAAAATCAGCATTCTAAAAGGCAATATTATTTTAACGGCGAAGTGTTATTAGCATTGGCGTAGTTTAAAGAAGCTTTTTTTAAAATTTGCTTAAAATTACTACACTTATTGCTTTCTATAACTGCTGTGCAATTAAATGCATGGCTCGCGTACGGGATATCTGAAGATGATGGGTACACCGTCAAAAGTTTTAATCAAGTAAATAAAAATGTTGGTAAACTCTTCACTTAATTTAAACAACACAAATCTGCAAGTTTCAAAACCGCAAAAACTACGACAACAGTAGGTTAAAGTTCCTGCCTCGTCAATGTAGCACTATTAAAGTCTCACGCGAAATGGTATCATCTGCGCAACTCATTTTCGGTGGATGAGGAGGACCAGAGGCTTGCGGCCCTCGCCGCCGCCACATAGCAGTTTCGCCCACGGGAGGAGTATTTGCCGGTCGGCGGCAGCGCGGAAGACGCAAACTGGAACCGCATCACCGAAGCGGCCCCGTGAGCAAGTCCGTGGACGGGTGCGGGTGCAGGGGGGGGAGCGGGGGCGAGGGCGGCGAAAGTGGAGCGCGCTGCGGGCGGCGTGGCTCTGCCGCCGTCGCCGCCGCGGCCCGAGGGTCACGGCGAACTTGCGAGTTGCAGGGCTCGTCTGATTAAGTTTTCAGCAGTACCCCGCAGAGCATCCCTTTCAGGTGGGTCGAAGCCCGCGGGGCGCCGCCCGCCCGCCCAACCGCCCAACCGCCCCCACGCCCGTTTGGCCTCCCGCCCGCCCGCCCTCCCCTCGCCAAGCATGCCTCCCCCGCCCAGCACGCCCCCCTTCGCCAGCATGCCACCTCTCGCCCAGCACTCCCACTCACCCATCCCTCCCGCTCACCCATCCTGTCCGCTCACCTATCCCACCTGCCCGCCTCAAACGCTGACCCGCCCGCCCCCTCCAATCGCCCCCTCGCCCAGCACAACCGCCCACCCATTTCAACCGCCTGCCCGCTCCAATCATCCGATTGCCCATTCCAACCGACAACCCTCTCCAACCACCCGCCCGCGCATTTCAACCGCTCGCCCGTTCCAACCACTCGCTCGTCCCTTCCAACAGCCCGCCCTTTCCAACCACTCGCCCGCCCACTCAAACCGTCCTCCCGCCCGCTTGCTAGCCCGCCCGCCCGTTAGCCCGCCCGCCAGCCCGCCCGCCCTCTAGCCCTCCCGCCCTCTAGCCCTCCCGCCCTCTAGCCCTCCCGCCCTCTAGCCCTCCCGCCCTCTAGCCCTCCCGTCGGCCCAACCGCCTAACCATCTGGCCTCCCCAATCGCCCGCCCGTCCTCAGTGCGCCTCCTCAACCACCCGACCCAATTACCTTCCCACTTCCACCGCCTTTCCGCTCCAAACAACCGCCTGCGCCAATCACCTCCCCGCTTCATTCCACACGCCCGCTCCAACCACCCGCCCGCTCCAACATCCGTCCGTTCCAACCACCCGCGCGCTCGAATTACCCCCCGTTCCAACCACCCGCCCTCTGCAACCACCCGCTCTCTGCAACCACCTGCCCACTGCAACCACCCGCCCACTTCAACCACCCGCACGCTCCAACCAGCCGCTCGTTCCAACCACCCGCCTACTCCAACTACCCATGCGCTCTAAACACCCACCTGCTACAACCACCCCTCTACCCCAACCACCCGCCGTTCCAACCACCCGCCCGCACCAAACACCTGCCTGCCCCAACAACCCGCCTGTCCAACTATCTACTATCCGCACCTTCAACTACCTACGCGCACGCCCCAACCAGCTATCTGTCCAATCACTTTAACCAACCGCCCCTCCACTCGCTCCAACAACCTGACTGCCTGCCCCACCCACTTACTCAACAAGATTCGCCCACCCACCCTCACTCACTCACAAACACCCATCTCCCTAACCTAATACACACGTACTTGTCTCCAATGCCACCCGCCTGCCCGCCCCTCCTCGTCCTGGACCTCTTTCCTCTTGCTCTCTTTACTTATCGATTCCTCGTTCTCTGGTGGTTATAACATACTTTACGCTAAATTCTCTCTCCCTCTTCTTGCCCTGTTTTCTCGCTCTGTTTGTTTCACCTCTCATTCCTCTGCCATATTCTGCTTCATTTTTCTCAGTAATACAACATCAGATAGACATTTTTTTTGCTAGTATAGTTTGGGAAACCTTGTAGCAGAACATTTTACGATCGTAGGTAGGAAGGGAAAGATAGCTCAGGATATCACCTGATGTTACTGCAGTGCCTCTGACCGGTAGTTTCTACGGTTCAAGTACCCACGCTAGCAGTATTTTCCAAACTAGCTATGCAGCTAGGTCGAATTCAGTCTCTGTCTGGGGGAGAATTTTACAGGCCGACTGCTCTGATCGATAGTTTTCCTTGTTTTTTTGATCAACAACAAGCGAATGCGAGAGCAAACGGGGCACGGACTGCTCTCGATCTTCCCTTCCTTTTGTCCTATCTTTACCCCTTACATACACTTACATGCACTACACCCACACATGTCGGGAGATCAGATTGGAGCATTTGTCCCAGCTGGGGCGGTGCCCCGCTGGTGAGGAATACCTGGTTGAGGAAAATCCCTGCAAGCCGACGTAGGTCGGCATCGGATCTCGTCATCCAGTGGGGAATGATCACAGCCTCCTCCCGCAATAAAAAAACCACTGCTGGACTAATGATCTTGAGAATCGATGCGCCTGAAAGCACTAATCAATCGAATAGTTTATATGCGCACTTATTTTTGGCTCCAGGCCCAGAAACTTCTGTTGTACGAAGGCCATCTAAGTGTTGTACTTATTAACAGCGAGAATACGAGCCAATTGTAGAGAAACCATTTGGCTTTATAATATTTCCGAGTTACAAGCCATTCTAATGGAGTGAAATCATTTTTCTGAGATTATGTATCATTTACACCAGTACGGCAATTCGTTCTAGGAGCTTGTACTTCTATTTGGCCTCTATATTGAGTGTGATGAATAATTAAGAAGTCTGTCACTTCTCGGCTCCCCCAACGAGAAACGTTTCTTTCCCGACTAGAACAGTCCCCAATATATCAAAGTATTTAGTTCTCCACCTTACCCTAGAGACACCGTCATATTTTCTCGCAGCCTTGGTATCGAGTTTTTATATCACGGCTGTACGCTGACTGCAGTTAAAATGTTATTTAATCTACGTGTCACGTTGAGTAAAGGAAAACCCTGTTTATTACGATATACTGAAGAGCCTTTGAATCTGAAAAGTTTTTCTCTTCTTGCTTAGCTGCGTTGGCAGAAAGTTTACACTTTTAACTTTCCACTTAGCTTCTGGATTTTAGTTAAGTAATATGCCCATCTTTTTTATAATCTTTTATCATCCACAATTTATACGCTATTCCCTAAGTTAAAATGTACCATAAATTGAGGTTTCTGAGGCAAAGGCGTCGCTCTGTAAATTTCGTATGGTTCCATTTGATATTTTAATGGAGTTTCAAATATTTGAATTACTAGCTAACTAAGTGAAACAGAGAATCATATGTTCACTTAAAAATTATTAAATAAAATCAATTAGAAATTGAACAAAGATCAATTTACAAAAAATATAATAGTTCAGTGTCACTTTAAGATATTGACAGAGAAAACGAAGTGGAGTGGGGACAAGAAACAATTATACAAAGTATGAATAGTATGACCCAATACTATTAGAAAAGTATATTTTATATCACAGTATCTTCTTTATAAAAGCAGTATTCCAGTTTACAGTAATACTTGATTAATTATACAATATATAATTATTACTGTGTTATTTCTAAGTTAATGTCTGTTGTTAGAATTCTCTTTTTGACTTTCCCCTGTTACTTTCCCTTAATTCTCAAGTTCACTCAAAGTTAATGTTTCTACGTATATTTGAATAAAATAGCGTGTAACTTCACTTGACAAGTTTAGTTTTGGATAAACACATCAATAATTAATCTCTTTTCCTTATTTTGAAATGTAATTGGAAAATTCTAAATATTATCCAGTATCCCTCATTTACATAGACCTGTGCATTTGTTAGTACGTGCGTTGAGAACTTCATATCATGCCAATCTAATTCATTTGCACACTTCAAAAATAATATTCATTGTTTCATGCAAATTCTCTGACAGATTGATTAGTGCTCTTGTAGAGTTGAAACCATGAATACAAAATTTCTTCATTCTAACAATGACAGTTAACGTAAACTTCTGTTATATTATAGAATGTCATGTTCTTTACGAAAAAAGAAAATGAATCACGGGGTAAGAGTAACTTTTGACACCATTGGTCTTGCATAACTTAATTTCCTATTTAAAACCTTTTTTAAATCTATAACAAGCTGCAGAGGAAATTCAAGGAAAATTGAAACCATAATTTGGAGAGAAAGGTAGCAAATATTTGTGCATATTGAAAGTTTTCTAATTATCCAGCCAACAACCAATATTACATTATTCCAAACAACATGGTAGGCTGCAAATGAGTATATCTCTCATTTTGGACGAACCTACAACAAAATTTCCCACTGAAAAGTTAACGAAGACGTGTTCTAGGATGGTATTACAAATGCAGAGAAAAGGATTCATTTGCATTTCTTCTCCTAAAGGCATTGCCATGTTAATGTCTTATTTCTTTAATCAAAGATCTCAAACGTCGAGAGTTGAATCTTTTCCGCATTTTGTAGAATCATATCACGGGAAAACCAAATAAACTAAATCTTAATTTTTATAATTTTGAGTATTGATCTCTTTCTATAAAAGACTGTCTAATTGATTGTGACCAAATAAACAAAAAATAAATGATCTGTTCGTAATATTGGCCATCTGTCTTAATTTTCATATAATAAATATTTATAAAGATTTTCTCAGAAAATACAAAATGCCCCCGAGCAGGGTTCACGTATTTGTGAATAAACGAAAAATTTGTTTGGAATACAATAAATATACATGAGCTTTATGAAATTATAATGTAGATTTTATACAGATGAATTTAGTGTGCGTTGCGACTACTGAACCGATCCGTCTCAAAATTTACTCGTTCCATGAGCGATTGACTACAAGTAACATTAAGAAATACAAACTTAAGAAATCGTGTCTTTCAATT
Organism: Acheta domesticus; assembly: GCA_031308135.1. Lineage (NCBI taxonomy): Eukaryota > Metazoa > Arthropoda > Insecta > Orthoptera > Gryllidae > Acheta > Acheta domesticus. Next base: position 105,336,083 of record JAHLJT010002406.1, on the reverse strand, counting down.
AAAGTCTTACTTATTTCCTTAGAACAATGCTTAGAGAAAGAAGGCGTTATTGGTTTCAGAGTTTATTGTATTCGTTAATGAAAGTTTTTATATTTACCCAAAGATCGCAGATTGTTCAAATCAAAATTTCACTTGAGACTTGTACGAGAACGCAACACTTATCTTTTATTTACAAAGTCTATGCAAGATGACAAAAAATATTGAAATCTGACAGCTTCGGGGATGTGCTAATTAGCGTATGAGGCTGTTATACCCAAGTTAGAGGCTTCAAATCTGATCGAATCTTTGGATTTTAAGGGTGAAATACGCCTTCCATGGGAGAGAAAGTAAAGCCGGCTGCCTCATTTTATAGATCCACTGTGTGTAACAGATACTCAAGCCTAAAAGAAGCCTCGAATAAATTCTAATAGTTTGTTTCGTCGCCCGAGTGACACTTTCTTTCGCTGCTAGATGGCGAAAGAAACGTAGCAATTTTTGAATGGTCAAGCAAAGGAGCATGGCTAATGGCGTGAGTCTCACCTCGGAAAATATTTATTTATAAATTAATACACCATTGAATTGCAACTTAAAACACTGCATATGTGAGCAATACTGTTTAATCGTGTAGTGAGTTACTTTATATGATAAAGCAGTCAGCATTGCTTAGAACATTGCACTAACTCAAGTATTCCTTGAAAGCCATAGAATTTTCTCCCCTGGTTACTTGATACTTTGAATGATTCCATATTCAAAGCATGAAACAGCAAAATTCGTGCTGAACAAAACCATACAAATTTGTTTACGAAGAAAGAGCACCCACACTACTTAAATGCAACAAATCAAATACCCTCTTCTTACATTGAAACAATTAAATAGTTTAACTAAAACAAAATTCAGGAATGTTGTAATAATGCATTGTTGTACATAAAGAATACAACATTTCTTGACATAGCAATAATATCAAGAAAATTGCAGTTTCCATAACGCAACATATGAATAGAAAAGTTTTAATGGCAGGCCACCTCTTCCCCGGCCTCTCGATGTCGTATCACTTTCGTTGTGTCGTAAGGAGTGTTTTACTGTGTGTGAGAATTAAGTCGTTAGACACAGAGAGAGAATAGGCGGAACAACACAAGCAAATATTTGCATTTTTCAGTCATACTTGAAACTGTTTTATTGATTTCGGATTTTTTCCGAGTTCCCGTGTACACAACGAAACCGTGGTTACCCTCTCGCATGGCCGAAGGATGCATTGTATAGTCTTTCGATTTCAGCACACATTGGAAAATAATTGTATAGATTTTTTCCTAGTGCAAACTATTCTTCAATATATTTGTTTAAATCAATTGTGTAATTTTGCAGAATATTATTTTTTGGGGTCATATTCAATTATGTTATGATAGGATTCATTCTTTTCAAATCTGACCTACTCTTTCAATATTGAAGCCATAGATTTCTTTAGTGCAATCCTTTGTCTCAATATTTGACCTTTAGACCAATTGACGTACATCTGTTTCAAAATATTAGTAGATTTCCGGGTAATCTTGGAGCTTACGTCGTTTTAAATTTTCAAGTGATGGCTGAAGGTGACAGTAGGATACAAGTTTCAATACGTATCATTATTCATTCCGTTACTGTTACTAATTGAAAGAGAATGTTGTAGCATTAGCTTCAGGAGAGCTGGGACATTTTAGTAAATCTTATTTTTTAGAAAAAGACTAACGGGATTGCGAGTACGCGGATATCAGTCGAAAACTCACGAATGTTTCATGAACCAGAGTAAGAAAAAGATGAGAGGGAAGAGAATACTAAGAAAGTCAAGAGCGCGGAAGGTATTTTATAGTGAATTGCCGCCCTAAGAATTTGAAAGGAATATTTTCATTGAGGAGGCAGGACTTTTTATTGGCCATAGAAGCCGCAAGGATACGAACTCTGATCCAATGTGGGTGTGGCTTACATTTCGGGGTCTGTCGGGGGCCATTGATCTGCCTATTCAAATGAGCGCCGTTGCAGGTGGCCTTGGGCCTCGGACGCCCGCCCTCCGCCCTCTCGGAGGGTCAGCAGCAGCAACAACAACAAGCGACGGAGGGGGCCCAGGCTTCTGAAAGCGGCGCGGGGCGCAGGCCTTATCAGATTACGGCGCCGCCGCAGCGCCGCCGTGGCTTAGGGGCTTGTCGCGATTATGGGCGCCTGGCCCCAAACAAGGGCCAGCCGGCTCTCAAACGGCCGGCCGGGCCTCGCTCAGCCCACGACGACGCAAGGGCTCTCGGTCATCTGAATCACAGAGAAGACCCCCCCTTCTTCGCAAAAGCGTTTTTAAAAATGTGTTTCCTCTCGTTCGGCAAGCTTTGTCCTTCGGGGAAGTTAGTTAAACAGTACGCGGTTTTTAGCTTTTTGGATGGTGGTTCATGTCTCGGTCGGCGCCGGATCTCGCCATCCAGCGGGGAAAAGATAACCGCCACTTCCCGATGAAAAAGCACCCACTACACTTACGGGACTAATGACCTCTGTAGTTTACGAATCACGATCAATCAATCAATCAATCAATTCATGACTCGGAAGAATATTGTGCTAAGATTAAATGATGCGAGGTTCAAGGATGTTTCAGTTTTTAGCTTTATTGATAGTTTGGTGGAATTATGATGGTTTCAATTCGTTTTTGAGATATCTGTATTTGATATGTGGGTATGCAGCATTGCGCCCTAGACTGACGAATTAAGTAGCCCGCGGGAAGAGTGAATGGTTTGATAAAAATTGTGAGCTATGTAGGAAAGAAGTCGAAATATTAATATCGCTAACACATAAGGCAAGGAGCATGCGTAAAAATAGTCATTCTGTAGATGAATGGATTTATTGTGAGTGGAGCCTTCCTTTCCTGGTCAAAGGGAAAGTAATTTTACTCTCTGTACGCGCCACTTTCGCAAACTTTCGCTAATTATCGAACTCTCTTAATGAATTTTATTATTAAAAGTATACTATTTTCGAAAGAGATTTTTTCACTTTACCCACAAACGATGGTGTTTAAGCCTCAGAGAGAAAATAAAGACAATAGGTGTAAGTAATAGGTGTGCGTTACCGAGGCCCGGCGTTTAAGGTACTGCTCCACCAGCCGCCTGGAAGAGATCGATGAAAACCACTAAAGTGACCGATCAGAGTAACCGACTTCTGTAATGTTCATCCAGGCACTGGCAAGCTCCGATGCAGCTACATGTCTCGTGTCGACAATCAGCCAAATGCTCAAACTTAAACTTCGCTAATGAATCAGAGGTTCTTTCAATTTTAAGATTTTCATGTTGATTCCCCTTAACGGCTAAAAGAATGGAATAGTGATCCAGTAAATCACTCTTTAATTTTCGGTGCATTCGAATACATCCCTTCCTACCGTACCTACATATATACATGTGTATGTATACCATATGTGAGTTCTTTCTTACATGCCTTCTGAATCCAGATGAATATCAATCCATTACAATGTCAGAGTTTAAGGAGTTTTATACTCTACCTGTACCACTGGCGGATCCAGGGGGCCTTGATCCCCACATTTTAAAAAATATTTTATAGTAGCATGTCACAGTACAGTACATAAATAATATGAAATTGTTAGTTGTTTATTATTTAACAAAAATCTCTACGATGCCCCCCCTAAATGATCGGTTGGATCCGCCCATGACCTTTATGGTGTTTTTAACCGTCTTAACAAGTATAATCTATTTTTAGCATAAAAAAGGATTTTTATGGTGACATTTGGCAGTTAACCAAAACCAACGTTGATAAATATCTCATGAAACCTTAATTTCCGTGATTTCTAATGTCAGTCCCACAATTAGGACATTCACCATTCCTGCTACCTTTACTAATCATCTGTAACTTTCAGGCCACCGTCGTTTTCATCCCATCTCCATCTTCTCCACAATTTCGGTGTCTCCTTGCTTCTCCTCTCTTATTCGCCGGCCACCACACCCTCCCATACACACCCTCGCCCCCACCGCCTCACCACCCTGTGGCCTCTTGGTCTACAGCCCCGAAGGCTCTCGCCAGAACCAACGTTGATAATATCTTCTGAAACATAACTTCCCCGTGATATCTTGCTTCAATCCCACAATTACAGTGTGCCTTCACTATTAACGACGTCCGTGAAAGCGTTCCCCCATCTTCATCCTTCCTCACCGCCGCCAACACTACCCAGCCACCCCACCTCAATTACAATTTCTTCACAAGTACCATCTCCACCATTACAATCACACCAACTACGTACACCACAACCACTAAAACCCACAAAATTGCTTCTCCTTCATAAATCCCACCAACACTACCGTAACAGTCTTCATCACTTGAATCATGCAACTTGACATACTACAACTCCCTTACCTTTTTGGCAATGAATCAGTATTTTTTATAACAACTTACTTAATGGACAACGAATAACCTTTCGGAACGTAGATGTACTTAACCCGACGGAGTGATTATATTCATCAGATAGCAATTCTAACAACACGTTACCAAAAATCATACATTCAAATCTAAAGAGTGCGTTTTGCAATGTTCAATGCTCCACTATTTCATTAGCTCCTGCTACTTCTTTCTTATTAGCCGGCCACCTATATCTTCCCATACACATCCTCACCCCCACCGCCTTATCACCCCGTGGCCCCTTAGTCTTCATCCCGTTAAGTTTGTGAGCAAACATACCGTTTTCAATCCTACTGAGAAGTACCAAGAAACCATGACACATTTCTTTTCACATCTTGATATTTATTTATTGTCTATAAACAGTCATTTCTAATAAATATGAAACAAATTTTAATAAAACTGTATACAATAAAAATAAAAGCCATCTGTCTGAGCTCTGTAAAACAAGTCCAGGTTAGCCAACATTGACCATGTCCGTGATCTACCGAAAATTGCCCCGAGAGCTACTAGTATCTTGATGAATTCATATGCTTCTTCAACGAATTTTCCGCTTTTCTATTGTTGTCTTTAACAATTCCTATGAAAAGCTCCTAAGTCGATCGTGTTTTTGTACAGTTTCCCTTTCTTCACAGAGCAAGTGCTGAGATAGTCCTTTGTCAAGCCTACGGACTTAAATGCAGCTAATACCCGTCCCCCCTGTCAGATACCGGCATTCGTAGTGGCTAGCATAAGGGTGACAGCTTAGGTCGCGCGTGTCGGTGATTGAGTGATTCGGAATGGAATGTGTTGACCAAATACTGTCGTCGTTTGTTTCTGAGGTTTCCCTTATTTACTTCCTGATAAAATTCAGGAATTTTGTATAACCGTCTAAGGTCCACGAGCAGCATTTGCATTTCATTTCATTTCCTCCCTATTCATTTCCTCCAATACTGATTAAGACGCGGCTATCACAACCGACACGCGTGTTTACCCATGAAGAAGAGACTTACTCTTGTCTCAGTAAGATTTGTTATAAAATCAATGAATTAATAATAATAATAATAATAATAATAATAGTAAGAAGAAGAAGAAAGTCAAGAATACGGTTGTCAAAGTGTCCAAATTACGTGTAATTCGCAAGATCATAAGTTAATACTCCCTTAGGCAACGTATAATAAATGTCATATTACAGACCAGTTCTAAAGTTTGACCGAAATAAAATCATTACCTTTATCGGCGCACCCATCGCCGTCACCAATCCCTTCACCTACAGACCCCGCCGCCCTGCCACCTCACCGTTGTCCGTGCTGCCTTCGCAGGCCTAGAAGAGTCTCTCCGCCGTCCCATCCCCTTTCTATATTTCCCCTCTGCTCCTGTCCCCACCGCTCCCCGCCACGCCGCGCCGCGCCGTGCACAACCTGTAATTGAGAGCCGACCTGCCTTCAGCGGCCGCGGGAGAGCCCAGCGAGAGGCCGGTAGTTTCCGCAGGGCGAACCATAGGGCAGGCGATTTACGACACGCCCCCTCGCCGCCATCTTCCCCGCACCGTCTGCACTTCGACCTTCGCCCCCTCCGCCCCTCTCGCTCGCCCCCCCCCTCGTGCTGACTGGGCGGCGCGCACCCCCTCCCCGCCCCCGCACGCTTCCTTCTTCCTTCCTTCCTTCCTTGCCCATGAATATATAGCTTCCATCAACTCCTGTAAAACTGCGAATGGCAATAATAAATTATTACCTTCTGAGGCCGCGTCAGTGGGAGGAGCTGGGCGGGGCGCGGAGGGCGGAGGTGGGCGGGGCGGGGAACGAGGGGGCGGGGCGCGGGGAGGCGTGCGGGAATAAATCATAGGAATCGGTTTCTGAGCGGCGCGGTACCACTCGACTGTGCGGTGCGGTGGGGGTGTTGGAAGAGGGATGGTGGCGGCGGCGGCGGGGGCGGCGGCGGGGCGAGCCGGGTCGAGAGCGGAAGAGGATCGATGTGTCGACCCGCCCTGGCCTTCCCCGCGCCTGTGATTCAGCGAGGGGGAGCGGAGCGGGGTGTCGCGGGGAGGGCACGCCGAATTCACGCGCTGCGGTGGCGCTGCTTCGGTCTCACGCCGAGAGACTTGCCGGTTGTCGACGAGGAACGCCGCCAACGAGATAGGAAGAGCTTGTCGTGGTGTGGTGTGTCAGTGAGAATCAGCCGATAATAAATTGGGAACACGAATTCACCGGACCATCCATGCGAATATCTGCCGGTTTTGATCCGGTTTTCCGTTCCTATTCGACATTCCTTTGATACCCATCCCGAAAAGAAACTAGATGTACATCCCTACTATCCACCGGACTCTATCCCTCATCCAAACCATTTATCCATCTCGACCCGACCCTCCGTCCTGGTGAGACTATCCTATCCGATTACGCGACCTGCTCGCGCTATCCGACCCGGCGCGACTTTGTTATCGACTACTATTTCCTCATATCCATCAGTTGTTGCGTATGGGCTAATCTTCCCTGATTAGCCACAGCTCTATGAAAGGCGAAAACAAATAAGTAATTTGTGACCTTTGCCCGTTGATGGATGTCATTTGTAACAGTTGTTAACAAAGATATTAACTTGATATTTTACATCTTATGCTAATGGTGGTGCTTGTAACGTTCGTGGGAAATAGTGCGTGTCTAATTGAAAAAATACCGCAAAACATAATAGAAACTAGCTAAACGTGTTGCAAAATGCTTAATTAAGATGGTTAGTAAAATTGAAGGGAGTACTGAGTATGTTTTTGTTCTTTTTCAGTCTGAGAATTATAAATGGAGAACAAAAACATATAAATGAAAATAAATAGACGTAAACAAGTTTGTTGTTATGCAACGGTATATTTGTATGATACACTGGTCTACTATTTTAAAATCTTGTATTTGATTGAAAATTCTAAGATTACATCAACCTGATTTTTCAAATTAAATGCACACATAAATGCACACAATGGGCAATAAACTGTATAAATTATTTCTTAGCTTTCGTAAGTACCTGCGTCTTGAATATTCAAAACACGAATTCTTTAGTTCGTTGCATTAAGTTTTCGACGAATTTTGAAAATTCTGTTTAAATATTCAAAATACTATCAACTTGCTGAGATCTATATCGAATCTGAGTTATGTGTTACTCGTATTAATGATACTACTTTAAAATATAAAAATTTTTACCTCATGCGTGTACTTTTTTACCTTCCACTCTGCGAGCAATCTGGAAGGATGTCTTTGTGTAAATTTTCATTGAGGTAAACTATGCCGGTGCAGTTTGCAAATGAAACTAGGATAAAAATGTGTATCCCGTTGCTGTTGATTAAGGAACGTGCAGTCCATCCCTACAGCAGACTGCTACATGTGAACCTACATTGTTGACATTGTGTATGATTTATTTTAGGTTTCTATTTCCTTCGGCAAATGTCTACTTTATTGTCTCTGATGTAGACATTTCAAATTAATTACGAACACATTTTATGGTGTAACTATATCAACAAATCACTTGTATCAAGACTAATAACACCTATTTCACCTCTGAGTCTATAAATGTATATTTAACTCACTAAACTTAAGAAAATAACTGTTCTTTATTGTTGTTTTTTTAAGAAACACAATGAGCAATTCTAAACGGAAAATCAGACTAAATGTTGGAATCTGCATTGTGTATAAATCCAGGATAAACTTGGTAATGCTCTTTATGAGGGGATTATTAAATTACTGAACCCTGTAAGTAACAATTGTTGAAATACAGAGTTGAAATACAAACTCAGAATAATTACTTCTGTTATAAACTTCTTGAAGATTCACATCTTCAAGTGGTCGCTTTTTGCCAATGAACATGTAGGGGAAACTTCATATAACAAAGTAATTTATTTTTCGTTATTCGTTAGACAACTCCTCATGCAATGGCGTTTGACATGCGTGGCGCAGTCAAAGCCATTTCCATAGCTGAACACCTAAGGTAGAAGAATTGCCTAACAATCAGCGAAATATACCACATTCGTGTCTTCATTTTGTGAAATTTCCCATCATACATTTAATGACAAAAAGTTATCATCTGCGTCCCATTTATATGCCCTAGAAAGTTGTAACATTTATTCTAAAATATCTGTAGGGAATGTGTTGAAAAATATACTACACACTTAAGAAATTGTACATCCTATTTTGGTGTCACAAGAACCTATTTTAGGCGTCCAAATATACGTTGTATTCTGTTAATGTCATTTAGGATAACCAAATACCACGCATGCATATTCCGCTCCACGGACCTTCGTAACTACTGCCTCAATTAAATATTTTTCTTGGAAACTTAACATCAATTCATATCTGTATCGACGGGACATGTAGCTGTCTTCTCCCTTCTTTTAAAGAACTTAGGCGATAGGGGAATAATAATTGTGTGCTTCCCACGTAAATATAGTTAAAGAAACGTAAACAAACGTAGAAATCAATATTGGTCGCTAATAAGCATAGATGTTTTTAAAGCGACCTAAAAATACATAAATAAATAAATAAATAAAAATAAAATCATAGGAATCACGATGTGAATGTAAAAAAGTATCTCGAATTTGGTACACAAGGTTTATAGGTATTCATTTTAAAATGCATATGCATAAATTGTGATTGTGTTTTGTTATTACAAATAAAACTTAAATACAAACTTATTTTACGGCCTTGTGAGTTTTTTCCTTACTAATGTTGTTATCTACCTTGTTTTACACACATATGTTTATCTTTTTAACTTCTACATAGGTACTGAAAGGAAACATTGTTTCTTCGAACATTGAAACTGCAGAGAATGTCGAGTTGGGTTCAGCGAGGCGCAAACGGTATGAGAGGAACGAAGTGAGGAAGAAGACTGTTTGAAAAATCGTTAAAGTAAACGGAAAGTTGACTTCTTCTTTTGTCGCAAAGTAATTTTGGGTTCTCTCCTCAATGCCGGTCTGCTCGATTGCATTCTCAGAAACACTTGATGATGGCGAACTTTGGGTTCTTGTAGATTTTATGTAAAGTTCGTTCCCAAACGTTCTGCGAAAGTTTGCTTGAGGTGACTTTCTCATTCTAATTCTGAGAAGTATCGTCATTTGCTTTAAATATTCCTTGCAATGGTCGAACTTCATTCCTTTTATGGTTCAAATACGACCTAATACGACGACATAATGAATCGGATTTTAAACGTCTCTTTGCAATATAGTCTCTACCGTTCATATTTCTTTTCACCCCAGAATAAAAATAACAAACCCACAACGCAAACATTGAAGAAATATGGATAGTCCTTAACGACAATGAATATTATATTGAATTCAAGTTTACGGGACTTGGTCAGTAGAAGCAGAAAATCATGTACTAAAATGTTTGCTCTTACTGACCAAGCCCCGTACACCTGACTTCAATATTGAAGAAATATTTTGTTGTTTTCACGTCTGTGAAAGAGGAGAAGGAATAAGTATTTACCAGTGATATTTGGTCTTTGTCAAATAACACAGAGTTACAAAATGAAATCTTGTTGGAATGTATTCTGTTCTGAGGGGTGATTTTAATATATTTTTGCCTCCTGTTTATGAATCTCAAAACAGACTTTCTTTAACACGTAAGAATTTTGAGAAATTCAATGGGCAGTTTTACTGAACGTATTATATCATTTATTGTGACGTTTAGGCAATTAATTGCAGGAAAGTAACACAAAATAAAATGCCACTAATTCAAAAAAAATGTTAAATTATTTGTCAACATATAATACTAATCACAAATCAGACACACGCGTTTCAATACTCAATTTTGTTTATTTTTGCTACGGAAATGTTATTTTCGTGATTGTCGAATGTTGCGATTCTACGTTAACCCTCTTCTGAGACCAGCAATAATCCGCTATCATAGTAGCATTCCACCTAACCTGATAACGCCTTTCTATGTCGCTCATATCTTGGTAGAATCGTTCCGCATATTCTTCACTAAAATCTGCCTAGTTGTCTGGAAAAAGTCTATATGACTATTTTCTATTTAAAAAAATTCAGTTTGGCACACACATTGCAATCTAAATGTTTCATAGCCAGCAGCATATCTTCCATAATATTCTTGAAATTTGGGTCTTTCCTGTTTCCCAAAAATCTATTTATTACACTCTTAAATCCTGACCAAGCGAGTTATTCCTTACACATCATAACATTTTCGAAGCCTGCGTCAGTCATTAGATTCGTAATTTGGGGACCTGCAAAGATTCCCTCTTTTAGTTTAGCGTCAGACAGAAAGGAAAATGTGTGACTGTTATACTTAAAACAGTCTCCATCTTTATTCAGTTCCTTAACGAACTGTTTCATTATCCCAAGTTTAATATGGAGAGGTGGGAGAATGATCTTACCCCGCTTTACCAAACTTGATCTTATTACATTCCTGTCTCCGAGATTCATTGTTGCTCTGGCAGGTCACTCCTTTGTCACCCAGTGTAGTTGACATGCACGACTATTCCATAGGCATAGGAAGCAGGGAAATTTTGTGAAGCCTGACTGTTGTCCAAGAAGCAGTCCTATAACTTTTAGATCACCACATACAACCCACTCGTGCTCTGAATAGTTTATTGCCGTTAAAACTATTGCAAGAGTTTCATAGCTTTCCTTCCAGAGGTGCGAATTTGCTACTGGTATTGAACCACATCTATTGGTAATTTGTAGAAGAACAGCCTTCAGATTGCTTTTGGTTACGTCAATAAATAACCTGCATTCGTTTTTATTGTATGTCACTCCATATTTTGCCATTACTCCTTCAACGTTATTAAAGTAAACAAGAGAGCCGTCTTCAGCAAAATACTCTCGAAACTCTTCTTCCCTTGTTCAATACTATGAAAATGTTGAACCAGGAGCTAGCATTCTTTTCTCTTTCAAACGAGAACCCAAACTTTGTGATAATTCCTTTGAGAGATCCAGATCTGATACTCAGTCATTTAGTTCACTTTGGGTAAATAACTCGGGGTTTAGTCTGCGAGGTATGTCATTTCATCAGTCTTCAGAATAAGAAGGTAATTATGACGACTACGATGACTGCAGAGTTCCAGGTGGCTTAGGTACAGGAATGCTGGGTTCGTGTGGTACAGGCCTAATGGCTGATTTCAAGTTTGCGTAAACAATGCTTTAAATGCATGTCTTGTTATGTTCCTAAACTTTCACTATACGAAAATAGCTGTCATCCAGCAGTCATCATTGCAATAACAGTCATCATTGTTTACTCTCGCCACACCATCGGAATTCCAAAACAAGAGAGCCATCTGCTTCCCCTGGGACCATTTTCGTAAACCGTTACCACACGTATGACACACGCCGTGTGGTGCAAATCTTTTGTCTTGGTCTCCTAACTTGACCCCAAAATAAGTTAGGTAAGCCATTTTTGCGAATGAGGTTATGTTCTGCCTTCTATTTTTCAAAGTCAGTGATCCAATGTAACAAAACCTGTTAGGAACATTTAATCACACAATCTTCTTGACGATCTAGCGATTTTTAAACTGACTTGCTATGCACTTAGTTGCACTTACTAAATAACTTAAGCACACTTACGAAAGAGACCAAAATGGATACATCAAAACAAAGACATTGAACAATATCGACCTTCTCCCAACTAACCGTTTTCGATTGCTCCATATCTTACATCGACCGCTGTTACGCGTGAAATTTAAAAAAGGAAAATACTTATTTATGGAAAGTATGTGGGCGTTTCAGCAAATCTGATTGCATATTCGCAAACAGGCTTAAGAAATCATTCGAAAAAACCACTTTCATGCAAAGCCCCAAAATGATTTTACTCTCTGTAATTAATTGTGTCCACTTTGTCACCTTTGAGTATCGAGGGAGCAAGTTATTACATTTTCATAGTACCGTTTACACGAATTATGAAATGATAATGTAATATTCTCTGAAATACATTTCTCCTTCACCACATGATAACGTTTGTAAACGTTTATTTTTCTTATTTTTACACTCTCGGCCTTGCAATAACATTTGCTATTGGCGTAGAGTGCTGTTTAGTGATAATTTTCTTTCTGAGAATTCTAGTTTCGTAGAACTCTCTGTCACGACTAGATACATAAGTACTAGAAAATATATTCTTTACTTCTCTGTCCAAAGTACATTTTCTAGTATTTATGTTTTCAGTGTAACCATTTGTCACAAACATAAAAATAACGTCGTTGCTATTAATAACAATATAAAATTACAAATAAATTAAGAATAAATTAGTTCTCTCTTTGGAAATTATGTTTTCATTCAAGTAAATAAGACACTGCAGCAATATTGAATACAAATGCGACAACTGAATCGCTCATTGCTGAAAGGTCATGAGTCAAGAACTTATAATTTCACAGGAAAAAAACAACAAATTAACGAGCTCTTGAATTAGCATTTTTATTCGGTCCTGACGTCACTAGTTGTAAATCCATACCAGAAATATAATATATTTATTTTTACATTTGGGCTGGAAAATGTTTATTAGAAATGAGGTATGAAATCTTCAGGTCAGTGACTCATGACCTGTCTGTAGAATCGCAGTCAGAACTGCTCTTGATTACAAACTCAAAACCTTCCAGCATGTGATCCTGAGTGTTGTTGTGAGTATTAGATCTACACTTCCGTAATAATAACTAGTTTATATCTCATTTTCACTCATGATCTTTCTGCAATAACCGATCCAATTATATTGTATTTTCGCGCTTGTTTGTGTTTCCATCTTTTCGCAGTGTATTCTTGATCTGTCCTTGACTCTTATGTGGTTTTGAGACGAAAAACAATGTTTCAGTGTGTCCACTACCCACAAATGCCGTGAAAAACACACTGAGTGTACACGGGTATGTATCTGGGTCAAAGTTTGTAGCGTCCATTACACAGCAAGTTGGCAATGCCAAGAACGGCGGTCCAACGAGGAAACCCCACAACTGTTGAAAGTAGCGACCCAATAAGAAATGGATTGCGAGCCAAACTCAACCGTCCAAGAGTGCGTAGGCTACCGAATCCGAAGTCAATAGAAACTTAGCTCCCCGAGTTACGCCGTGTCCTGGGCATAGGTACCAATGTTTCCGCCGCCAAACTGCAACCTTCCTCAGAGAGAAATGTGCAGAGGTGGACTGCACACGTGGTTATATAGAAAGAGGTTCCTCTCCACCTGGGTAACGACTGGTCGGACGATCGACCAATGCAAAGACAGCCTCGGTCGATCTTCCCGAGAGGAGATGGAAGAAAGGGACCACTCGTGGACCTAAAGGAGCAGCGGGATCCGCGCCCTGATGGGCCCCGAGCGTCGCGGTAAAATAAGAGTTTCCAGGCCTTGAAAGAGGCAGAGCAGATGCTTGCATACCGGGGAATGATTGATTAGTGATTCCGGGCGTGTCAACTGTTAAGGTTATTAGTCGGTGAGTGTCGCGTATGTCTCCACCGGGAGGTGGCGGTGATCTTCCCCCGCTGGATGGTGAGATCTGACACCGACCTACCGTCGGTTAGAGGGCTTTTCCCGATCAGGTATCTCCCACCACCGGGTCACCGTTCTGGCCGAGGCAAGCTTTAACTTCCCGACCAGACACCGGCATGTGTGATAGTGGAATGCATGTGTAAATGGGTGTAAATAAGAGATGGGGATTAGAAAAGGAAAAGGATAGGAAAGTTCGCGCGTGATCTCTTTCCCGTTTGTTAGGGTACTGCTTCGACCTTTGCCTAGTGTTTGGAGAAACCACGGAAATATATCCATCAGAGCAGCCGGCCGCTAGAATTCTCCTCGAGATAGCGACTAAACTCAACCTAGCTATCTAGCCAGTGTAGAAAATCTTGCCAGCGGCGGAAACTCGAATCTGGGACTCCTGATCAGAGGTGTTGCAGTGACATCATTATATGACATGAACCACCCATCCCGGTCCTAAGCTGAGAAAAGGCAGGCCAGGGCGAGAGGGGTAGCGCTATCCTGGCACCGGATGTGTCGCAACGCGATGCTGAAGTGACCACTGGGGAGGCGACGTGCTGCTATATATTGCAGCAACCAGGCGTTTTTGTTTGGAAGCCTCTATCACGCGAAACGCCAGCGTGCTTGCGATGGCCCAAGCTTACTGGTTCTGAGCGACAGGGAGTCTTCTCAGGCATGAAACACAGAATGACTGTGTAGCATTGGCAGTAACTGACGGGAAGCAAGCGGTATGGTTATGAATGGTAGATATGGCTCAAAGCTGTACTTCATATAAATAAACTGTATGTAAACCAACGCATCTTAACTGTGATTTCTTAACCTACTACATCACAAGATCCACACACGCGGTCTGATTTCATGGCGGTGTGGCGCGTTCTGATGTACCCGCCGTGGACAAAAGTGAGTGTAGTCACATCCAGATGGCTAAAGCTGACGCTAACAAAATCCATGAGCTCCCGAGTGTCATGTCATCATCCGGCTACGTGACAGTTCTGCTCGTTCGGGCTCGCCGTACCTTAGGCGCCCGCAACCTCGCGAGTGAAACTCCTACATACGAAACCAGTCGTGTCTTCATTTTCTTTATGATACGGTTTCCTGGTTGTGCGTTTCCTGAAAGTTTGTGTGAGTAATCCTTTTCCGAGAACGCCTCTCCGTTGGGTAGGTAGTGACACGCTCTCACTCACAAGAAAATGGTATTTTCCCCAACAAAATCCCTCCCAAACAAAATCGTGGAAGGGATTGGCTGAGGGAAGGGAGAACTCTCAGGAAGACATTGAAATGAGAGGACGAAACTCGGTAAATCCGGATATGTATTTCTGTACCTGTGGGCACATTCAGAATACCGTTCGAAGTCAGACATGCAAAAACGGATGGGAAAAAACGGACAAACTGACAAATCCCAATGAAGTTTGAACCCCATTAGTAGTATCAGAGAGAGAGATAGCGTTCGTGAGGAGAGATAACGCGAGTGAGAGAGAACGTAAAAGTGAGAGAACTTGAAAGAGGAAGAGAGAATGACAGGGAAAGGTAGACGAGAATGAGAGGGAGAGAGAACATGATATATATGCAGAGAGAGAACGTGTCTTTTTATTATCTGCTTTGACCTGTTTCGAATCGCACCATGACTTACGTAATGTTCACTAGAAACAGATAGTATGCGAACGCTCGCTCACAATTCAGCTTCCTTCTTTCCACGAGCGGGGAATTCCCTATCCGACTCCCGGAAGCGGGACCGTATCCCCGACGACGAACGCTCTACCTGGCGCCGAGTTTCGATAATTATCGAAAACAGATCGTGTGTTGGAGAGCGGCCGCCGCCAACGGATGGCTGCTGCAAAAGGTGGAGACTCCACCCTTTCAGCTTTTGAATGAGGGAGGGTGAGCACTGGGGGGGGTTGAGGGGGAACTCCGCCCCGGGGTCGGTCGCTCGGTCGGGCGGCCAGCCGTCGGGCGGGTGGGAGGGGTGAACGGGGGAGGTTGGTGGTTCGATGAAGTGCACAGGGTGCCAAGCATTGGAAAACGATTAGCAATTTTCTCCCCGGGCGGGATACAGGCTCCCCCTCCCTCCTCTCCTGCCCTCAGCAATCTGCCGCTTTGTGGACCTGCGAGTGCGGGGAGGTGGTAGGGGGAGGAGGAGGGGGCGAGATTTGCGAGCGAGGCGTGCGTCTGTCGCTTGAGGTGCCGCATTGAAGGGGTCGCGACTGTCGGGAAGCGGGGTTCGACTTGTGTGCGCTGCGTTGAGATCTTGGCTGCGCTTTTGTGGGAGTGGAGCGCGGAAAAGGTTTGGAAAGAAGTCCTGGATGGAGTGAAGCCGTAGCCTGTGCCCGTCTTTTGTCATGTGTGTCCCTCTTCGCACATAATAGATAAATACGCTTGTATATATTAGCCTCAGGAACACCAATCTCTGCAAATCCATGGCAAACGAGTGAGAGGCAGAAATGCCATCCGTTAATTTCTTCCTTTAATTTTTCGTCATTTACATGTACAAAATAACATAAAGAGCATGCACCAAATAACATAAAGAGCATGTACAAAATAACATAAAGAGTATGCACAAAATAACTTAAAGAAAATCATCTAAATATGTGCAGAAATAGTTTGTTCACCCTCACTTATCTTTATTCCTATGATTCGATGATAAAAGGTAGAGTGGTATGCGATACTCTAGTTTGTGTAACGCATTTTTCTCAGTGACGTCGTTTTCAAGTGCTGTCAGACTCGTATATTTATTTGCATACTCCTGCAATTCATGTCATTATATTGATATTGTAACGCAACCTATCCCGTCTACCCCTACCTACGTAGCCAGCTAATGCAAGCGCACAGGCTCCTCCTGACTTATTGCTCCAAAAAACTGTAACTGCGCACTGACGAGAAGCACGTTCCTATCAGTGTACATTTATTTTTGCCAAGACTGACAAAAGGTTTTTTTCGTCACGTTTTCTTTTTGAAGCACATTTGAAGACATAATATTTGAAATAGACGTAAATTGAAATAGACAAAACGCTGAAATTCTCCTTTCAGAAACACAGACACATGTAAAAACTAATCATCCCAGCCTTGGATGACGTCATATTGAATCGTTTTGATAAGTGAATGGTATATTTCAGAAACAACATAAGTCAGGTTTTTTGCCATTTTGAAATTTTAGTGGAATCATATTGTCTGTATGTATATGCATCGTTTCAGACAGATATAACGTATGTCAAGCAATTCTAGATGTATTTTTGAAGAGCACATAAATGGGAATTAATTCAGATATAACATAAGTCAGTGACTTGTGTTCTTTCTGCATTAAAGCATGACAAGCGACTTCTCTTTGGAGTTCAAACAGCTGATAGATTTTATACAGGACGGTGTAATTGCAGGGTGCATTGACGCAAAATTTGAACCTTCCTGCAATACCAGTCCAAAGCATGCATCGACTGTAAATACTTGTGTCCATTAACTGAAGGATGACTCTGCCACATTCTTTGTAAATCATGAAGGAATTGAGCCTAAAGGGTCTAGTGAGATAGCGAAATTTACTATGAAATTTACTAATTTACTATGTCCAAATTAGAAAACTTCTAAATGTCTTCAAATGGCGGTGGAAGTCAAAAAAAATCAAACAGAATGGAGAGACATGTCAGACCGTGTTTCTATGATTTTGACCCTTCATGTAAAGTACCCACAAAAATCAAAATATCCGGTTGAAACTTGCAAAACCTCGATTTCGTTCAGTTCAACCGAGGAATATCAATTTTGTAGAAAATCTGCTGAACGGTAATGAATCATTAATTACGTAAATAGTTAGTTAAATGTAACAATTTCTTTTAATTAAGGTGTTCATTCAAACAAATTTCATTCAGATAAAGAAGCATTTTAATGAATTACAATAGTTTTTTTTGTTCCAGTATGTTTTATTTCAGAAACAACGTAAGTCTAAATGAGACAATAATTCTATTTAATATGCAGAAAACACTTCTAAAAAAATTGACACAATGTTTCTGAGAAATATAGCCGAATTGGAAGATTTTTATCTGTCCTGAAAAGTTACTTGTCAGTGACTTATGTTGTTTCTGAAATAAGCCATTCACGTGTTATAATATCCTGAAGGAATACTTGTGAAAGTCAGTACGTGTGAGCAGCTCTTCTTAACTACAAGCATTCTGAAATAGTACTGTTGAAATGAGATTGTTCTTCGTTTAATTCTCATCAGATATCACATATCTCCGTACGAGTCAAGTATTACTAGAGATGTAAAATTATTTATTGATCACATTAGATTCAAATCTACTGTACATTCCACTTATCACAAAATACTAAAGAGATAAGATAAATGCGTATCAAATTATGACTTTAAATCAGTATTTTCACTCATAAACATATTTTTAATCATTATTTGTGATAATTATATTCCATTGTTTAGTAGTGCACCCACGAGCATCAAAATAGCTCAAGTTCTCTTGTTATCCTCAAATGTCCCAAAAATGTACGTGATTGTACTCACTACATTACTTCTTGTACAAAATAAAGCTTTGAAAACAATTATGGTAATTGCAGTATATATTGTAAGCAAATAGTTTAGTGTCTGCTTGTCATGTATTTTCTACAACATTGAAGTGATTAATTACTGTAAGAGAGATAAATAATTACTGACAGTGAAAGCACTGTCAAGATTGCTCTGAACTCACAAGCTATGGCACCAGATACGAAATGTAGATTGTCTCGAATCATTCGGTGGACATTACAATCGAGAAGTTGCAGTTGTCTTTGGAGAGCAACGTTGGGATTTACGTTGAGATCAGCAATGGGAGTACATCGATGAGATCATCGTTGGGATCAACGATGAGAGTACGAGACACGCACAGGGTATCTCCAACGTCGCGGATAAAGGAAATGGCTACAGCGAAATTCTGCAGGACGGAGGAGGTGAGGATAATGGAAATGAAAATGAAGATGAAGGTGAGGGCCAGGGCAAAGGCGACAGCGACGACAAGGGTGATGGGGAGAACTACCGCCAGGGAGACGGCGTGGGCGATAGCGAGGGCGAGGGTGTGAGCGACAGATGTAGCGAGGGCTTCAGTGAGGACTACCGCGAGGGCGACGGCGAGGGTGAGGATGGTTGTGAAGGCGTCGGCGGAGACAAGTTCTAAGGTGAGAACTACCGCGAGAGCGATGGTGAGGGCGAAGGCGTCCCCGAAGTCTATGGCATTTGCAAGGGCGAGGGCTACGGTGAGGACTATCGTGAGGGTGGTGGTGAGGGCAACTGCGACCGCAGGGCGACGGTGAGGGCAAGGGTGAGGACGATGTTGATGGAGACCGCGAAGTCATTGGCGTTCGCAGGAGCGAGGGATACGGTGAGGACTACCGTGAGGGTGGGGGTGAGGGCAACTACGACCGCAGGGAGACGGTGAGGACGAGGGCGAGGGCGACCGCGAAGTCGATGGCGCAGGCGACTTGGCACGAGATGGCGATGGTCATGGTGGGCGAGGATGTGCCTAAAGGCGAGGGCAAAAGTGGAAGCAGGGCGAGGGGTGAACGGGTCAGCGCCCAGACTGCGCACTCCGTTCGCCCTGCGAGGAGCGCTGCCTGGAAACTGCGTGGTCCGACTTGGCGCCGAGTTCACTACTTTATGATCAAATTAAACCTACTGCTCCTCTTCCCTTTCGCTACTCTCTCTCTTCCTCCGCCTTCTCCCACTTGGCCTTGCTGACCTCCTCAGGCTCACTCTTCCCCAACCACTCTTCGCTAACTCCAGTGGTTCAAAATGAACAATGAAAGAGCTAAAATAATTTATTTTAACGAAGTGTTACTCTAATTCAGGTTCCGAAGTGTATTTGTATTTTATGTACTCCCAATTATTTAATTTTATAAAATGCAATATTTTTATGTATTAAAAGATTAATCTGTATTTTTTTGTAAAGTCGCATCAACATCTAGATCCTTAGCGACCACTATTAGTTTTAACGTTATGAAACTGTGGAGATGATATGATACGGTGAAGATAGGGGGTGAAATGACGAACACAATACAACCATACCCAAGGCGGGACTCAAATCCGCGATCCTTGGGTCCGATACTACAGCTACGATACTACTGCTTCAGTGATCTCGGCCACCGGGGATCGGCAATATGTATTTTGCTATATGGAGTTTATTATTTTCTTCTTATTCTCTATAATTCAACTAATCAGCGAATTTGATGATAAAAAACTCATTTCAGCGCTGCACAATATCTCATAAAAAACATTGCGAGGGATATAAACCAGGGAAAGGATCTTAAATTTTGATAATCTTTCCACCGAAATGGGAAAAGAGCTGCCGTATTTTTCGTTCTTGATTTTATCCATAATGATGTTGAACGAAGAGATATATGAATTTCATTTTCAATCAGATTATAGATTTTGGAAAGCTCTAATTGAAAAATTTCAAAAAATAATATTTTTAATAGGTTAAATCGAATACTGAAAGACAAATTTACAGATTAGAAGCGGGTTGTTTGCCTAATTAATATTATTAAACACGTAAGTTATATATGGTGTTTTTTCGTAAAAGATATTATAAAGATACATGCAATATTTTTTATTTTTAATATTAAAAGACATGTGTTACAGGCATGATAATTTTAGAGAATCATTTTTAGTATATAATTAGATTAAAATTTGCAGATGTGAAAATGTTTCGGCCCAAAAACTAGTTGTTTGATTAATTTAAAATTATTTCCTACTTTGCATGTTCCCTGCAACCATCAACAACAATTATTCCTTTATTAATTACTTTTATAAGATATGAATATGATGATTACAAAACCCAGGTCATGACACATTACATCATATACTACCAACATATGTTGTAACAAAGACTGAACTAAGTACGAAATATGTTTAAATGATTAGTTCGTTCGTTGAGACTATCGGAATGTCAATTCTGTTCAGAGATGTGTTAGCCTTCTGCTACAAGCGCGTTGCAGAGAATTGAACTGATATGGCTTTCCCATTGCCCGAAAACACTGTGATGCATTACCATATTCGGCATGATTTAAATACCAGGTAAGATGGTATTTCACCGCCTGCATTGAAGTATTACGAACCTTCCTTACAACCTGATTTTCAAAGTTCTCTTCCGGTGTCCTTTCAGCATCGACCCACTGTGGGCCTCCACTTCCTGACGAAATTGTCTCCGGCAATTGTTCCTGCGAACCTGCTCTCATCCCCCCCCTTTCTAACCGCCACGGCTGCTTCCACTTTCCCGGGATTCGTCTCGCCCGAAAATTGAAAGCGTTCGGAACAATTATTGAAAATTTCCGAACGGTTTCGCTGAGGACTGCCCCTTCCTCCCCCGCCCACGTGCCACCCCTCCCCACGCGTCGCGGAGAGCCGACGCGACGGGTCGCTTCGTAATTGTGGGAGGACGGCTTAATTTCCCAACGAGCGCTCCGGCTCGCCTTCGGATTTCGCGCAAGCGGCCCGCGCGGCCTCCGGGACTGGTGTGCAGGCAGGGCCGTCTCTTTCCTTCACCCTTTCTTCCTTTCTACTTAGCCCCTCTCTTTCCCTTATTCCTCTTCGTCCCTCTCCCCCTCTTCCTCCCTCTCTAACCTTCTCTCACACTCTAGTTCGGTCGCTCCCTCTCCTATCTCTTTCCTTTCTCTATCTCTCCCTCTCTCTATCTCTCCCCTCTCTCTCTCTATCTCTCCCCTCTCTCATCTCTATCTCTCCCCTCTCTCTATCTCTCCCCTCTCTCTATCTCTCCCCTCTCTCTATCTTCCCCTCTCTCTATCTTCCCCTCTCTCTATCTCTTCCCTTTCTCTATCTCTCCCCTCTATCTCTCCCCTCTCTCTCTCCCCTCTCTCTCTGCCCTCTCTCTCTCCCGTCTCTCTCTCCCGTCTCTCTCTCCCCTCTCTCTCCCCCCTCTCTCTCCCCTCTCTCTCTCTCCCCTCTCTCTCTCCCCTCTCTCTCTCCCCTCTCTCTCTCCCCTCTCTCTCTCCCCCTCTCTCTCTCCCCTCTCTCTCCCCTCTCTCTTCTCTATCTCTCCCCTCTCTCTATCTCTCTCTATCTTTCCCCTCTCTCTATCTCTCAATTTTATTAGTAATTTGTTTATAGGGTTAACCTATTACAAATTGATGTGTATAATCACAGCTCTATGGTAACAATTTCATGACCTTTAATAGCATCAAGTAGTTAGTACAAGCTTCAATATAAAAACACAACAAATGTATATAATATTGTAACACAATAACAAAATAATTCTATAACATAAGATACAAAATAAATAAAGACAATATAATTGAATTTAATAAATAACTGTATTGAAATAGTGAAGTTCCTGCTAATAAACCCACTGCACTTGGATGCATCAAAAAACTACTTCACTTTTCGGGCAATTGTAAATAGCTCCGGGACGTTCCTCATATTTCGATTCCCAGTTTTCTTTGCCTTCTCAATCACCAACTCATATTTCTTATTCTCAACGAGTGTGTGTAGTTAATTTTTACCTTCAATAATCTGCAGGACGCTTCCAGTTATGTAAATCGGTTTTGCTAACTTTTCTCATTCATTCATTTAATTTTCCCTTAGAGAATTGATCTATGTGTTCTAATTTCATCACATTCTACGTCGCTCATTAAGATTGTGTAACATTTCTTAATGAGATAAAGGGTCCGTTTCCCGTCATAGTGAAAATTAACCAACTCATCTCCTCACGAGATCGTAATCAGCCTCGAAATACCACCAATGATGCACAGAAATGATTCGATCTCTAATTTATTATTAATTATGTCCGATTTCCCTTTTGATAATTTCCAGAGTTATTGCGTCTCGCCCACATTACTCAATGCCACAATCCAAAATTTGTAGAATGTTTCGTTATTCATTGTGCCTCTCGTGTTCACTAAGTCTCCCATTCCAAACACGCCACTAGTTTACTTTCGCTGCATCCGTGAATACACGCGGGCCGTTGCAGGCGCGCAATGCAATGCAGCATAACGCTTCATTGCGCCACAAAGGGACAATACCTGGCATTCTAGACCGCGGCGTCGCCGGGACGCGCATAAATTTGCCTGTGCTCAACGGTTGGAATTCTCCGAGCAATTCCAGAGCCCGCCCGACGGGTCTTATCGCGAGGCATCGAGCCGGACGCGACCGACCGGCGACGGCCCAGCTAGGTGGTGCCGGAGTCCCAGGCCTTCGGATCGCCCTTGCGGCGTCGCCGAATCACCTCAGTGTTGCCTCCCATGCCTCATCCATTGTCGTGCTCGCCTTCATTTTCCGACTTGTTGCAGACATGCCCCGACCCACCCCAACCCCGTTCAACTCGATCCAATCTGACCCCTCCGGCTCGACATGGCTCGACCTGACTCTTCATGGCGCAACTCAACACCGCTCGACACGCCACTACTCGACAAGACACATGAAACGACGCTCTACCTGACCCGAATAAACCAACCCTATTTGACCTGATCTGGCACGACTCCACTCGACACTACCCGACACTAGTCGACTCTACCCGACACCATTCGACACTACCAAACACCACTCGACACTTCTCGACACCAGTCAACACGACTCAACGCAACTCAGGATTTCAAGGCCGATCCCCATGCAGACCCAATCCCGACACAACCCCTTTATCGATGTTGCGCATAAATATGATTTCGACTATTTTTCTTCATATCTCCCCTAATTATTGTTAAATAGTTTGGAGGAAAAAGTATCTTAAGAAAATGGTCAATGTTTTATAGAGATTCGTTAAAGTATAATTCTCGTATAGTTAATACTAAATAAAAATGATTTCTTTCATGATAAGGTGTATCTCTAATTATCCTTAGTATCTCTTATGAAGTTTCTGCGTGCGAAAATGCTTTTAATACATCTTACATTTGTTGTATTCTGTTATATTCCTATAAAACTATGGTGGAAAAAATTCTTTCATTCAATAAAGTTATGAAAATTATCGTAAATGTACAACATAAATATTATTATTATGATTATTATTATTATTATTGTTATTGTTTTGTTATTCTATGACAACTGAACCGTAAATATCAATTGCCCTCCGAACACTTAACCAAGTATCTTAGATGTTCGACGTGCTACGTACACATTATTTACCAATCCAAACTGCCCAGGTAAGTTAAAAAACAAGTTCCCAAATCGATAAATTAAAAATATAAATCAATTCGCCATTTTCGAGGCCCCCTTCAAATTTGGGGGCCCTTGACAACTACCAAATGTGTCCAAAAGTAACTCGTCTCCACCCACCACATCCCTCCTACTCGCCCGCCGGCCCCTTTCCAAAGTCGTTCTCTCCGATCCGAACCGAACCGCCCCGCCTCCCCCAACGGCCCCGCGCCGCGGGCGAGGGCGGCCATCAAACTCGCATCCGACCGGCTTTAAAAGTCGCTTCTCTCTGCTGCAGGCGCTGGACCGTCGAGGCAGCAGCGGAGGTAGGTACCCCAGCGGCTGAGGAAGCATCGGCGTTCCCGCACGTTGCGCTGCGCTGCGCTGCACTGGCCCGCGCCGCAGGCATGGTTATGAATGAGTCTGTTTGTGCACCGAGGGTGGACGCCACGCAAAATGAATAGTGGAGTGAAGTAGTAGTTTATGTATCAAAGCCGAAATGTGGATGTTTTTGGGCGAGGTTGCTTAATGACCATGCGCAAACACATTCACACTTCCGTAGAGGTGCGTACATGTTACTTTATCGCCCTTCCTTCGTAACAAAAACTTACGCACTTACTTTCCAAGTACTGTATTCGTTTGCCGGAAAACGGCGAATTTTTGACGGGGAAATTTAGTGCCCAACCCTGGTAACGAGAAGTGAAAAAATCATGTGTCTATATGTAGTAAATTACTTCCTACAAAACTTGTTCCCTCAGAATCCATATTTTTGTGGGTCCTCGATACCGAACAATCGATTGACAACAAAATGTCTATCTGTCCGTCTGTTTGGTGTGCTTAAACGCTTCAGCCCATTTTTCAAAAATTAGTATTCTTTGATCGATGTAAAAGAACTCAAGGCCCTGGAGTTTGAAATAGATATTTTGATTTTTGGGGGCTACTTAACATGAAGCTTCATTTAAATTTTCGTTTTTTTTCAAAAAGGGCTCCATATGTTTTATTAAACTTTTTCCTTGTATGTTATAAAAGGCGCTTAAAAGAATGGCTAGATCTCATTTTCGTTGAAAATCTTATTTTCCGAAAATTGGTTAAGTTTTGAATATTTTTCGTTTTCCTACAACTACAATATTGAAAATATTTTATAAAGGAGAAAAATCCTTTATAAAATCTGTTATTTAAATACAGATCTTGAAATAATACCATACACAATTTTTCGAAAATGTGAGTAATTTTCGTGTATAGCTCCCATTTTTCATTAAATTTTCTCCTCGTATGTATCAAAGAACAGTAAAATAATTGGCGCTAGTCTGATGTCCGGCAAACACTCTGAATTTTTGAAATTTTCAAAAAGGTAACGCTCAAAAACTACAAATTTTAAGTTAGAGAATTTTTGTCTTGCAAAATCCGTTTAAAAAAGGAGATCTTTAAAAAGGTTATGTACAATTTTTCCAAAATGAATCGTTTCCTCGCAATTTCAGCTTGTATTTAATGCAAATTAAAACAAACAGTTTCTCAAAAGCCACTTCATTTTTTTTCTTTTAAGTTTTTTTCATGAATAGAATAAGAAGAATTTCGCAGGTCTCATATTTGTTGAACTCTCTAAATATTCAAAAATTTTAAATTTAGAAATAATGTAAGAAAGAATGTGCTGTTATAACATTACTATTTTGTTGTGAATGTACCTCTTGCTGTCGCGATTTCGCACTGTAGTGAGTAATAATTGTTTTTCAGCCAACGTATTATTACAATCCGTTTCACGAGAGCTGACACATGCACCTCGACAATCTTTATAATCATCATCATCATTATTGTCACCACTATTTTTAACGTTATTCCCCCTTACAACGTATTACTATTCTTTCCATCGCTTTCATCAGCACATACTCTCAATTACCTCTTTCTCCTGCAAATCGCTATAACTCCACCATTAACACTATGATCACTACTATCACTACTTCAACTGCTCTGTTATCACGGTCATCATTGCAATATAATTAAGTTTTAAGTGGTATCTTCTCTACCATTTCCATTCTTCATATTGCCACAACCTCTCGTACAACACCACATCATCATCCACCGTCACTTCCACTACCAACAATCATTCAATTACGATCACCATAACACCACCATTTCACAAATAACACTGAAAGCACAACCTTTACCACTATCATCGACACTACCGTCGCCATTTTCATAGCTATCACCGTCAAGTGAAACCTAAGTTTCCGTGACCATATCACTATACCCTAAATTTTCCATCACAACCAACCAATGTATGGCGTATTAAAACCGAGCGCCCGTCATCAAACACATTTCAGTCCTGAAGAAGAAGTTCGGCCTGTAAAAGTAAGCAAAACAGTTTACGATAAGCGAAAACTCCGAAGAGCGGAGAACATTCAATCTTCACCATCAGTATCACAGTTACTCACATCACCAATATCCCAGCTTCATCACCAGAGAACCATTCCACCACTGGCGACAACAACAGCACTAACGCACTTGCACAAAGGGAATCGCGCTCACAAGGTGACGCAGACTCGCGTCCGCAGGCTGTAGCGCGGGCGAAGCCGCGGCGTCTGCAGTGCTTAAAGGGAATATTTAGCAGTGACATTTGCAGTGATCTTTAGCGCAACCTATTCTTTTGACATTTCGCGTAGGCGGATGGGCGGGGCGGGCAGGCGGGAGGGCGGGAGAGCGAACGGGAGAACAAATGGGGTGGATGGGTGGGAGTGAATAAGCTGGCTGGGCGGGGTGAGTGGTATGGGGCGGGGTCCAGCAGAAAGTGGTGAGGGCAGAGAAAAAAAGGAGTGACGTAGGGTACGCGGCGGCGAGTTTGCGGGTGAATGGGCGAACGATAGTGGCGTGCGAAACTAAAGTAGTGGTTGGGAGAGGAAGGAGAGCGAATGGGGAGGTGTAGAGCAGGGCGGGCGCAGCATGGCAAAACTACTAGCAAGCGGACAGATACGCAGAGGACTAGCAAAGCGTGGAGGTGCAAAGGCGGGGGCGTGGCAAAACGTGTATTTGGGAAGGCGAATGTTTGTAAAGGCCAGGTTTGGCAAGGCGAGGTCTGGGCAAGACAGGGCCTTCGCAAGGCAGAGTCATGGCAAGGCGAAGACTCTGCGGGGGGGTACGGCAATGTCGGGGCGTGGCAGTGCGAGGGAAGTCGTGGCAAGACAGGAACGTAGCAAGGCGGGAGCGTAGCAAAGAGGGGTTGTGGCAAAGCGTGTGCATGACAAAGCAGGGTCGTAGCAAGGCGGGAACGTGGCAAGGTGGGTAATTAGCAGGACGAGGGTGAATCAATGCGGGAACAAGGAGAGGCGGATGTCTTAAATAGGGAAACTAGATGGATATGAAATTATTTTTTTCGTAATATATTTCCAACTATTTTATTACAAATATATTAGCATGAAATATTTTAAACTAGTAGTGCTAGTGGAGAAATACTCATATTGTCAAAAAATGTATATGATTCTATTTAAATGTGTGTTTTTGAACATAAATTTTGATTAAGGAAAAATGATCTTCAATGTAGTTGTGGTATTAGGAAGAAGCCGCAAAAAATTTGAAATTTGAAAAATGTTGAAAATTGAGATAATTCAACGACATTGACGCCTTCTTTAAACAGGCTTTGCTCCCTCCGAGTAAAACAATAGTCAAAAAATGTGGAGCCATTTTTGAAACAATTTTGAGAATTTTATTGACGCTTAATGTACAGTACCTGCGAAAACAAAAATATCCATTTGAACTTCTCAGGTTCTGCATTTCGACGAGATCAGTCAAGAATTGTACTTTGTGTAAAATGGTCTCAACGGTTTAGGCGAATTAAATATATAAGAATAATCACAAAATAATATATATTACTTAACATTGCAAGGTTACGGGTTAATTTATTCATTTTAATAAAAATTGGTTTCATTAACTGATACATTTTTAGCGAATTCGAGTACCACTGATACGATGTAATTTGACATAAATAAAATGACGTAAGTATAATTACTGTAGAAAGAAATATAAGATACACTAGGAATATTCGATATCTTCCTATGCTACGTCGGCTATGGTCTTTCTTTGGGAGACCTGCTGCTTTGATTGGTCGTTTCCGACATTTTCTCTGATCAATACCAGTCGAATATCTTAACGGTCATCGCAGCGCGCTCGATTCTCCTTTCCCTACCCTCTGCCTCAATCCATCAGGGCCGGAAAATAAGGTGATCTGCAGCACCACGTAACCATTCATCATCTGGAAAAGACTGGCAATGTCCTGGATGTCCTAAAGACTGGGCAGAGCGTATATTTGCTAGTTTTAATGAAGCAACCGGAAAGCCTGAGCATTTACCTCAACCACCTTACGTCGATACTTCACCACATCCAGAGATAACTCCTTATGCACCACCAAATAAAAAATAATGTATACAATATTTGTGCACAATCATAACGCCGAAAACACTGTTTTCTTCCAAGAAGTATCGTAAACATTCTTTACTCAGCACAGTACCGTGCTCAGGAGAAACTAAGAACTACTTATTCGACGGTATTCTTCTCACAAAATGCTGCGTGGTACGCGGCCTCTGCTATTCTCGCTGACATCACTGAAACCTTTTGCAATTGCAAAACATTGGGCGTTCTCCCCGACCGGAGTCATTTTTAGCGACCTCTCAGAAAACAGATGTGTATAGTTATAGCAATCACTCCCATAACCCGCGACCGGTGATCTAGGTGGCTGCAAAAAAAAAAGAAAAACATTTCCTCGCTAAACATTATCTACCGCTTTAAAGTTTTCAAGCACAGTTAGGTGTAATGGACGATGGATGGCTGCGTAAATGAATTTACGCAGATTTGCATGGAAGCTTTATAAACGTGCAATTGCAAAACTTGTGTAACATTTAATCTAACCAGTTACATTTAAAAATATTTGGTAAACTTGGTTTGCTGTCGTCACGACTCGGGTTAGAATTTGGTGAAAGTCTAGGCACCGCGTTCAGATACCATTGATTTTTTTACCTGTTTGTAAGCATTCTGGACCACTGTAAGACACACGATCGCGACGCCCCTTATCCGAACCGCCAACCTCCCTGTGTGTAATGTAAATGCTATATGGCTGCGACCGCATGCCACCAAACAGGCGGTGGAGAGGGCGACGGTCGCGTAGCACGCTCTTCTTTTGTCGCCTCTGACGCCTGCGCCCCTAGCGGCAGCCTGTCGCGCTACTGTCGACCGCGAACGAGGCTTATGTCGCAAGCTGTCAAAAGCGTTCGCGACGTTCTGCCAAACCCGTCTGTATGAAAAGGAATACACCAGAGACGAGGGTGGTATTTCCTTCTTTTTTCCTGTCGTTTTTCACTACTGCCTGTCTCTTTCGCCTCGCGTGACTTTCGTCGCCTTTCTCTCTATTTTTTTCTTTGTCCAGGCAATGAATTGAAACGGTTGATACACAAGGATTGCCGTCTTCTGTCTCTGTCTCACTCTCTGAAAACGTCGGAAAGCGTAAAGGGAACAATATGTTTCACGTTTGTTAGCGATAGGAACACTACACAATTCCTCGTTCGTCTGCTTTCTAAAATGCAGCGATAAAATTCTCATGGCTGCGGCGATTCAGCCGTTCTTTAGACGACCCCCGGACGTGATTCTGCTTGTTTTCGCGCCTGAATTTTTCAAGCCGTGTGATGAATTTTGCTGAAACTACCGGTGGCAACTTCGCCTCAGTGTGTATATCAGGGATCGACAAACTTTTTGTACCGTCGCCTAAAGGCCGTTGTGCACATGAGAATGACAACAAAGGACAGTCCGTACATAGAGTCTTTTTACAAATACCCGTCACCTCCAAGAATTAGGTTTTCATGATGCAATCCGCAGTTCCATGAAGTTATATTTGGTGCTAGAAATTCATAGAAGTAATTGTATTTTTGAAGAATGTATTTCATATTGAACTGTTAATTATTGATCCTATTTCGTTTATATTTGTAACAATTCAGTTCGGTTATTCGACATACAGATAGCATTAAAATTTTTCAAACACTTTTTGATTAACAGGATCGTCGTGTGCATTATATTTCTTTAAAAATGAATGCGTTCTCCGATTATTCCAATTTTAAAACACGATGTTGTTTCTCCTTTGCTGTGTACGTTACGTATACGTTGCAAACACATTACAGTGGCTTTAATTCGGGCTATTAAAATAACCCAACATTTAATGTATTGCTTGCTTTAATGTTGGCTTCTTATGCAGTATTCTTTAGGTTTTTGTTTGATTGCAATGCAATTTCGTTTAGTTTCCTTTCAAAGGCTAATCAGGAGGTGCCTGGGAAATACTTAACTCGCCGTACACTACGGAAATAGTGCTTTGATTTCTTCACAGAACTTCATCTCTCCTTATGAATGAGACCTACTTGGCACATCACTCTCAGAATGATGTTTTTTTTCGCGCCTAAGGGAACTAAGGGAATATTCGTTCCAACTCGATTTCAATTTGTCCTTTGTTTAAACAATAGCTTAAACTAAAGAACTGCTCCGTTTTTCCCTGCAAGATGTCACAAAACTTGTGCAGTCAGTTTTCTCAACCCCACTGTCTTTTAAAACATAAATAAAATGAATACATTTATACTCTCCTAAACCTATGGTGCTTTTCCAGAAACCATAGAATGTTCTATTTCGTTCCACCATCCACATTTGGTCTTTTTCGGTCGACGTTTGCTGACCCTTTGTGTAAATATTGCAGAGGCTTTGGCGCCGCCGGCGGACAAAATCACCTCGCGCGATCCAGCGCCGCCTGCCGCCCGCCGCTCCCCTCCCGAGAGAGAGAAGCCGAAAGACAAATGTGCCGAGCGATTGGTCGAAAAATTGTGGGGCTAAAGAACAAATCGCTTGCGCGCCCACACGAACAGAGATCGCGGTTTCGCCCGCTCCAGATGGATCCACAGAGCTCTTCCTCGTGCACGCTCTTTGCCGGAGATGTGGTGGGAACTCTAAACCTCTCAGAATGGATGCAGTTGCCGTTGTGTCGGTCTTTGTGGGAGTAGCAAAGGAGTTGCTTATTTGTTCTGTGAATATTACTCGGTAGTTTTATGATCTACAATGAACAAAAATATCACATCTCAATCATGTAAATATATAGTTTTAAAATAAATGTTGCAAATTTCTAGGGCATTTAAAGGGATCGAAAATAATCCCTTTGTGCCAATGAATATTTAGTAGTAAGAAGTACTTACACTTGTGATACTTTCCCCTGATTTTCGGGCAACTTCTTTTCAGAGGTTTCGGCACACCACATTCTGACGCAATCAAGGACATTCTTTATACCTGACAAACATCATTGCGTACAGGGTTATTTAGCAATCAGGAGCAAAACACATGTATCAATGCATTTAACTCTGTTAAATGCAGATCTCCATGATGCCAAATACTATACTCATTGTTCATTGGTGGAAAATTATTATTTTTCATCTCATTACATTTCCTACACATTTTCAACAGTTACTCTAAGACACGCTGTACATGCTGACGACGGATGTACACATCATGAAAAGAAGAAACTTACAATATTGTTAATTGCATAAATTTCATAATAAATGCTTGTATGTGCAAATGTTTCTGTGAGATGCATTACTTTGAATGGTACATTGAACTCTTTATATCCATTTAAATTTTAAAATGTTCATTAAAAGCTTTTTGTTAATATTTATGGACACCGCGTTTCGTCGTAGAGTTGAATGCTCGGTTCTCATCTTTGTCTAGATTCCGCACCGAAGATGTAGGAGGGACATTATTTCGTTCTCGTATCTTGTTATTCGTCACAGTTTTGTGGAAAGAGAAAAAGTGTCATTTGGATTAGATAAAATGACCCAAAAATATAGTATGCCTAAAATAATTTTAGAATATATATTTTGTTGAATATTTTATTAAATTTATAAATTGTGATTCTAGAATGATGGTCTTACAAAACTATTTTTTTAATATTCATTGTTGTTGCAAAACAATTCTCGCGAAAGAAGTAAGATACTTTCATTTCAAAGAAAATTTCCGGGTGTTTACATTTTGAAATAAACAAGAAAATCGACCTCATCCAAAGGAATATTCAAAGCCAAATCATGAACGAAAGAATTAATATTGTTCTAGTAAGAAATTCTAAAATTCATTTTCAAAGAAAACGTTTAATCAACTTCCAGAGGAGGAGGTGGTCCTAAAATTATTTTACCGTTTTATAATTGACTTTTGGGTTGTTATTATATTGAATGCACAGCATATTTTTTTCTGAACTTGTAAAATCAGTTTCACATTATGCAGACCGTGATAAAAAGATGTAATTTTTATGTTTCAATTGTTCAACCTTGTATTTTTCAACAGATATCATCTACCCAGTGTCTCAGTACTTTTTAAAGTGAATTTAATACAAGTTGAGAAAATTAACATAATGACTATTTAATTTACATGAATGTTCATTCGTCAATTACTCGTGACAGCTGGATTTAATTTCTCGCTAATGAAGTGATATGTTCATTTAAATTATCAGAAATATTGCAAAAAATTTGATATTGGGATATAAAATCGCTTGTAAAGTGAACATGTAAATTGACATTTTATTATTACAAACAAGATAATTATTTTTTATGTAATGGAAAGCAATATATCTATAAGATTCAAAATTTTATAGAGATGACATTGCTTTTATGTTGACATATTTGACTACCAAAAGTTTCATGTAGGAATGAATTGTAAAAATTGACGGGACACAACAATGAAGAAGTGAGTATACGTTAATGTAGCCCATACATAATTAACAGCTTTGAACTATTGAAATGTTAAGTCACAATGTATAAAATAATCATCAACATGTCCCTTATTTTCTAAAGGCTATTAGACGAGATGACGGTCTTCAGTCGTTCAAGTGATTAGAGTAACTGGGCGGATACCAAGAAGTCCGGGTCCCGATTCCCAGCTGGAATAGTAAATATGTGGACGGTCAAAAGCAGTATTTATTTGTTATTATTGTCATTATTATTATTTGATATTATCATCATCACACACCGACTTCGGAGGAGGAAAAATAGGTCACGTAAACAGTGAGGAACTAAGGCAGAGATTGAATATTTTCTATTTCCGAGCGAGGCAACTACGTTGGTCATAGCCCCGTCAATGTAATTCATGATTAGAGTGCGAATTTTGACGATCTGAAACATGTCCAAAAATGATTAATAAAATGCTATTAAAACGTTTTTAAAATGTCCTAAAAGCAAAGAAAAATGATGAAAAATTCGATTAAAACCAGTTCAGGAGAACAACTCAAGATGTTAGACATGTTACTGATGTAATCGAGGCTTCTTCCTTTCGCTCAAGCGAACTCAGCTTTCAAATATTTGGTTTGGACTGGATCAGAAAACCTCCGTCTTTAGTTATCGTGAAATCAGCCGAACCGACAATGATGCTGTTAGGCGTCACAGGAACCTTAGATTATATACAATGGGTTACATTACAATTTCTGAGCGAAGACATCGAATTACTGAGAGGTTACTGAATTCTGTGGAGAACATTTGTTGCATCTCGTAATTATTATTTGAAGCAATTTCCATTAAAATGATATTGAAATTGACGAAATCAACGAAAAATGCTTTAAAAAGGACGGACAAGGTAAAAAATGACTTATTAGTAGAAATCGACGAAAAGTGCAGAAAAATGCCCAACACAAAAGGGTCATTTCCTCTTTTCGTAACATATAACTAATGTATATACTAAAAGGCATTGTTCTAAAGTCAAAAGAAAAAAAATGTCATTTCATTAAAATCCGCCCCATATTGATGATGTAGCATAGGCACGTAAGATGCGGCGCCGACATACACGGAGCCGTTAGCATTTTTCGCCTCCACGTGTCTCCTGAAGCAGGGCACCGCCTTTACCGGGATAAATTTTAAGCTTCAGATTGGTGATCCTACATGTGAAGTAGTATAGTGTATGTAAGTGAGTGTATAAGGAGGGAGGAGGGGACAAAGATGAGAAAGGTAAGATTGCGCTCGATTCGTTACCCGTTCCTTAAGGTACTACTCCAGCATTATTCTGATATTGATCGGAGAAACCACAGAAAACTACAAATCACAGCTGCCAGCTGCTAGAATTCTCCTCCAGCCAGCATGTGAACTAGCTATATGGCCAGAGTCGATGATTCTCGAGCGTCGAGACTCGAATCCTAGGACCACCCGGTCAGACAACTGCAGCAACAGAGCGTAGGCTTCCTCGGTCGGAATCAGTAGCTACTTGTTCATAAAGCGTCACAGGCTGCCTTTCGGTGTTCGACTCTTCAGACGCGGACTTGAACCGCGTGACTGACGTTTCTTCACACTTAACGCATAACTTATCGCACTTGCTGCATAGAACATGCTTTACGGCTAGTTGCCGTTGAGTAGTGTTCTTGCACGAGGTAGTCTTAAGTAGCAAAGTGGTAGTATGGGTAGTCTAAGTAACGGTAGTCGAGGTAGTCTAAGTATCTAGGCTGTCCGTGAGAAGCAGCGTCCTAGGCGCAGGTGCTAACGTTTCGAACGCAATTCTGCGACGTTTTTCAACGCGAAAATCATTTACCCTCATTTTCGTCCTGAGAATGACAACCGAAACGTTGGCACAGGTGCCTAGGTCTCCCGAACAGCCAAGTAGCTACTGACCCAGGCCGAGGACTCTGTTGACTCAGGCCTGGCTACTGACTCAGGCCTGGGCTCTGTTGTTGCTGCAGTTCGCTGACCGGGAAGTCCTAGGATTCGAGTCTCGACGCTGGCGATTTATCGACTAGCTACATAGCTAGCTATATAGCTAGGACCACCAAGTAGCTAGTGCAGCAGCAACTGTTGTTGCGCTAAGCCACCTCAGCCGGCCAGAGGTTGAGGATGAGAGGAGACGTAGGTGGCGGCGGCGGCGCGTGCGGGCGGGTGATAAAGCATCGCGCCGACGCAGCGCGCCGACGCAGCGGCCGACGCAGCGGTGGCCGAGCGGGCGAGCGGGCGGCCGCCATATTCGCGAGCGGTAATTGCATTTTCCGGTCCGCGGCCTCCGCCGGCCCCCGCGCCGCGTCGCTTCATCAGAGATCCCGACCCCGCATAGCTCACGCCCGCGCGGGAGGACGGGCCACGGCGGCGGTGAGCAACGGCAGAGGGGGCGGGGCGGAGGGAGGGGCGGATGGGCGAGGCGGGTGGAAGTGGAGGACGGGAACCCTTCGGCGCTGCTCTTACCACTGACACGTTGAGAGTCAGGGAGGAATGAAATGTTAGAATGAATTCACGTGGAATGTGTTTGTGACTAAGAAAAGCTCAATTTTCCAAGCGTGAGACACTTCCCCTTCTACCTTGCTTCAGTTTTATAAAAAGTATTATTTTACATTAATTTTTTCTTGTGCACAACGAAAAAACATTTCATATGAATGAAAACGGACTAGTAAATACCGAGTCAATTCTCAAACTCAAATTAATTAGATTTTGACAAGAACCTTTCAGTTTAAGCCGGAAAAAATCACAAAGATGGGATTTATTTCATTAAATTACGTCGGTGATACATGCTGGTAAAACATACCTAAAGAAATTAAAAATGCTTTATTCTATTACAGTATTTAACATGAATTTTTACTCTCTCACTACGGAGAAGAGATAAAGTTATGTCATGATACGCAAAAAAGGCAAATTTTCAGCAGAAAAACTCTTATTACAGGGTCCTAGTAACAAATAAGTGGATCAATTAAGTTGGTAAATTTATGGCGGAAAATCCTCTAACATGTGGGGTAGCCCGAGTTCCTGTTTTCTGGGTCCTTGATAGCGAAAAGTCGATTGACGGCAAAAACGTCTGTCCGTCTGCGAACAACGCTAGTGCATAAAGCGTTCAGTAGATTTTCTCCAAATTGGTATTCCCTAATCGATCTGGTTGTTGTCGCGGCCCATTTAATTTGAAATCGATATTTAAGGGAGTACTGTACATGAAGCCCCTGTGACGTGTTAAATTTTAAAAAAATGTCTCCATCGTTTTAGATTTAATTTTGTTGTTGGATAGTGTGAAGAACGTTTCAGAGAATGGTGCAGGTCTAATTTTGGTTGAAAATCCTGTTTTTTCGAAAATTGCAAAATTTTTTTGGCGTCTTCGTACAACTACAATTATAAGGATAGAGATTTTTTCCATAATGAAATCTTTTCCTTAAAGATAGATTTTGATATAAGGTCACGAACAGTTTTTCGACATTTTGAGGATTTTTCGCATATTTTTGCGTGAAAAGACAGACGAAAAAGTACGTGCGGTTTTAGCATCACTAGTTTCGATAAGCTTTGCATGAAATACATCATATTATGTAAGGTGAGGTGAGGTGCTTTTCCTGCTCCGATACCAGTTCTAGATCATCACCTTCCTCTACAACTGCCATCGGAAAGTTGTCATTGAATACAGCACTGAG
The DNA here is from genome assembly GCA_031308135.1 of Acheta domesticus. NCBI lineage: Eukaryota > Metazoa > Arthropoda > Insecta > Orthoptera > Gryllidae > Acheta > Acheta domesticus. The sequence goes on along the minus strand of JAHLJT010002406.1, from coordinate 105,299,782 downwards.
GCATGATTTCTCTGTGCAGTTATAACATAACAAAGGGTTTTAGTATAGTTTTATGTACGAGGTAAAACTGTTAGGTCCTGATTGCAATAACATGGTACACATAGTTATGCTGTGTATCATGTTATTGCAAGTTATACTATAGTTATGCATACACAATGTTCAGGGAAACTAAGTGTCATGTACAAAACTTTATTCCTAAAACATTACACTGCTAGTGCACATTATTTTGTTGCCAAGAATATCAGTAGATGAATTACTCTGCCACATTTAGGAACAACGTAGGAAGTAGTGTTTGTTATATTTATTGTTCTGGCTTCAGTCAGAATGTCAAAGCATGAATGGAGTTTTGTACTGTTATTTTAATTCATACGGGATGAAAGTGTCATTTTACCTCCATAAGCAATAAAGACGTTCTTTAGCAAAATAAATAACCCTATATTAAACTGATTACTTTAATTACGTTTAAAAATGTGATTTAGATCATAATACAGAATTCTAAGTAATTATTATTTGCCTATCTCTTGGGAGTCACTCTTTAAATCTACTAACTCTTACACAGAAATCAAATCTTGAACACTGGTTTGACAAGATTTCCATAGCGACATTTCTTGAATCGGCTGTCCTATATATCCTTTTCATTTCATACTCTTGTTCTTTTTCTTACACATTTATATATGGTCAGTGTTCATCCTGATACATTGTTCTTTAGGCCGTTTTTTTTATACTGGAACCCTCATTTCTTTCATTTCCTCTGCCGTTTGAAAGTTACACTTTTTATACATCATTCTATATTGAAATTATCTCTTTACATTATTTCTGTTTTTTTACATTTTCTTTCAACATTTTCTTCTAACATCAGCACTTTCAACATGTTCTTAACTTCTCTTTACTCTCCAGAAAGTGTTTTCTTAAAATGGTTGTAATTTTCATCTTGTTTATCATATCTAATTCCTCCGCAATACTTATTATCCCTCTTTTCTTTTCTTTACTTAGCTTCAACGTCTTTCGCATTCATTCATTTCCTCCAAAGCACTTCTTTCTCGATCATTTTCGTTAAGTCTCTGTTAAACTTTCTCGCTCTTTTCGCCATTTCTTCTATTATCAAATTTACTTTTTTGAAATGTGAAAAGAATTTGTCATTTCCTTCATGAATTATTTTTTAATATATAATGCTTTCCTTTTTGCAATTTTCAGTTTCATTTCCCGTGTCATTCACCCTTTTCTCCCTGCCCTCTTCATGACGGTTTCCGCGTTTTATTGTATATCTCGAAATAGTGTACTAATCGACAACTTTTGGCAGATGACTAGAAGTGAGCTTGTTTAATTCAACTATTTTGTATAGTCATTAATTTCAAAAAGAAATTGAGTAATTAATTGTAGTAGTAGTATTAGCGAGGTTCTTTACAGCTGACGCCGCTTCTCGCCCTAGTCGCCACGTCCTTCGATCTTCCCAATCTTCCTCTTAAAGATCTCGTTCCTTCATTGTCCTTTTCTATCTCCTTTTCCCATGTTTTTTCTGGGTCTGCCACGTTTCCTGTTTCTTTGAGGTAACCATTTCAAAGTTTTCTTACGCCACCGATTTTCCCTCATCCTTTGGATATGACCATACCACCTCAATCTGTTAGCATTATCTACATTCATTATATCAATATTAATACCCATTCGATTTTTTATGTCAATATTGGGTACTTTATCCAGGAGTGTAAGGCCACAACAGCGTCTCCAGTAGTTAATTTCCATTGATTTTAATTTTTGTTCTTCGCTCTGATTAAGAATCCAAACCTCTGAGTCATATGTACATACGCTTTCAACCAATTATTTGTATATTCTTATCTTTGTCATGCTTGTTATTTTTTGGCTACACAAAACATTATTCAACAGTCTCATCACTACTCTTCCTTGAGAGATCCTATGATTTACTTATTCTGCACATCCACCTTCCTTTGATATATGTATACCAAGGTACTTATAAGCTGCTGTATTTTTAATACACCTGTTCCTAATTACTAAATTAGTTCCTTGTGCTCCCGCAACAACATATTCAGTTTTCATTGGATTCGTTACCCCAAGCTGTATATTTCTCATTTAGCTTCCTTAGCAATTAATTTAATTATAATAATTAATTGTAATCGTGTTATTTTAATTATTGGTAGTAAGGTTGTTTTCACAACATCTGGATAACACCCAATTTCAGTTACCAGATATTATTTTTATATTACGAAGTTCCAATAGTTTTGTTTGCGCTTGCGCGGGCAGGCAGTGGATTTGACTTCCCCGCAGCGAGAAGATAGTTTCTGGTCACAGCTCGTATCTTGGGGGCGCCTGTAAACAATGGTGGCCCCCGTTCTGGCCCAGGGCCAGCCGCCCTCGGCGGTGCCTTCCCCCTCCCCTCCCCCACACCATCCACCTCATCCTCCCGCGCTCTGCCGGCGGGCGCGCAAGCGGCGGCAGGAGCAGCAATTAATGCTGCAATATCGCGGTGATAAACACGCAGTCGTGAATATCGGCCTCCGCACACGCCGTCGCCGCTGCCCGCCGGCGGCCCCTGGCCAGCGCCTGCGTCGCCATCACCGCCGCCGTCACCACATCCCCGCCCCACTTCGTCCTCCGGCCGGGGTGGCGGCCTCTGCGGATGCCCCTGGCACTCTCGTGCAGATAGGGCCGCTTGCTGGAGTAATACCAGATCACGAAATTTCGTTACTCTGATTTTCCGTTTGTCGGTAGTGGTAATGGTGAATCTATTAAGTCGTCGTGCGCATTCCAAATCTACAGAATTAGTATTGAAAAAACATTGGGAGGGGGGGTTACTGTTATGTTTCTTTGGAACAGTGTTACAGTTATGTTACTTTGGGACTTTTTTTAAATTCCTATCTTTCCGCACTGCTCCAGGCTGAATTGTATGTATTTAAAACGAGTGTATGTAACAGACACGTTGCCACGTATTGGTGTTCGTCAGGAACTCGGAAACTCTTTCAGTGCGACCGAGAGGGGTGGCTCAGTGCATAAACAGATTTCACTGCAGTACTTCTGACTGCGAGGTCCTAGGTTCGTGCCCCGACGGTGACAGGAATTTCGACACTACCTAGATAGCTAGGTTGAGTCCTGTCACTGTCTGGAGGAGAATTCCAGCCGTCGGCTGCTCTGATCGGTCGTTTTCCTTGTTTTTCCAATCAATGCCGGGCAAATGACGGAGCAGTGCCCTTACAAACGGACCCGGAAACGTGCGCGACCTTTCCCACCCATTCCTTGCCATATCCTACCCCTAACGTACACTTACCAGACTTGCACGCATGTTCACTCTACTATCACACATCCCGGGAGACCGGTCGGATGCTCAGAGCTTGTCCAGCTGGGGAGGAACCCTCTGATGACTGAAGGGAATCCCAGTTAGCCGACTGTAGGTCGGCGCGGAATCTCACCATCTAGTGGGGATGATCACCGCAGCCCGCCCGCGATAAAACATGTACGACGCTTATGGGGTCTAACGGACTTGGCAGTTGACGCGTCCGAAATCTAATCAAGCAACCAAACAACAAACCAAAAGATTCAATGTGTGACAATGTGACCCGCAAAACACCAGAGTATGGCAAAATGCCTGTCAACCAGGGGCAAATAGCATATGTGTAATTTCATTAAAAGAACTCGGCAGACACAGAACACCGTTAATTACTTCATCACATTAACGCACATTCTTGCATATTGATGTTTAACGGTACGAAATATTTATTTTTCAAGTAAAACAACACAGGAACTACACTTTTAAAATAAAAATCCATTCTGAATTTCCATCATAACGATGAGTTAAGAGAGTGAGTTCATAATTAATGTTCAAAGAACGAATCTGTGGTAACGAAAAAGAAAGCATTTCTGCCCAAACAAATCCAGCGCAATCGACTGAGTGAAAGCGAGGAAGCTACAGCCGCACGAATTACCACTCATCAGTAGCGAAACAATTGTCGCAACACCTTGTAGTTCTTAAATACGGGAATATATATCCGATGGGATTATTAATATTGGTAGTGGCATTCACGAACTTACGTTTTCCTTCCGCAGTCTTCCTCGACGTACTGGAATCTGGTATTCTGTTCCACGCCCCCACTGCGACATCAGATCCACTGTCGACCTTTGCCACCTCCTGAAGAGTCCCTTCAGCTTTCCCCTGCCCCCTGCACCCCTTCCAACCCTTTGGCGATACTTAACCGGTGGCCGAAGTTCGCTCCCCAGCGCGGCTGTAACTCGTGCGGCGGCGACCCCCCCTTCGGCGCCCCCGCCCACGCGCAACCCCACTCCCACGCCCCCGCCTTTCGCCGCCCCCGCACCGCCCTCGTCACACTCTGTTCTTACTACCCACTCCTCCGCCGCGACCCCGTCCCGCTTTCTCTGCTAGCGTAACATCCGCCACCGCGTCCACCTCCGTCTTATTCCCCACCTCGCTAGACACCGCTACAGTCCATCGCCACTGCGTTTACCATCGCTAACGTCACCACCACTAACTCCTCCCTCCAGCGCCAACCCCATCGCACCGCTGCCACTTTCACCTCCACCGCCACCGACGTCTCTACTACACTTCCCACCACCGCCTCCACGCCCACTTCCTTTTCTGTCACCGCTTCAGCCACCCACTCTATTTTTATCCTCCACCTCTGTCTCCTCCGTCGCACCCTCCACCTACGTTTCCGTCTTCACCGTCCGCCTGCCAACGCCCCGCCTCCACCGCACGCCGCCGCCGCCACCGCCGCCGCCGCTGCCTAAGAGATGTGATAATTCGCGGCGAAGAACAGCCGTCGGAGAAGTCCCTTTAATGAAGCGCCTCGTTATTTGTGCTCTCCGGGCGAAGACAAAGCCGCCCGAAATTGCATCGGAGTTCGGAAGGGACCTCGTGTTCGTAAAGGTACATTTTTCAGCGAGTGACAGAAATGTGGGAGTGGTATTCCTCGTAGAGTATTATCGTTAGCGGTGAGATTAACGATCGTTTCATTTGTGTTAAAAATAAGGAAAGTAACGTTGTTTTAATCATCCCCCGAGTCGCGAGCTTTACAACTGTAGAACCGTTCCTTTGTGTCTTTACAAGATTATAATCATTCAATTCTGAAACAATCTACTTCCTTGAGTGTTTATTTCTGATAACGCGTAAAATTTTGTTTGAACATTTGTACAGATGCTTTAAAAGCTCCATTTTAAAATTCTTTATTACATTTTTGGGGCGTGGAATTAAAATCGAGGATTAAGCAGCTCATTACTATATCCACTGCTAAGCTTCATGTCTGGCAGTCACAAATAATTTTGTTTACATCACAAAAGGTAAAATTTACATGAGGAGTTCGTAATAATAGAGACTTTTGATTAAACTCACAGGATGCTCAATACCTTGCGTATTTATCTTCTTCGTGACCGTAACATTAGCACAGGTTACTGTATCGATTAGAAAGTGACTAACAACGAATGGAGGTGGTGAATAAAGATAGGTTTTATCACCTTCACAGCTGCCTGAAATGACAGTTGCCTGTTAAAATGAACCGTCTATATAAAGTGAAATGTAGTAAAATGGAAACTCTACCGTCTGTATAGAGTTCGTAGTTTGTTTTCACTAATGCGTAAATTTCGTGATCACATCCAGGGGAATATCCGAGGAGGTACAAGTACACTTAGCAGACTTCTCTGGGGACAATCACACAATTGAGCTACATTTCGATGACACGTCGCTTTCGAAAAATCCAATACAGTTCTATTGTTGAGATAAATAATTTGCCTCCTAACTTGCACACTCAGAATCGATAAATTACCTTAAAACTGAACAATTTTGGAAACGTTATTTTTTTAAACGCCGATCGAACCAATTGATTTCTGAGCCTTTTTCATGTGAAGTGGCCGTAGCCACCAATATTGCCAAACGTAAAATCATCGTGATAAACCGCCTCCCACCATTCTGTCCCCATTCTCTGAGATAATAAACGGCTCTCGGATGAAGAACCAATTCTAACAATACTTCCTCCTGATCTCGTTCATGTGATTTATATATCCGATTTTTTTTGTACGAATATGCGTTCTTTTGGTTCTATTAACGTAAATTGTGTGATTCAGCTTTTGTGTCAGTAAGAACAAAGACTATTCAATTATTGCGTGTCCCTGGGTCAACATACAGCGTAGTGTGTGCGGTAGTCTCGCGATGTATATTTGTTTTACTGCGTATATCCAGGCCATATCTCCCTGCGAATCTGGGCATTAATACATATGAGCCAAAACAATACATTTAAAATATATGGTTTAATATCCTGAATGAAAGTAATTGTAGTACGTATCACAATAGGCCATGCAGGTACTGGAAAATTATACTAGGGGTTTCCGGACGAAATTATTCGTGTTGGTAATGAGTAATGAGTATGTGATAATTTTGTGACATAATTGTTATCTTAACATCAGTATGGAAATTGAAATAATTATAATTTAATTTGTATCTTATACAATTAAATTTTTACAATAATTTAATTTTCCAGTTTCCAATTTTCCAATATTTCTTAAAAAAATTGATTGAAATTTTTAAGATTGCTTTTATTTGATTTACTTTTTGCTCCTGTTATCTATTTCAGCATCTGCAAAGTAAGTAAAACGGAATAAAATTCCTTAGCAATGGTCCCGAAGTTGGAGAAGGACTTTAGGTGCTGATAGATGTATTGTAATAAAATAATGAATGATTTATTTTATCTAATTTAATTTAATTTTATTTTAATTCGCTATCTCAGTTTGTGGGTTCTATACGACGACACACCTGCACGCTTACCTGCAGGCTGGTTGTCACCGGATTGCCGTATATACAGAGAAGCCTGGAAGTCTGAAATTATTTATATTCCGAAGGAATTACATATAACGTGGCACAACAATAATTTTGTTTATTACAAATTGAATTTGGGATTAACAATATAAATTCTCTGATTGATTGCATGCATTAGGTTTACGGTACCGAATTGTCTGGCGTTGTGAAACGATGGCCCCGCAGTTCGTAGCCCCTTGGCTTCCACGCCGAAAATCCCTCTTCGCGCCGGTCGTCGCCGAAGTCGTCTGCTTCTTTCTTGCTGACTCACTTCTTGCACTATTGTTCCACAATCTATCCTCCCTATTCACGTCGATGTCGTACTTAAATAATTCAGATTACATTCGCGCCGCTACCACCATGATGCCAGTCAACCACCAACTCTCTAGTCCAGCGCCCCCTCTTGCCCGTCAACAACCTTCGTTACCTAGTAACCGCGACCGTCCAGATTAAAGCGCGGCGTTTGTTCTGTAATATTTTGTATATTACAGTATTTACATTCTTATGCATAAACGACGCAACAGATGGGCCTGATTTAAATGACCCTTATGACTGTCCTGACACAGGGGTCGTTCATAAATTGCTTTAGGCTAAGAGGGGAAGGTGAGTTGAAGTAACGGTACACTGCGCTAGATAGGGGTAGGGGTGTTTGTTTAGTGTTACGTAACGCACTTTTTTACATTGGCTGAAATAAATCATTTTATTCAGTCTTATATTAAAATGTTAACAAATCATTTTAAAACAGAAATAAATTCAAATTTATGATTGTACAATAAATTAAAATAGTTTTTACCTCGCTATACTGATTGAAACTCTTGGATTACGAAGAACATATTCAAAACTGATTTTAGTACATTCTAGAATCCAATTGTTGCAGTAGACTCTCGCCCATGCGTCCTCCACGGTGGTGACATGTGCACGGTTTGTTGTCGGAAATTTTCTCGCCTATGCGTCCTTCCTTCACACATAATGCCCTAATCTTCGTAATAAGACCAGTCAGCATCGCCAACTAATTCTGGATTTAATTAACAAAATTTGAAAGAAACTGACATTTAAGAGAATTATGCTGTGTGAGAATTGCGGGACTACAAGTCTCAAGCGAAGGTATTAATTTAGGGCGACTTCAAGGGTGCGTTTCATGTGCGGTTACCGGGGGAGGGAGATTTCAAAACACTTCAAATTCGCGTTACATAATTTATGAATGCCACCAGAGTACATTCATTTGTGAGAATTTAAAATATTTAATGTCACATCAAATATTTGTATTCAATTTCAATCATAATTAGGAACAAACAACACCTCATACTTAACCTCCCATTTTAAATTATCGATGCTACAACATCACATATTTTTGGCATTATTTGTGACTTTTGCGATTGTCAAAAATTCAGTATCTTCGCTAAAAATGAGACGTGCACCATTTTTAAGCGGTCTTTGATCTATCCTGGGAAAACATTTAAAGCAACAAATTGGAGCCGTTTTGAGAGTATGTTTTTACATATAAATCGATTCCCTTATTATGTTTCCTTCTCTGCTAACGCCAAAAGCCTAAAACCTCAAGCTTTGTTTTCTTCCTTTCGTTTGTGATATTGCATGAAACTATGTACTATATCTCTGGCAATTTGGCTTCAAACGCCTAGTTCCGATTTCGTTTAAATTTCTGTGTTTGCATAGATGTTTGTGACGACTTATTGCCCACGTATTAGCTCACATTGAACCACTGGTTCAATCAAAATTAACATCACAATAGTCTAATGAGACCCAGTTTGTCTGTCTTCAGCCATTCTACATAAAATTATGTAATATAATACATAATTGCATTCTTAAAACTTTGCAGTGTATTTGTATGGAACAGTGGAAATGTAAATTGACTGTTTGGATATCTGATATTTCTTAAAAACTATAAATTGGTCGCGTAAAGAAGTTGACTAAATTGCAGATGAGAATTATGAAAACGTCCGTTTTGTGTGACATGACGATGATTTTTATTAATTTTTCTACTCCCGTTGTATAATTCTATCATTGGTTGGCTGCAACCAGTTGCATAATGATAGCCATTTCGATACAGTTTTCATTATGATACAGGTTCTTGACCAATAACTGAGACGCTTACAAACCAAGTATTGGCACTTCATTAATCATTAAGAATCGGTGCAGTAAATGTTTCGTTCGAGTGTGTACATTAAAATTGCATTTAATATTATATTATGCTTCTCAGTTTTAATTTATTTTATCAGTAGTAATTTTTACGTGACATTTTTATTTAAAATAAATTGGATCGTAATTTCACTTTAATCCTATTTGACTAGCGCATGGTTGTTATTGCAGAGAACATTTGAGTGACGTTATGATCTGAACGCAACCCGTTTTGTGTTATTTGCTGCTGCCGTGTGGTTGTCCTTAAAAACCGGCCAATTCTTTAGTTTAAAATATTTAGTGAATGGTAGTTCTTTCTGGTGGTGTTGACGTTTCCAGAAATGAGAGAAAATGCGAAAATGGTGACGTCGGAATATTATTGCCGCAACCTGTGTAATCGCTCGCAAGCGCTGTGGTAAAACAAAGCCAACTGCGGGTGTAGGGTAGAGAGGTGTCCGCTAGGTGGCCTTGGCTGAATCTTTCATGTCGACTGCCACGAAACGATTCAGTGGAGACGTTTAACTTATAAAAGTTACCATAAGTCGTAGAAAAAGTACCGTATGAAACTCGATGTAATGGGTATTAATACACTCGTGTGAAGTTTACGATACTCGCTCTTACCTCGCTCGTATCGTAATATCACACTCGTGTATTAATACCCATCATTACATCATCGTTTCATAATGTACTATTATTTAATAGAAAAATATTTTCGATGTCCAGTGACAATTGTTTCTCTATAGTTTCCACACATTGTATTTGAATCTACATAATCGAGTGGAACTTTTTATTTTTTTCTTTATTTCGTTTATTCTAATTCGTTAAGCCTGTATGATTTCTAAATCGTTTTTCCACACGTCAGAAAAGCATGAAAAAGTACAGCCTTAAAATGGAAATGTTTCTATGAAAACTAGATCATTCCATAATTTTCAAAATTACTATTTTCCTGTATTTTGGCTCAGTATATGCAATTTTTCACCTCACAAACAGATTCAGTTCAAATCCATATTATTCTCACCTGAAATGTGACGCAAGCATAACCCGTTCAGAATCATACATACCAATATTTGCGCCAGAAGAATATTTTATTGAAAAATCTTCGCAAATGCAATTAGCTGGTTTTGATAGAAATCGCAGCAATTTTTAATGTAACGACAATGAAATCTGCTGAATGATTGAAGTAAAACTGTATTTATTTTTTATACTCTGTGAAATATACCCCAGAAAAAGGTGAAACAAATCATAAATGTTTTGTACAGAGGGCGAATGATAAAGATATATTATTGAAATGATGAAGATATATAACAATGAAAAATTGGCATATTATTTGAAACAATTTTGCTAAAACAGCTCTAACTTCATTCCTATTTTTTGGTCATTATATAAAGAATTTAATCTCCTTACCATTTCGCTAGGTTTGCGGTACTTGCGTTCCATCCCTCAGATTGCTGTGTTGATCTTCCGTTGATAGAGAGACACTGGTTTGTCTTTATAATAGTGTCCTTCCCAGATCCCCTCTTTTATTTTTTCATTTGTCATATCTTCCAGTTTGTTCCAATAGGCTTTATGTTGTCTTCACCAGAATATTCTCAATCAAATCGTGCGTTGTGTAGCATATCCCAGATCGGAGTTTATAGCACAACTTACAAGTGATACAGCTTTCTAATATACATCTGTTGTTATTACTTTTAAACATTGTTAACATTAAATAATAATAAAGTTTTACAGTTTCAATGTCAGTAAAAGTGTTTTTGTTTGTGCCTTTGTTTGTGTAGTCAGTTTATGAATCAGAATATGCTAAAATTATCGTCACAAGTACTCGAATAACTTTCATTAATGCTTGTGTGTAAGTACTGAAGTATTTTTGGCAACTTTCGTATTTCACTGCGGCGTGTATATGTTTGGAACTTGGTCAAAGATACCAGAATTTTTCGAGATATAAAGTATCACTGATAGATTCGAGAGTTCATTTCTGTAGTCAGAATCCCTCACTGAATAATTACCGTCAAAGGAGGCAAGAGCAGAGCATTATATTCTGATTGGATACCTAACTGATATTGTTCACATCTAGACTCCAGTTTACAAGTTTCCAAATTTTGTGGTTTGTATCTGCAGAAGTAGTTTTTTCTTCGTATGGATATGGAACGGAATTTTTGCTCATTTACCTCTCAATCACCTGAAGAACGAAAGAAATTGATTTAGCACAAGAGAAATCGTTACTACAAAACAGTTTTCCGACGAAGTGTTTCTTAGTAAAATGATATTATAATTATTATTATTATTATTACTATTATTATTATTATTATTATTATTATTATTATTTAATCGTGCACAGTTCACTGTTATTCATACAAACGTCACACAGGTAGCATATATCAAAACATGACTTCCAAATTCTTAATACATATGATTAATTAATTGTATATCAACAAACAAAATTAGTAGTTCCCATAGGTAAGACAAACTGAAGCATATTTTTGTCTACAATTCAGAGACATATTGACATTGATTATTGTAGAACCTAAACATTTTCATTACTTCCCAGAAACTTCCTAACCAATGAGCACGTGCTGAGTAAAACATATTTCTGGAGGCTGACGGCGGCACGTTTTTAATTCCGAATGTTTCTAGGGAGTACTTCAAATTCTTCGAAATGATTTCCTGTTTCTGAAAGAACGACAGAGACAGTCTTTGTTTCTAGTGGATAACACTGTTCTTCCACGATAGGGACCAATTCTTAGTACTGAATATTCTTGGTATTCCTCGTCTGAAACACTGGCCTAAGATTGCTAGAATTGACAAGTGTCGTATCCACAAACCATACTTTTTCCTTATTTTTATCCCAGAGTGTTATGTCAGGTTGTGGTGCACCGATCGATCTGTCAGTATACTTCGGTCCTCTTGCAGTTTATAGCTGTTGTTTACAAGCACATTTTTGGGATATACTTGTCATATGGTGTATCATGGCACAGCACTAAACCATAGACCTTGACAAGTTGGGCATAGATAATTCGTCCCACCATATCATGTCTATTCTTATACTCAGTAGGTGCTATTACACTACAGCCTGCGATAATACGCTGAATAGTCTCCCTACATTGCTCACAGGCCCGACGATCATCAGAGAGCAAATCTGAATCTTTGATGATGCATTTCAGATAATTCTTTGTTGTAATTAGTCTTGGATTTCAACCACGAACCCTTTGGTTACGGGATGTAGATATCCAGTACTGAGCCATTTGTACGACATATCAGTGTCGACTTTGGAATTGGTTACTTTAGCCGGATATATATCGTGGTTTGCCTTCTTCTTCCATAGCTCCATCTCTTGGTCGAAAGATGGTTGCTGTAGTTCAATTACATGTCGGTTGAGGCATAACGGCGTATAGTTATCATCTGCTCCCTGAGACGCTGTGTAGATAAGATGATACAGCTTTCGTCCGGAAGTACTCCCTTATGCTGATGATGTGTTTTGTATGGATATTGCTGATTTTAAGGGGGCCACGACCTCCCATCTTTTTTGAAAGTGTGACCCTTTCCAGGGATTCAATATCCGTTTTCGTCCATTTGATACCCTACCCGTCACTCTGTCACACAATATGTCTACCCAGATGCATCACAGATGCATTCAATAAAAACGTTTCTCCACCCCTTTTAAAGGACATATTTTAAAAACTCCTTTGTTCTTGGTTTCAAACAAAATAACTATTATGTTTAAATGTGTTGCATAATTTAAATGAATTCTAGAATTATGTTCCAAATTTCAATGTAGTCTGAAAAGTTTTGGCTGTGTGTTCATGCATTAATCCATTTTTCAGTTTGTTTTCCAAAATTCTGTTTATAGTTGTATTTATAATAATTAATATATTATGTTAAATTATTCTGAAACCTTTCCGATCATATCTGGGGCGGACGGGTGATAATGATTACATAACTTTAATGGGGAAATTTGAAGCGGAAGAAACATTAGAAACCCGAGAAACCTGCAGCAAACCCGCTACTGTCCTCAAGCATCCACCGGAGTTTGAACCTCGGTACAGTGAAGAAAGGCGAGCGGTCTCACCAGCACACCAGGGATTTCCCGTAATCATTGGTGCTATAAGAAACAGCGGTTCGCGCGAGACCCGTGAAGCGACTCGACCTGGTAGATTATTTCGTGTTTTGAATTGAACTGAATTGATGCCTTATTTTACGTGGAGAGACTCAGGCCATGAGGCCTGCTCTTCCGTTTGACCACGCAAATTTTGCTACGCTCCTTTCAACAACTAGCGGAGAAAGAGTTACTTGGGCGACGACACAGGCGATTTGAATTTTGCTCAGAGGATTCCTTTAGGCTTGAGGATATTTTACATGCAGTAAATCTACTACATGGGGTAGCCGGCTTTACTTTCCTCCGAAGGAAGGCGTACGAAGAATTTTTTTGCCCTTAAAAATCCACGGCTTCGATCGGGTTTGAAACGAAAACTTGGGTATAACAGTCCGCTGCGCTAACCGTTACACCATCGACTCCGCGTTTCCGGGTGAGTCAACTGATTTGGTCATTAGTTCTGTAGGTGTTGTGCAAATTACATCTAGGAAAGTGGTGGTATTCCTCTCCAGCTGGAACTTAAGATTTGACGGCGATCTACTCGTCGGCTTATATGGGTTCCCCCTCCAAGTATCGTCGTTAAAGGGCGACCCAGCCATCCGAACCGGAACAAGTTCTCACCTTGACTCCCGAATGTGTAGTAGTGTAGTGCATGTAAGTATACATGTTTGTGTGTGTGTTTGTGTGCAGGCTTAAAAATGAGGAGAAAAACAAGTACAAGTAAGAAAGAATTGTCTCGTTTGGAAAGGTTTGCTCCATGACTCGTTTGTTAGAGTACTGTTCTGGTTTTCGGAGGGTATTGATTGCAGAAACCGGGGCCAACTACCGCAAACCATCGAAGCAGCCGGCCCCCAGAATTCTCTCCAGATGGCGACTGAATTCGACCTACCTATCCTGCTAGAGCTTAAAATCCGCCTCCGTCGGGACTAGAACCCTGGGACATCCCGGCAAGAGGCACTGCTGCAGCAACCGTGTGCGGCCGGAGAGGGGGGATTTGGGGCAGTTTGACGCCGCGGGGCTCCTGGTCGATGGGCGTGCGGTGAGTCGCGTGGGTCGCCCCGTGGGAATGGGAGGGGGGGGCGTGGCGTCTGGCGGCGACAGGCGCCACCGCCTGAGGGATGGCGCTCGCCCTCGCGCGCCCCTGCGCTCCGCTCCCGCGGCCCCGCCCACTGCCCCGGCCGAGGCGATTACGGGGAGACGGCTTGATTCGACTTCGTTTGCAACACTCAAACAGATTCTTGTCCCTCATTGTACTCGTGGAGACGTCCTCTCACCTAGGCCGAGGAAACAAAATGGGGTCTTCTAAGTTAATACCGTATTTATTTATTTTTTTGTTATTTAAGGTCGCATCAACTACTAGGTCATTAAAAACCACTATTGGATGTAACGTTATGATATGTGGATAAAACGATATAGTGATGATAGGGGGTGAGAGGACGAACACACATAACCATGCCTGAGGCGGGACTCCAAGGTCCAAGATCACTATGGCACTACTGCCATAGCGATCTCAGCCACGGGGCCGACAATACCGTATTGTTCTTTCTAAATGTTGTGCTAAAACTGGCAGGGCCCTGTTGACGCTTTGCTGTGCGTGTCCATGTTGCCGACGAGCATCCGGGTTTCCATCTCTTTGAATAACCTTTAATATGAGCAACATCTAATTTCTAACGCATTTTATGCGAAAATACTTGTTCACAAACACTTTTGTGATCACAGGGAGTGGATTGTTTCGTTTACTATATTTAAGGAAATAAATATTTACATATTTTTAATATGTCTATGATGACTTCTGTTGCATGTGATGTTAGTTCCTCTATACAGTGAAAGTAAAATTTCTTTTGATACTTATTGGCCGAAAATAATATTTATTCTGTTTTAAGCGCAATTGAAACGTTTTTGTAAAATGGAATTAAATCTGCCACGTCCATCCAGGGATAGTTCTTGGTAGTTTGTTAATTCGGAAAACCCTCGTGAATTTGTAAACCCTGCCTCTGTAGGTCTCATAATCTTTCTTATATTAAATTCCCATCTTCTCGTAATTGTACTGTGTGCAATCCGTACTCCGCAGCATATGTGCTCGGAGTTTATTATTTTATTAAATGTAGCCAAATGAAACAGTTGCGATATTTTGTTGCAAATTCCGTAGAAATTTAAATTCCAGTTCAAAGATGAAAAACATAAATAATGTACGAGCTAGTTTCATTCCCTAAATTGTTTTAGCTATTAAAAGACGTTTTTAGATGTGAAACAAATTTAATATAGAACAAAAAACTTTTTTCCAACCAAGAATACAAGAAATAACTGAAATCTGCAATGTGATCCGAGCGGTGAAAACGTTCATAAAAAAGTTATATTTTGTAAACTGTGTACGTTTCAATAATACAAATATTATTAATAATAAATGTTTCACTTGAAAGTATTCTAAGGACAAATTTTTAGAAGTTTACTTTGTAAGTGTGTGAAAAATAATTAAAGAATTTTTCAATGCTATATCTAAAGGAAAACGTCTCTTTTAAGTCACACGTTGCTGACTTCCTTCAAGTATTCGGTTAACGACTAGACGTGTAAAGCACAGACGGGTAAAACAAGCACACATATATAGTATCTATGGACTCCTAAATAATATAATGCATTTGTGATTTGTGAATTTTGTCACACTCTCTTGGATCACGACGCATTTTGCTGCAAATCTCGCTTTCGCCAAAGGCATCCTTCATCCACTTCTGTGGAAAGAGAACGTAATAATTAAAATTTATCGCTCAGATATTGAGGGTGCTGTAATTTTACCCGTAATTAAGATTAGTAATCATTCAAATAACTTTATTCATCTCCTCTAATTTTTGTAGCGGTCGGCTTCCGATTTTAATCTAAATGGGAGTTGGACGGCGAACTTTTTTTAATGTGGACATTATTAATTACAAGAGAAAAAGTCTTTCGCTGTTGCCTTCTACGTTTATGTAAAAGAGATGGGAGGCTTCTAATTACGTTTATTTCTGTGAATTTAGTTTGTCATTTGGCAAATCAAGGATTACAAACCGAATTAATTACAGCTTATTGGACTTTAAATAATAAAATTCCGATTTTTTGTTTTCTTCCGTATCTGTATTATATCCGTAATTCAAATGTTCTTCCGTATCTGTATCATTCTAGCAAATGAAAATGTTTGTGTGAGACCGTTGTAGAGTTTTAAATACATTTACAATCTACATAATACTCATTAAAAGAAATGCTCCTGAATTTAATAATTACTATTCGTTTCAATTTCTATTCTCGATCTTGGGTATGTTTTTGAGAGAACGTCATTGAAGTTGTGTGTTCTTTCTCGTACTGGTATTCCATTTTCTCACACCTTGAACACCATTCTAACACATTTTTGAATGTTTCTGACAAACAGTGCCTCAATATTTCACAGAAAATGATCTATTGAAAAATCGATAAATTGATGTCTTTGTTAAAACGCATTTTGTCATTTCTGTCGCTACCAAAGCATTTAAATGGAAGACTTCCGCCTTGAAGCATTTTCGTTCTAGATAATTCATTTTCTTCTTACAAGTTTACATATTTATAATAAATTCAAAAACGTTGTCAAAACTGTTGTCCTTCCAATCATCTCGCATTTGCTTCATTAGCACAGTTTTATATCGTATGTCGCAGCACTAATATTTGCAATGGCATTTATGAATTACGTACGTGTCACATCCATTACACAATACATGTTTGTCACAACTTTAATTACTTTATGTTTGTGTTGTATTCATTTCTGACATTTTATTATCAAATGCAAGAGTATTGAGCAACTGGCAATAATATTCACGGTATATTATTTTTTATGGTAACATTTTAGTGCTAGTGATGCAACAAAGTATACGAACGAGTTCTTGATTCATAATTCCACTACTGGTGTTTCAATGATGTACCGTCTGAATATATGAGACATTCCAAAGGTAGACTGGTGCCACAATCTTTCAGTCATAAACAAATTCTCCTTTAAACGAGAGTATAGACTTATTTACAGGCAACTAACATTTAAATCTTATTCTTCGAAGTCGTTTACATGTTCGGAACACGTGACAATTTTACTCGCCTGTTAAGCACTCTAGGTTGTTAACCGTATCCCGAAGGTGAACGGGCAGATTCGAGTTTTTAAAACGGGCGGATAGAGTAACCTGCGTCCGTCCCTCCATTCTCTGAGATAATACACGGCTCTCGGATGAAGAACCAATTCTGACGAAACGTTTTCCTGATATCTTTCATGTGTTTTATATTTCCGATTTCTTGTAAGAATAAGCGTACTTTTGGTTCTGTTAACGTAAATTGTGTTATTCAGCTTTTATGTCGGGCCAGTGCAATCCAACTCTTTGCAGTATTATTTAACTTTATTACCAAACGGAGAGGTTAACTCATGCCATTCAATCGCATTTAATATTAAGTAATCAGTTTAATTTTGTATACAGTTGTAGATTCTGCATGTCTCTGATGAGTGGGTTAGTATCAAACAGTAGCGCAGCTCAGTCCGTTTTTATTTTCCCGTATACATAAGTATATAGAGTCATATAAGTAGTATAGGAAACGTTATGTAACGCTGCGCAATTTTCGGCAGAAAAAAATTCACTGCCGGGCCCCGATAAAGAAAAAGTGGATAAATCCAGTTGATAAATAAAGAGGAAGAAACCTCTAATACGTGGTGTAGCCAGATTCGCTGTTGGGTCATTGTGGGTCTTTGATACCGAAAAACAAATTGAAAGCATCACGTCCGTCCGTCTGTTTGACCGTCTGTTCCTCTGTCCGTCTGTGAACACCTCTAGTGCCTAAACCATACGAAGGATCTTTTTCAAAATGAAGAAACTTCCGATCCAGCTCGAGTCGAACCTTTGAGATTTTGAAAAAGATTCTATAAAATTTGGGGGTACTTTACATGAAACTCCCGGATATTTTCAATTTTTTTCACAGAAAACGGTTGAGTTTTCGAGAAACTTTGCTTGATATTATTCAAAGCACATGTACTCTAAAACACAATAATGTGAACAAATCGCCGCACATGTAGATATTGACGACGTGAGAGACAAATCAAAAAATTACACTTTTGCAATTTTTGCAAAAAAAGGATAGAGAAATATAGCGTTTATGTCATCTCATAGAGTACATTAGTTTCTCCCTTTACCGAAAGTTTAAAGAAAAAATTTGGAGCCGATTTTGAAAATATCTTGTTTTTTTCATTTTTCAAAATTGCACATATTGCACGCAATATTGCGTGAAAACTACTAAACTTTTCAAAAAAATGTGCGTGACCTTATTGAAAGTACTCACTATGGAGGACAAACTTTATTTAAAGGAAAAATATCGATCTTCAATTTCGTAGTTGTAGGAAGACGCCGACAAAATGTTAAACTTTTGCAATTTTCGAAAATTCAGAGTTATCCGTTGAAAATGTCCGGAGGGCTTTATGTAAAGTACCACAAATTTTGAAGAAAGCTTTTCAAAATTGCGGCGCCTTGAGTGGAACAAGATCGACCGGGAAATGTTCATTTGGGAACTAATCGTACTTATGGTTTAGGCCAGACCTGCACAACGTTACATACAGTTAAGAAATGTTGAAAAAATAACACATTGTGAAAATTAATAGCGAAGGCAAAACAAAATTGTTAACACAATTAGGAAATATAAAATGTGAAAGAAAACATTTGAAAGTTAACTTTTGGATACATTTATTGTATACTAAACTTAGTATGAAATTAGTGTCTTAAGGTTATTGGTTTTGTTTGATGATATGTATCATATCTGCCATATTTGTTTTAAATATATGTTTCTGATTGGAAACAATGGATACATTTTCATAAGAATTTCACTTTAATGAGAATTTTGAATTCTTTAATAGGTAGTGAAGTATGGTTTGAGGACTGAATTTTAATATAATTTTTGTGTTGATAGATTCTGGTTTTTACGTACTCCTTTGGCCAATTTAAATAAAATCATAACCTTAATTAGGAATGTGTAAATATATCCTAATCGGACTCTTTAGCTTTTGTCTTTTCGTTAATTAAAAAATTGTCAATTTATTGTTATTGAAATAGGGCAAGTTTTTAATTAAACTTTTAACATTGATGGTTGAATAGAAAATAATTTCAGTTAAGAGTATCTCAGGCTTTTGACTATTGTTTGCTCTTATGGCGGCGTTTGAGGTATCGAGACCGTTTTTCTTGAAGAGTAGGAGGAGAGGGAGGGGAAGAAGAAATTGAAGAAATCTATGATGCTAACAGGAAGGACACAAACAAACATCAATATTTCAGATCAGAATTAGGTAATTTTTTTTCTTCCACTGAAATTGTAAATGAAATTGGGAGTGAGAGAGAGCGAGAGAGAGAGAGACGGGCGAAGGGAGGATGGAACGAAGGCCGAATAACACAAAAAGGCGAAGGGTAGAAAGGAATGCAGTGGGGGAAAAGAGCGCGGCTAAGGTGGGACGGCAAGCAGATTTCCAGGCAGCAGAGCAGAGCGAAGACGGATGGGACCCGCGTGAAGCGGTTGGAGTGGTGGGACTAGTTAACTGGGTGGGGCGGGATGGAGCGTAGCGAGATCCATTATTGCGGGAGAGAGCGTTGCCAGACGGAGCATAGGGGATCGGAGCGTAGGGGAACGGAGCGTAGCGGAACGGAACGTAGGCGGAGCGTAGCGGGACGGAGCGTAGCGGGACGGAGCGTTGCGGAACGGAGCGTAGTGGAACGGAGCGTAGTGGAACGGAGCGGAACGGAACGGAGCGTAGCAGAAAGGAGCGTAGCGGAACGGAGCGTAGCGGAACGGAGCGTAGTGGAACGGAGCGTAGTGGAACGAGCGTAGCAGAACGGAGCGTAGCGGAACGGAGCTTAGCGGAACGGAGCGTAGCGGACGGAACGTAGTTGGACGGAGCGAAAGGGGTGGGAGCGCAGCGGGCAGAGGCAGGGCGGAGGAGCGGAGCGATAGAGCGTGATAGAGCGCGTGGGCCTAGCGCACGCACATGCCACTCACGGGGTCTCGCAAACGCGCAGCTCGGTGAGGGACGGGGGCGGGGTGGGGCGGGGGAAGGGGTGTGGCAGGAAGCCATCGGAAGCGCCCCTGCCACGCGCCGCCCGCACGCGATCTCTGCGTCGCGCTGCGGCTTTTGTTTCGTGCACAGCGCCCGCTGCCCTCCGCCGCACGACCGCTTCTTTCATCTTCCCCGACGTCACTTGACTCCGACAAACCAAGCGATGTGGAATTGCCCGTCGTGTCCGGCTTCTTTCTGATGTTGGTAATAATAACTTTACTAAATAATGTTGATAATAATAATAATAACAATAATAATAATAATACCAGCTACATTCGCATATGTACTGTAGTCGATAAACGAAGTTTCGACCGTGATTTTTTATCAAGACGCAATGACGCCACTGTCTGGATAAGATTTCTAAAGAACGACTGTTATCTTCAAGTCTTTTGGTCAATGTTATATATTACCAATAACAAAGTATAAATTAAAATATAAAACAATAAATAAATGTCGATTTAAAGCGCCTTAGATTAAACAATAAAGAAGCCACATCAGTTTCGCATTACTCACTATTTCCTCGACTTTAAAGGGTTTGTATGTCAACTTCTCCGACGCCCACGCAACTACAATACACGTGCAATTACTCTTTCACGTTCGCTCTATCATAATGCGCCTCCCACCGCGCCCTTCGCCCGCTTCCGCCGCGTGCCCCAACTAAACTTCCCGCACGCGGGCCGCGTATTATTCATAGTCGGGGAAAGTGTTTCCTTTCTTTGCCGTTAAAGAATCCCGTCTCTCAGGGTAATGTCCGCCCCCGGGGAGGCGCCGCCGCCGTTGATTTATTCTCGGGCTGAAAGGAGCGCGCGCGGGCGGCGGGCGAGGCGTGCCCCGCCACGCACCCCGCCACGCCCTCCGCCCTTCGCTCCACAAACACGCCACCAACCCCCGCGACGTAAAATATGATTCACTCAGAGTTGTGTTCTTTTACAAGTAAATATATTCAATAAATACGGCCGTCCTAAATCATGGTTTGCGCCTTATTCAGAAAAAAATGTAGTGTGGCCGGTCTTAAAAACGAAAGGTTTACGCCCCGAAGATCATTCGCGTTCATGCCCCCCACGAGGGCGGACGAAGTTCGCCGAACGCCGCCCCCACCCCCAATATCACTGCCGCCTCCAACCCAGACGCCACTGCCGCTCTCGCCCATGACGCCACTACCAATTCCCCCGCCTGTGTTCATTCTCTCGACCGCTTGTACGGTCGTGCTCTCGCCTTACCCCACGCCCTCGCCCTCACCCTCGCCCTCACCCTCGCCCTCGTCCTTGCCCTTGCCCTCGCCCTCGCCCTCGCCCTCGCCCTCGCCCTCGCCTTCGCCCTCGCCCTCGCCCTCGCCCTCGCCCTCGCCCTCGCCCTTGCCCTCGCCTTCGCCCTCGCCCTCGCCCTCGCCCTCGCCCTCGCCCTCGCCCTCGCCCTCGCCCTCGCCCTCGCCCTCGCCCTCGCCCTCGCCCTCGCTCTCGCCTTCGCCCTCGGCCCCACCCCTCGCCCTCGCCCTCGCCCTCGTCCTCACCCTCACCCTCACCCTCGCCCTTGCCCTCGCCCTCACTCTCGCTCTCGCCTTCGCCCTCGGCCCCACTCCTCGCCCTCGCCCTCGCCCTCGCCCTCCCTGTCGCTCTCGCCCTCGCTTCCGCCCCCTCCCTCAGCCCCACCCCTCGCTCCACGCCCTCACTCTTGCCCTACGCCCTCGCCCCACGCCCTCGTCCTCGCCCTCGCTCTCGTCCTCGCTCTCGCCCCCGCCATCGGCCCCACCCCTCGCCCCACGCTCTCACCCTCGCCCCCATGCCCTGGACCCACGTCCTTGCGCTCGCTCTCGCCCTTGGCCTTGCCCTTTCCCTCGGCCTCGCCCACGTCTTCAACATCGTCTTCGCTCTCGCACTTTCCTTCGCTTTCCTCGCACCCTATCCTCACTGTCTCCTCAACTTTGCTCTCGCCCTCGCTCTCCACACCCCTTTGAGCCCGCCTCCACCTTCCAGCCCCGGCCTCCACCTTCCTCGAACTCACGTCACCTCCCACCCTGACTCCGATCTCGACCTCGCGTCTGCTCTACTGCCGCCGTCTCTGTCTTCACCTCCTCCCCTCACCCACTTCCGTCGCCGGGGCCCTCCCCACTCGCTCTCCAACTCCACCCCCGCCCCTGCCGCCGCATCCGCCGCACCCGCCGCAGGCGCCGCTTCGCTGGCTCGCCTCATTGAGTTACGAGTGAGCGTTTTATGGGGGAGTGCGTTAAGTAGTAAACAATATTACATGTGCGGGTATTATGGCGATAATAGGCGCGCCCGCTGTTGTGCAGCCGAGTCTGAGACGCAGTCGGGTGAGATGCGGCGGGTGATGGAGCTCCTCCGGCCGGGTGAGTTTTAGGGAAGGGGTGGAGGGAGGGGGATGGAAAAGTTGTTGCGGTCGGGAAGGTGGAGGGAGGATGTGTAGGTTAGGGGTCATTCGTAAAATACACCCTTTCGGGTCAGAATAAAAATGATGGAATTTCACGGGAAAATTGTTCGATGGGAAAAGAGGGAAAATATAAATCGAAATGCCCACACGTTTTAATTTATATTTCAAAATAAACGTACTCCTATAAGATATTACATTTTAATTTCGTTTGTTGATTCTGACTGTTAAAAGTTCTTGAATTAAAATGTTATGTAAAAATAAAATAAATTACAATGAAACATTAACACCTCAGTTCTGGAGGAGAAAAATTGAATTATTGAATCATTCGATATTACTAGGTTGGAGTACATATGAAAACGTAAAGGCGTAACGAAAAAAAAGAGACGCAATGAAATTCGAACTATCAACGTTCTCGTGTATTTCTATTTATAATAATGTACTTCGTGTACTGTGTAATAAATATAATATTCTCAGTATTATAGAATTTTAATACCGGTGAATGTTCTATATTTCTAAAATACTCCACTGTACTACATCAAAAAATGTAGTCTTACGGGCATTTAAGGCGAACAAATATTTGCAATACTTTTCAGAGAGAACGTAGACAACTAGAAATCCTCATATATCTTCCACTTACTCATTTTTCATTACTATCGTAATGGGCCATTATCAAATTGTCCTTGGTTTAATCACGTGAAATGATAGTGTCGTCAATTATTGGTAATACCACATGTTTTTATTATGTTATTCAGTGGGAGTCGTAGGAATGTATTATATTCAGCAGATATTGTTAGTAGCACTGAAATTAAATATCTTAATTCCTAAATTTTAGGCTCGTTAATGCATTTTGCCACGACTTCTTTCTGATGTGCTAGCTTTCTCGCCTTCGTACATGTGTATTGAAGAGATAACAGAGTAAAGATTAAAATTGCAATCGTGCGGCCTACTTTGGCGATTTCCTGGCTCAAAAAATGTCTTAATCTCGAGCCCTGATGACGCAAAATTCGATAAATATTTTCGTAAATTTCACAAAATTAGCAAAAAATATTGGAAAAAATATTTGAACATCCCAAGAATTTTGTTGATTTACATAAATCTTGGTGTTCAGCGTTCACTGTTACGTCGCTTTATACCGTGATTATAACACACAGGAAAAATTAATTTTAATGGATTTAATAGATTAAATGAATAGTACACATAAAACACTTGATGCTTTTAACGTACTCTAGTGCGCGGCAAGCGATGTTTGCCTTACTGGACAGATTCACCGAGAAAGAAAAGAAACGACGCTACGCCCAACTTAATTGGCAGATGCCGCACCCGGTATCTGCTGTGACGCCGTTGACTATTTGAATTTCGCACCCGGAAGTAACATTTAAACTGAATTTTCTTGAAAACCTTTTTTTTATAAAAACTGAGTCTGCCATTCTTCATGAATGTTAACAGTCAATCTGGGGTATTTGTTTTGTTACGGGAGCTTCTGGACAGTCTGTATAACAAAGGATGGTAAAAGCGTGGTACTGGCCTTTTTCGAAGAACTCTCCACGTTTTCGAAAATTGTAAATAATTAACATTGCAAAAGTAAAATATTTATGATAGAGATTTTTACTTTCCCGTATACGTACGTATATATACGGAGTGATATACAGGAAAAGTTAGGTAATGCTGCGGAAAATCGATTTCAAGTTTTCCACGGAAACACACGTTCATACCGCTCATACCGAAAAAGTGTCTTTTGGAAACGTCCGTCTTTCTATACGTCCGTCCGTCCGTCCGTCTGCCCGTCCGTCTGCCCGTCCGTCTGTCCGTCTGTGAACACTACTAGTGCCTAAAGCATGCGCAGGATTTTTTCCAAATTGAAGAAACCCTTGTCCATCCCTATCCCGATAGATGGCAGCTGGCAAGTCCGAATAGCTAGTGGAGACCAAAAGAAATAGAAACCTAATACTGGAAAGTCTGTACCAATCTGTAGCACCACTAGTTTAAAATAAAATATGTTGTAAACAATTAGATCTTTAAATGAGGTTAAGTACAATTTTTTGAAAAACTGACTAGTTTTCACGTAATTTCTGTTTGAATTTAACGCAATATATAAGGTGTGCCTAAATGAAAAGGAGACTGTAGCCATAGCGGCGTTGTGTCAACTCCCCGCAATGAACGTTGTAGCCTATTGATGGCGTGGTGTTTTTTCTCTGTTGCACGAATGGATGGAAGTCGTCGCAGCGATTGTCTCCGTTCGGTTGCGTTGTTTTCGCAGTTCGTTGTATGATGAATATCTCCAGAGCACCACAAAGAGCCGTGATCCAAATTTCCTCCCGCAGAAGGACAGCATGCGTCTCAAATGTATCGCAGGATGCACGATGTGTATGGCTAGTGGTTTTTCGCACGGTGTACCGTTTTCCGGAGGTGTCAGCGTCATGCGGCACGACGCGTCAACATCAAGGACTTGCCACGCCCGTGCAGGCGCACGTCACCAACAGTGCCACGATTGCGGCTGTGGATGAGTTCATACGGCAGAATCATCGGATCACCACACGTGAAATTGCTGTTGAACTGGCGATAAACAAAGGAACAATATATCACATCATCCACAGAAAGCTGGGGTATGTTCAAGAAAACTTTCGCGCTCCTTGCAAAGTTTCGCTGTGAGGTTCTGCGACATCCTCATTACAGCTCTGATATCTCCCCATGCGAATCCCATATCTTCGGTCCTATAAAAGTGTTTTTGAAAGGTCAGAGATTCACCTCCGACGATGTCATGCAAGCCACCTGGAACAGTGGATATGTCAACAAACCCAGGAGTTTTTACACGGAAGTGAATCACACACTGGGATTAGTGTATCAATGAAAATTGTGTGTTATAGGTGTACTGTTCCAAATGGAATGTAATTCGCATGTTGGTATTAACATTTCTGTCCGCTATTACTGTCTCTTTTTCATATGGGCACACCTTATATATGAATTGTTTTAAAAAAATGTGTCCAGATGTTATCTCTAATTTTGCCTCGGATAGATTGAACTCTCTCAAATTTCGAAAATTCAAAACGTTAGAAAAAATACGAGAAATGTACTATTGTAGAACCACTGGTTTGGAATGCAACTCTCTTTCGCTTCCCTGAATATAGTGATTGGCATTCCTCGATCTCTTCTTACACAACGACACCTCTGAAAATCTTACCTTTCCAGGACGTAAAAAGATGCTGAAGATTGCCAAGACGAACCGTGTCTGTTCAATTTTCGTTAAGTAGGATGCAGTTGAAAAAAGGAAGTATAGAAGTGGCGGAAGGTGATCAAGAAGGGGATACAAAATTTATGAGCAGTTCATCCAGCGCAGGCGAGCACGACAGCTCTGATGGGTGGCAATGATGGATTCGTTTGTAGGATGAAAATGGGGCAATAGGAAATTGCCGGATCGAAAGAAAACAAATACGTAGTAGCTGCTGACATGAGCGAAGAAGACCGGGTGCTCCAATCTAGCATGATTACAATAATTTCTTCTAGTTACTAAATGTAACATAAAATAATATTTTTCCTGATCTTTCATTTGTCACCAAATAATGACATCGAAAGATCTCCTAAAGTTGAAATTGAAACTGAATTTATATTGAATATACTTAAGTGCATTATAATTAAAAAATAATGAATGTGTAAGATTTCCGCGTTTAAACTTGATTTGTTTTAATCAGAGTCTATTAAAATTTTACATTATTTATTACAGTGAAATATTATAATCTGGCATTTTTGCGCAAATTTGTAATTGGCCACAGTAAATTTAAATATGTCTCATATCACTAAATACTTATATTTAAATCGGTAATATCAAGATCTGGTGGAATTTTTTATTCTTAAATCGAGAAGAGTTAAATAATGTTTCATTGAATTGTTTAAAAAACAAGTTTTAAGTTTTGAATTAAATTAGGATATTTAAAATGTCTAAAAAAATAAGAGTATTGTTTCCCTTGAAGGATTCTCAGAATAGCTACAACAAATCGAAGGAACTTGTGAGCAAAGAATAACGTTCTGCAGAGCGCGGTGGCTCGAGAATAATCGTAGCACCCGAAGAATGGAACGGATGGTTGGCTGATGCAACGAGCGACCGAGAGGCGAAACCGCGCGCGTGTGTGTGTCAAAGCGTACGGACGATGCGGGAGCTGGCGGGGGCAGTCGGGTGGAGGGGTTGCGGTGGGGGAGGCGTAGTCGGGAGTGGTGGGATGGCGAGGTCGAGCAGGCGTGAGCTGGCAGTGACAGAACGCTGGCCGGGCTTCCTCGACCGCGATGTTCCGCCTACTTGGGCGCCCACCAGCACCAACACAGTGGTCCCGGCTCGGCAGTGGAATGTAAGTAATATACCACGTAAAGAAAATGGATACTTTTGAATTCTGAAACAAAGAATAATGATTTTAGTCGATATCATGCTTGTTTTAACTTTGTTCCTAATGATTTAACTTTTCTTTCTTGACACTCACTGTTTCTGGAATTCCTCAAAAATGATCTGGAATGAACAAACTGTATACACAATGTGCGTGCCTTGTAACTGTAAATCTAATATATAAAAATCAATGTATGTGCATCAAATCAACCCAAAATTGTGGCGTTGTTGATTATGATTTCTGAGTTTATGATGACTCTAGCACCCCTGAATAGAGCTCTATGCAACCTGCCGCACTCTCAAGTACACAGCGCGCCTTCGCTGCATATTTCACCCCCTGTGTTTGTGAAATATCGGCCGGAATTATTACTTGAACTTTATCTCGGGCACGTTAATCAAATTTCTCCAAGAATTGGATTTAACAAATGAATATTTGGCAACCATTTCCAAACTAGGGCATAGAACAAACCCATACTTCCGAGAAAGTCTTTCATCTATTAAAATTAGCGTAGCATAAAAGGTGATTAGCAGTCACGTGACCAGTAGCGCGTGTAGTGTATTACAGTGCAATAACGAAGCATTGCCCGGTCCACTAGTATCAGTATAATACCTTAAGCATAATAATAATGCTAATAATAAGCATAATACCTTAAGCATTTGGCATAAATTTGGCATAAAGTTTTTTGTTTCTTGCTTAAAACCGAAGAGTAGTTTTTTATACGCCAACGTCAACATTTCGAATAAATTATTAATAAAAATCACCACATTAATAATAATGTTCATAATAATAAACATCTGCAAAAAATCACATTATAGTTAGTAGAAAGAAAACCAGCACATGTTTTGAATGAATTACAGAATGAATTACATGTTACGAAACGAAAAGAAAGGAAATACTAAGGGATAAGTTATATCACCTGGAATTTAACTGTCTCAAATTGAAAATTATTATTACGTAATGTTCGAAAGGAAGTGAATTTTGCAGTGTTGGCGACTGAATGAAGAGACCTGGCACTGCGTGGCGATGCGCAGCACAGGCCCACGTACGCTCTATCGCGCCTAACAATTTTTCAACCTCTCTAGCTGTCTACGTGTCGCTAAAGAAATGTATGAATTATCGCTTTCAAGCAAGTAAATTTATTAGACTCCTCTCTAGCGATTTTACACATTGCTTCGCGTCTTGAGATTTTATATTCTGTTACAAGCTTCTTCATTTCTCTGATTTACTCACTTCATTTGTTGTGTAAAATAACTCCCATCACAAATGCCGTAGTAGTTCTCAGTCAAAAAAGATAAAGAGGTAAAAGTTTATTGAAAAAACGTGTGGTGCTAAATCAGCACATACATTCTCGCCCGTATTTTCACGAAAAATTACGCGAAAAGTACTTAAATTTTCGAAAACTTGTACATGACCTTATTTCAAAATCTATCTTTAAGGAAACTTAGCCGGGTGTCATACCTTATTAAACTACTTTTAGGTAGATTCTTGGTAAGAGCTAATAAATTATATTGTTAATGATAAAGCCATGTACTTTGCATTCCAGTGTCAATTGTATAAGTGATTTCAAGCTCCTATGCCAGCGTTTGGCAGCTGGACGTGACTTTCCGCGTGTGTTTTTGGCGTCAATGGACAGACTATTTATTATGCAATATTAAATATATAAAGGTAATGGAGATAACAAGTACTTTTGAATGATAATGTAAGAGTTTGATCCGTAAATCAGTAATAACTGCAATACAAGCATAACAAATATGTGCATTTTCTACTGTGAAGCTTACGCTGTCCTCAAATATATTGAAAGAACAAACATATTTACTGATGCAAAAGAGTGTGGTAAATTGTCTAAGTAATTTAAGTAACAATGAAGCAATTACAAATGACATCATCAATATCTACAATGTTTTCTCATCAAATAAAATAGACATAATTATTTCATGGATACTATCCCATAAAGGAATCCAAGGCAATATCTATAGATTCAGCTGCTAATCAAGCAACTAAACTTCCTCCTCAAGAGAACACATTTTCACAAAACAACATGAAAAAGAACTTCATAGACGCCTTAAGCTCTATTGGAATACTACGTGAGTTAATTCCACTAGTCACCTCCACTAAATCAAAAATGTATTTTTGATAATGATCCTCCATCATTTCAAACAAGAAAAGAAGAAACTAATTTTGCAAGACTTCGCTTAGGAAATAGCTGTCTTACCCACACATCTGTTTAAGAAAGAATCTCCACCACTTTGTATTTCTTGTAACATCCTCAATAACTATTCAACATGTTCTTATTAGATTTTTCCAATGTATTTGAGTTACGTACGACACATTCACATTCAAATTGCCTTTACAAATTACTGAACTGAAACATCTCTTCATAAATAATGTCTTCAAATTTCTGAAGGTTATAAAATTGTTTGAAACATTGTTAAGAATTGTAGAAATGGTCGCTAATGACCTTGAAATTCGTCCGACCAAAAAATGCTTATTTTAAAAAATGTACACGAGCAATGACGGATTAATCATTATTTCAAACAGAATTTAAAACCTTAAAAGGAATTTACGGAAGGACATATATAGCCCTATACCATAAACTACACCTCAAACGGACAATAGTTTGCACACACCTTGCCTCATTTGTGCTCCTGCGGGATAAACTCATTACTTCTCAAGATGCTAGGCTTTGCATGCAGGACTACGGAGAGGCAGAACACGGTTCCACCACACCGAAAAACTTTTCAACCGGAACTAACCCTACCCCCGTAATTGTATTTGCTCTGCTTTCCCACGCGTTTGACAGTAATTTCATGGAGCCATTCACAAACCTAATAGAGAGTTTTCGAATTGGAAAGAAAGTACGGCGAGATTCGTGTGTCTTTTTATATTGCCATTTCGTTTCCTCTGTGGTTCCATTTTGTAGAGTTCCCGTCGGAATTCATTCTTTTTTCTTTCTGTTTTTTCTGGCCTTTTGTGCGCTTTTCCTATCGCTTCGTTCCTTTTTTAACCCCTCCTTTACGCCTGCCACCGTTACTCGTGCCTGTTCTTGCTTCCGGCCTGAGCTAAGCTATGTTGCCAACTCTTTCGTTTAGATTCTCTGAGAGGGGAGGGGTTATTGGCTGGCATACGGGCTGGGATTCTACTGCGTTCAGATAAATATTGAATGCACTAGAATATTCGATGCTATCGAATATTTGAAGTCCTGTAGAGCGACTTTTTAACATAATCAAAATCTTCTTGAAGACACATTCACACACTATAAATGATGTGTTCTGCGATGTTTTGATAATCGAAGTGTTTGCCTCAGGAGATCTAGTGATCTTCATTTCAACTAACTTTGCTGCATTTCTTTCTATTACGTCGTTGCGTTAACGGTCAGGTCTAACGCAACAATGCCATCTGAGAAATACCCTCATGTTAACACTGAAAAGAGTCTACATGCTATATAGAACCCTTGTACGCCTACTGTCTGTGTCTGGAGTTTGAAATGCCAGTGTTCCAAAATGCTAGCTCGTCACTAAAGAGGATACAGTGAAAGAACACCGAGTTATTTAAAATACATTGCAACCCTACATACAATTCTTCACGGATAGTGGAATTGCCCTCTGAGCACAAGTGTTGCGCACGATAAATTGCCTGCGATTCACTGAGCGCGACTGCAGAAATGTTACGTGTGTAATTCCATTAATGTATTTTTATAACATATTCTTTGGAAAAAAGTGTAAATCTTTGATCACTAAAAATTTGTAGAATTTATTTTGAACCACCTGTGCAAGCAAACTGATTTTATTACAATGTTGAGTGAACATAATACAACTTAATTTGAGCTACTTATTGTTTTGCATCTCCACTTCTGTGACATGGCACGGTCACGTTTCTTCTTTTCCGAACGCAAGTTTTTCTTGCCCCCGGCTTCAACAAGGTTCGAAACTGCTTACTTGGGTAAGACAATAACCCAATAAGAGAGCAGTTTCAATATCGAAGCCGGGGGTGTAACAAAGTTTAAAATGAAAAATTCTCTCTTCGACCAATTTTGTGAAGGTTAACTGTTATTGAATCGATGCATAATTTCTGTTAGTGATCTCTTACTTTTCGTGCAGATTGATATTACTTCCTCTCAGGTCTACTTCTGAAAGAGAGAGTCGAGTATTACATGATGTATTAAACTCGTATTTGTAGTCTTTCCTAACCCGCAAATAAATTTAACTGACCGTTCCAATCCTTGGTAATCATGTGTTATGCCACTAAATGGAGCGTACAAGATATTTGTTTAACAGCCTGAATGATTATCCCAATAAGTACAATAAGTTAAAAGCATTATTATACGCCGTCTCTTAACATGGAAGTACGAAAACCTCTAAGAATACCAGTGAATGAATGCTTAACGTCTATTTGCACCGTTTACAGAAGGTAAAACAAATAGTAGTCTAATATCAAAAAGTTGAGAAATTTTCTCTCCTTTTGCTCAGGCAAAATTTTTGATTTTGTAGTAGCATTAAAATACAATATTGATTCTACGCTCTGTATTGTGAATACTGATCACTATCAACGTCGAATTACTGATTTCTGAAACTTCTTTGAAAACAGAATAAATTATTTATATTTTTGAGAATGCTTTTATGTAGTTTTACATTGCTGCTTTAAACTTTCTGCTTTAAAAGTAGATTTATGAATAGCAAATTCATGTTTCATTCCTCTCGAAACTATTTCGAAATATTTACTGACTTTTATTTTCCCCTTGATATTTGAGATATTGACATTCTACTATGCAGGATTTGTTGTATCAAGTGTTCTCGTACTTTTCTAAATATTTGATGCTATGTATGGAAGTGTTTTTATATTTCGGTATCTCTCAAAACTACTAAGTCGTTCAGCAATTTTCCAAGATTCAGTAGGATTCCGGCACAAAAGCATTATTTTTGGAGTCTATGAATCTGACGTGTATTCATCGCAGTGAATAGAGTTATCAATAGGTACTGCAATTGTAATTTTGTTTTTAGGAATATTCAATTCATATTTTCCGTTGACAGTGATTTAATAATGATTTTCAGACACATTTCTATCCAAATTATTATTTGTAACACTACTTTATTTCTTGTTTCAGGTAAGAGCGTAAAAATCTGCTTCATGATAAGTGAGTACGAATTGGATTTAATATATGAATTTATAAAATGTTGGTTATAAATATTGTTGTAATGTAAACGATGCAACATCTCTGGAGTGCGTTTGCCATTATTTGAAATTTAAAGTGAATTACTCCTGAAACGATTGTAATTAATAGGTAAGGAATAACGCAATAGTAAAGTTATGTACATTACTCAGTAAAACGTGTATTGTTAAGTATATACAGATCAATTTGTGTGTGTTACACCAAGAACTGTATGTCTTTAAGTCTATAAATTAAAAAATGTGCATTCACACACAACATTCTTAGAAATACAGCCCCTGATACGTGTTGTATAATAGTGTAGGAGAAACTATATGTGGTGCACAAATTCACAAGCTGAGAGGAGAAAAATCATGACATAGTATGTAAATAAACACAGATTACAGTAGTATCACGTAGAATAGGTATGAATAGGTAGTGCTTTCACAGAGGTTTCATTTGTATTCACGTGATTCATGTGAAAAGTTTCTCACGTGACTGTGGCCGCACGACGGGATTTAAGGAATTTTGAACGCGGAATGGTAGGTCGAAAATGACTCATGGCACATTCCATTTAAGAAATAGTTAGGGAATTCAATATTCCGAATCTACAGTGTCAATAGTATATCGAGAATACCTAATTTCAGACGTAACCTCTCACCATGGACACGCAGGGGCCGACGGCCTTTATTAATGACCGAGAGCAGTAGCGATTGCATAGAGTTGTCATTGCTAACACGTAAACAACACTGCGTTAAATAAACGCAGAAGTCAATATGGGACGTACGACGAACGTATTCGCTTGAACAGTGCGGCGAAATTTGGCTTTAAAGGTCTATATCAGCAGAAGACGAACTAGAGTGCTTTTGCTAACAGCAGGACATCGCAGGAAGTGCCTCTCCTGGCTTCGTGATGATATCGATTGGGCCCTAGACAACTATCCTGGTCATATGAGTCCCGATTGTAGTCGGTAACAGCTGCTGGTACTGTTCGAGTGTGGCACAGACTCCATGAATCCATGGACCCAAGTTGAAAACAAGACACTTTTAAAGCTGAAGATGGGTCCAAACTTTTGTATGATGTTTTTACATGGAATGGACTGTATCCTCTGGTCCAATTGAATAGATCAATGATTGAAAATGATAATGTTCAGCTACTTGGAGATCATTTGCAGCCATTCATGGACTTCATGTTCCCACACAACGATGGAATTTTCATGTATGACAATGACATGTTAACGGGCAATAATTATTCGCGATTGTTTTAATGTACATTCTAGAGCATTCGAGAAAATGATTTCACCACACAGTTTGTCCGAAAGCAAACCCATCGATTATTTATTGGACATAATCGAGAGGTGAGTTCATATACAAAATCCTGCACTGGTAACACACTATTATGAACGGCTATAGAGGCAGCATGCCTCAATATTTCTGCAGGGGACTGAGTCCATGCAACGTCGAGATGCTGCACTTTGCCGGGAAAAACAAGATCCGACACTGATATTAAAGGACATCCAAAGACTCTTGTGTTCTCAGTGTATATACACATAGTAATGACCCCCAGCCGCAAAAGTTCTGCTGAACAAAACTAAACCAAATATTTTTTCAACAAGTAGCACGTACACCAGACAAGATCAACAAATAAGATACTGTCATATAATACATCAACATATACAATATTTTAACAAAACGTTTTCACGATGAAATAACAGTCTTGTATTCAGTATAACAGTTTTCAGAATGATTGATATAAAAAATGGTGTTCCATAAAACCACACATAAAGAACTCGTGGTGCTACAGAATGGCACAGACTTTCCCGTATTAGTTTTCTATTTTCCTGGGTCTTCACTAGTTATTCGGAATTGCCACATACTCTTTCTTGCCAGCTACCATCTATTATCGCCAAAAGTACATTTTTTTGTCATTTTCTTCATTTTTCGGTTTCCTATTGGTAGAACAGAAACATTAATTTTAGAATATTAAAGAACACAAAAACGTAGCCGTAAATGGCAATTTTCTTTTAAAAATTATGCGCCGTTTAAGAGAAAATGGCGTTTTTAGCACTACTAAAAATGCGAAATTTGAAGCTCATTTTCACAGAAAATTTTTGAGTTTTCAAAATACTTTATTTGAAGTTATTTGAAGCACTTACACTCACAAATATAATCATCTTTACAAATTGCGGATAATGTGCATATTAAAGATGTGAGAGATCTTTCAAAAAATTTTACATTTATATAATTTTTGAAAAAAACAAAAAAACTCAAAATAAACTTCACGCTATACTAATGAGTGTAATTAGCACTATCCGTTACAAAAGTTTCAAGAAAAAAATTGCAGCCATATACGAGGAAAATGACATTTGAGCATTTCTGAAAATGCTCGAAATTTGAGCTACTTTTCACAGAAAACGGTAGTGCTTTCCAGAAACTTTACTTGACATTATTTAAAGCATATATACTCGTAAATATAATAATGTAAAAAGAATCGCCGATAATGTAAATATTAACGACGTGAGAGACAAGTAAAAAAATTACATTTTGGTAATTTTAGAAAAAACCAACCGATAGACCAAAATGGCTTTTATGTCATTGATAGAGTACATTTACCACTGTCACTACCAAAAGTTTAAAGAAAAAATTTCGAGCCGTTTTTGAGAAAATTTTGTTTATGTAATTTTTTAAAATTGCACATATTGCACGCAATATTGCACGAAAACTACCAAAATTGTTAAAAACATTTACGTGACCTTTAGTAAAGAACTCAATATGCAGAACAAATTTTATTTGAAGAAAAAATATCTATCTTCAATTTTGTAGTTGGAGAAAGACGCCGAAAAAAATTCAAACTTTCACAATTTTCGAAAATTCAGAGCTGTACGTGAAAATCGGACCTATGCCATGTTAAAAAGTGTATTTTCCTCTATTCATACAAGAAATTTAAAGAAAAAATTTGGAGCCGTTTTTGAGAAAATGTTGAAAATCCCCGGGGGGCTTCATATAAAGTACTCCCAAATTTTAAAGAATCTTTTTCAAAATCACAAAGCTTCAACTAGAATCAGACTGGGGAATATCAATTTTGAAGAAAATCGACCGAATGGTTTAGGCGCTAGCGTTGACCACAGACGGACGGAATGCCGTCAATCGATTTTAAGTATAAAGAAGCAACAAATCATGGATTTTGACCACACCACGAGATAGAGGATTTTTTTTCTTAATTTAGCAACTGGTTTTATCCACTTATTCGTTTTCACGGCCCGGCAATTAATTTTTTTCCGCCGAAAATTGGCCATTTTTTCGCGCAGCATTACATAACTTTCCCTATACTACGTATATCACTCCGTTTATACGTACGTATACGGGAAAGTAAAAATGGGTGGCTCGATAGCTGATGTCGCTATGGCTGAAGGGCAGGAGCTGCCTCAGCTCGAAGGGTCGCGGGTTCGAACCCCGCCTGAGGCATTGATGTTTGTGGGTGCTTCGGGTTGTCCTTACGTGTTCTTCCTACAGCCCCCTATTGCTAAAACAATAACAGTGGTCGCCTTATGAAGAAAGTTGTTGAAAGCCACATTAAAAACAAATATTTAATTGCGGGTGACCTCTTCCTCGGAGCCTTGTTGTCGTCTAACGCCAGCTGCGTGTTAAGCATTGACGCTCAGAGGATGAAAATTCAATCGGTATCCTCAGAATGAGAATAGGCGGAATGGCACAAACAAACATTTAAATTTTTCCGTCAAAATCGAAACTATTTCATTGCCCTTGTAATTTCCCAAGTTCCTGCTTGCCTAACAAAATCGAAGAACAGTGAGGTCACATCGCCAGAGGCTGCATAGTTTTTTTCAACTTCTGCTCGCATTACAAATTAGTAATACAGATTCCACGGTGGGTGCATTATCGTAGTTACGAGGTTCTGAATCTCACTCAGAAACACATAGCTACGACAACCCACTGTCAAGGTGATACCGGCTGCTCTCTGATCGATCAGTTTTCTTAGTACCCTCCGATCAATTCTAAGCAAAGTATGCCAGGCTGGTAATTTCCACAATCGGGCCACGAAACATATGCGACCATTCCTTTCCTTTGCCCCCCGCCTATCCCTGTAACAGCTCGGTAGCCTGGTTCCCTATCTTCCTTCAGACCAACCTCCAGGACTTGGAACAATGGCGGCCTCTGAAAACAATTAACTGAGAATAATTAAAGTTAAAAGAAAAATTTTAATTGTTTATATGATTTTAACTATTTTATATATTATTATTATTAACGAGTATTAAGTTTATACAGAATTCCAAAAGGAAACCTTTAAATAATATTATTCATATTTCTACTAGTGCTCCTTTTTCTACTAGAAATTGTTTCAATTTAAACTCTGTGCCTTACGTGTACGTATTCAAATTTAAAACCTTTGTATTGTTATTAGCATTAAAACAACTCACAACTAATATAAATTAGAAAAATGTTTCTTTTAATTTCTTAATTATGAACAGTATCAGAGGTGAGAGTCGTGGCCTTAAACCCCTCCTCAGCAGCCGACCTAGATCTCGAAAGATTTCCAGCCTAGGTGCAGCACGGTAAGATGAAAAATGCGACATAGCAATATGGGTTAAAGTTCTGCTCTCTGACAACACGAAGCAGGGT
The DNA here is from genome assembly GCA_031308135.1 of Acheta domesticus. Taxonomy (NCBI): domain Eukaryota; kingdom Metazoa; phylum Arthropoda; class Insecta; order Orthoptera; family Gryllidae; genus Acheta; species Acheta domesticus. The sequence goes on along the minus strand of JAHLJT010002406.1, from coordinate 105,263,150 downwards.
TCTGGCCATTGCGACTTCTCCAGCGCCCTCTGCCTCCTTCACAGCGGCGGCACCGCGGCGCGCTCGCTCTTGTTTGCTTCCGTCTGCTCCCGGCGCGTCGGCCGCCTGGTTTGCTTGCGCCTCTGTCCGTCTCCTTCGCCCTCGTCCTCCGTCTGCTCCCGCCGCCGCCCTCGCCCTTTTCGCGACCTGCTCCGAACAAAAGAGGCTCGCCCGCTGCTCGCGGAGCCGCGCCGCCTCGCTGCTCCGCCGTTGCGACGCGGCGGGTGGTGCCACATATTTCCACGTACAGGTTGGCTCGAAAGGAATGACTTTCAAAGTGTGTGTGTGTGTATTGAATTGAATTGAATTGCCTTATTTTACGTGGCGAGACTCAGGTCGTGAGGCTTGCTCTTCCGTCTGACCATGCAAATTTCGCTACGCCCCTTTCACCATCTAGCGGAGAAAGAAGGTATTACTCGGGCGTCAAAACAGGCAATTTGAATTTAGCTCAGAGGTTTCATTTAGGCTTGAAGATCTTTTACATGCAGTAAATCTACCAACATAGTACAGCCGGCTTTACTTCCCTTCCGAAGGAAAGCGTTCGAAGGATTTTTTCGGCCTTAAACAATGCACGGCTTCGATCGGGTTTTAAACCCGCTTACTTGGGTGTAATAGTCCGATACGCTAACCGTTACACTATCGCCGCCGTTGTAAGATGTATGTGTTAGAGAAGTTCATAAAGTGATAGAAATACAGTATTATTGCAGAGAGTGGCAAAGGCTGTGAAGGTTCGAGGCAACAACTGTTCCAATTGCAGAGTTTCTGACCGGGAGGCCCTAGAGTTTGAGTGTTGACGGTGGCAGATTTTTTACCCTAGATTCGTAGCTAGTTCGAAATCAGCCGCTGGTTACGGAGTATAATTCTAGCGCCATCTGCACTGATTTGCATTTTTCCGTGGTTTCTCCGATCAATACCAGTGAATCAAGACAATTATATGCCGGAGCAGTACCTAAACATTCTACGCATAAACTGCGCACTCATCCTTGTCCCCTCCTTTCCCCCTTTACATGCACACGCATTCATATTCAGTACACTACCGCACATCGGAAGGCAGCAGGGAACATAGAACCTCTGACAACTGGAGCGATTCATTGCCGGCGGAGATACCTGGAAGAGGGGAACCCCACAAGTTGAGTTGTTGGTCGGCGCCGGATCTCACGTTCCAGCTGAGAGAAACAACGCCACTTCACGGGATATAAAATACACAGCACTTGCGGGAATAGAGACCTAAGTAGTTGACGCGCCCGGAATCTTATTCATTCACCGACGTTGGGTCCCAGTGCCCTGTACGGCGCTCGCCCCGGGGAGGTCATCACGCCTGGGGCGGCGGCGATGGGTAATAGTGACGGGCTACAGGCGGCGACGGGCAATGGACGGCGGCGACGGAAAATGGACGACCGCGACGGGCTGCGGCGTCGCACAATGGACGGCCGCGACGGGCAGCAGCGACAGGCAATGGACGGCGACGACGGGTAGCCGTTGCAACGGGTTGCGTGCGGACGCGTGCTATCGCTGCTTCTCCGTGGGTGCGCGCCAGCTCGCCTGCGCACCCTTCCGCACGCTCGTTTGCAATCATCCTCGCTCGCCCTCACTCCCTGGGAGGGAATAGGATGAAGGGTTCTAATCGCGGGGAATCCCGCGGGTGAGGATGCAATTTACCTCTCACATAGCGGCGTTGGTTTACTATGTACTACCAGATAAAAATGCCTTCCAAGATGGCCATTCTGGGGAGAAATTATACTGAACTCAACATACAAGAGTGAAAGAATACATATTTTTAAAAATATTTTATTAGCTGAAAAAATTAAATACAAACAATAATAAATAAGTCCACTTCTTACATGCTACTCAACTTTCAATAAACCCACAATAACTTCTGTAAGTGACAAGGAGATTCGCAAACGGTAACAAAATTTGAGCTCTTAGGTGAATAATGTCCATCTTTTGTGCCATATTCCAATATAAGTTTACCACTTTACTGAATGAATGTATTGTCTCTGAATACTATATATTAGGACGGAAGTAAATCTCAATAAATTCGCATTACAACTGAGAAAGTGGCACCCATCCTGACGAAGGACCCATTCCTCATTTCCCTTTGATTTTATTTTGATCTCGTAAATGCAAAACAGGAGTTGCCCACCATTTGGAACTTGGCACAAACCGCCAGTGTGAAAATGGTACTGGGTTGGAGGGGGAAGGATACGAGATTTGGTGATGACCGAGGGAATGGACGGGACTAAATGGAGAAAGTGGGTAGGGAATAAGGAATGTTTCGTGGGCGAAGGTCAGGAGAATATTCATGGCAGTGAAGTGCGGCAGCTGAGATGGATGAAAGGTGGATAACGTTATAGGATATGAATGACAATAGACTTGGAGGTGACTAGCAAAGAGGTATGTGGTAGGCATCGCGATGAATCAAAGAGTGATGACAAGATGTAAAGGAGGGAACGAGTGCTACTTGTGGACAAAAAAGTACAGGTCTTGGCAAAGGGCCTAGGTCAGAGAGGAGAGGAAGAGATAGAGAAAGGAGGGGGATGGAGAGGCTGAGTGTTAGACAAGGGAATCGGAGAGAATTGTGGATAGATATGGGGGGCAGGCTGGAGAGGGGCGAGGAGAATATCAGTGTAGGCACGGGGAGATGTTGAGGAGAGGGGCAAGGAAACGAGTGTGTAGAGAGTCAGGAAAATTCCGCATGTAACCAGGGAGAATCAAATGCCAGGAGAACATCGGGTCTAGTGAATGGGGGAGGGTGAGTAGAGGGGTAGAAAGAGGGTGGGAATGAAGATTTTTTAAATTTATTTTATGTAGTATCAACTACAAAGGTAGGTCAGCATTAATATACGTGTAATGAAGAGTTACGATAGTACAGGAGAAGAACAAACACGAAAACTAAATGAGATCGGAGCGAGAGAGGGACTGGCCCAAGACGATGTGTAAAAGAGCGGAAGACGGCAAGGGGCAGGACGTGGGACGGTTCGGCGACGAGACGAGGACCGGGCAAGAGGCTGGGCGAAGACGGGACGGGGCGACTAAGGGGCCACGTTGCGGTGCTAAGGGGAAAGGGGCGGGGCGAAGACCAGACGGGGCGACTAGGAGGCGACGTTGCGGTGCTAAAGGGCAAGGGGCGGGCGAAGACGGGACGGGGCGACTAGGAGGCGACGTTGCGGTCCTAAAGGGCAAGGGGCGGGGCGAAGACGGGACGGGGCGACTAAGAGGCCACGTTGCGGTGTTAATGGGAAAGGGGCGGGGGGCGAAGACGAGACGGGGCGACTAGGAGGCGACGTTGCGGTGCTAAAGGGCAAAGGGCGGGGCGAAGACGGGACGGGACGACTAGTAGGCGACGTTGCGGTCCTAAAGGGCAAGGGGCGGGGTGAAGACGGGACGGGGCGACTAAGGGGCCACGTTGCAGTGCTAAGGGGAAAGGGGCGGGGCGAAGACCAGACGGGGCGACTAGGAGGCGACGTTGCGGTGCTAAAGGGCAAAGGGCGGGGCGAAGACGGGACGGGACGACTAGTAGGCGACGTTGCGGTCCTAAAGGGCAAGGGGCGGGGCGAAGACGGGACGGGGCGACTAAGGGGCCACGTTGCAGTGCTAAGGGGAAAGGGGCGGGGCGAAGACGAGACGGGGCGACTAGGAGGCGACGTTGCGGTGCTAAAGGGCAAGGGGCGGGGCGAAGACGGGACGGGGCGACTAGGAGGCGACGTTGCGGTCCTAAAGGGCAAGGGGCGGGGCGAAGACGGGACGGGGCGACTAAGAGGCCACGTTGCGGTGTTAATGGGAAAGGGGCGGGGCGAAGACGAGACGAGGCGACTAGAAGGCGACGTTGAGGTGCTAAAGGGCAAGGGGCGGGGCGACTAAGGGTTGCAGTTGCGGTGCCAAGGGGCAAGGGGCGAAAGTACCGCAGCTGCGTTGCCAGGGGAAGCGGTCAGAGAGAAGGCGCCAGGGGGTAAACCCACGGGCCGCGCGCCGGAAAGAGCTGCTCGAGAAAGTGAATCCACAATTTCGCGCGGCGCGGGGCGCGAAGGGCGCCGGAGGCGGGGGTGGCGGAGGGAAAGGGCCGTGTTTTCGCCTCCAAGCGACTCCGCCCCCGCCCTCCGCTAATGCGATTACGGCGCCAGGAAGCAAAACATCCGCCGCGCCTCTTCATCCTTCCCCCCTGCCCCCGGAAACGCCCAGGAAAAAAGAGCTGGAAAATTAACTTACAGCGATTACGAATGTAGCGGAATTATCACGACTGTGTCAGAGAGCATTCGGTCTCGAGGTACTCAAGAGCAAGCACGTCCGTTCCTATAAACGAAGCAACGAGTACGTAATAAATTTCATCGGTAACCTAAGACAATTATTCAATTATAGAATTATCGGGTACCTTGACAACACATTGTTATTAATTGCATAATACTCTTGTATAATCCTTACAGTACAAATATATTCGAGTAAATGTATCACTAAATTAATAGAAATTGAAACCCTTGTTTATTTCGGATTCGGACATGGCTATAATTGTAAATCATTACTAAGGAAGAATTTCCAAAATTTATCGCATACGATCAGAATCTTCATAACTTTAAATGAAAGAAATCATAATTCGTACAGACGCGTCTTTCACGCGTCAGTGGTATGCCTCCAATGAATTTATCCCAGCAGAGAAAACCGTTCACTCTACTGGCGAGACAGTATTAATATAATATGCTATCCATTTGAATGGCAACACTTCTGTGTATTTTCGGTATATTTTTATATTTTTCAAAATGTGATGAGCATAGAATTGAACGAAATTAATTTATTATTCCACACTTTTATTTATTTTAGTTTGCATGCGAATAATATTAGGAGAAAGGAATTTTGCATGGAATAATTGTGGCAAATCCATTCCAAAATATTTAGTATTTACAGGGATATATCAATGAATTGGTCGTTTATGATAATGAATTGTTAAATTTAATTATACTTTTAGTTCTTACGTATTATTTTGCAACTTGAAAATAAAATGTGTTTCTTAATTACAATGAATAACAAATTCCAAGTATATGCACACTTCCGCAGATCGTAATTGATTCATATCATTTCTCTGTGAACATGAACCTAGTTACCCAACCCCTATTTATCGATAGAATTGTAAGCGGCTAGAACGATAAAATAATTGGAAGTATGTGTAAATGCATGTGTCTGATTTACATATACTTAAGATCTACGAGTATAGACGTCTAAATGTATGTTAAAAAGTAATAATTTTTCTGCATTGAGAAAAGACAAACAACTTTATAATTGCTTGGTTTGCGGGTGACAAACCTTGTTGCATCATACATTTAATTGCCCAAAATCGGTTTTAAAACAAAAATGTTTTTATGACTTCATGAAATTAAATAGTTATAAGTAACGTTTAACTCTTTTAAGACTTTTTGAATTACATTTTTCGTGGACCGCGATGCATTTGTTTGATGGTTTCCTTTCGGTAATGCAATAACTTTGCAAATATCTCTGCCACTTTTGCGAACAGTAACATTTTTAATCAAAAAGACCCATACTGATATCACGGGAAGGGTGTTCCCTTCTTTGTTTCGATCCCAGCCTCCCGCTTAATTGATATATGAGAAAACTGATGCATGCAAAGTTGCCATGCCTCTACTCTGATACTCGCCTTTGTACCCTTTACTATTATCTTTTCTTTTCGGCGCCGCCCGATGTTCTACGAGTTTTTCAACGGCGAGGAAAAGGCATAAACATGGCTATCTGATGCAGCCGCATGCCGAACCCCTCGGGAACGCACGCAAATTTCCTCGTGCGGGCCCCTTTCGGTCGTTGCTCCCTCACCCTCCCCTGCGCTCCTTATCTCCGGCGACTCCGCAGGGCCGGGGTTCGACTTCCCCCTCCCACTCACCGCCGCCCCCCCCCCCAACCCCGCCGTTATGGCTGCGCCGCAAATTATTGTTACGCTTGCGTGGATCTTAGTTGGGGGAGGCAGTTGATATCGCCGACCCCGAGAAACATGTTCATAACTGCCGTCACATTCTCCAGTGCAGTCTGCTTTTACGACACGGTCGAACCTCGACGAATTGAATTTCTCTGGAAAAAGCGACTGGCCTGCTCCCTGTCGTAATGTATTTGATCTTACGATGCAAATGCTATAGAATGCAGGATTGTCTAATACCTAATCATGAGATCTCTGGAAACACAAATTAATCCGTGATGGTGATAATGATTGAGTAATATTACTTTTTGTGTGCACCGACGATATGCTATTAGAAGCTAAGTTTTTAAGAGAAAAGTAAGATTCCGCATTCTTTAAATATTTCGAACTCTGTGTATTCATAATGGGCATTCGTTTTGTTGTATTCGCTTTCTCATACATCGATATAACAAATTTTCTAGATTCGTTGACAATTAATAGCCACGTTTGATAATTCATTTTTTACTTACGTCAAGATATATGTCTAGAAAATACAGTATTTTCCTTAATACAAAATCATAAATAAGGTTCACAACGTAGCAAGTATTCAGAAGCAATTTGTATTATGCGACGACTTAGGCGAGGCTAAAGCTTTTTTCTGCAAAATGAAAATTCTTGACGTACATCGCGTTTGTGTGCAACGACGAAATCCATTCAGAATCTATGTCCTCAATAGAAAATATATATTCGCATTATTTAATATTTCGAGTTTTTATGATCATAATGGACGCCCTTCAATTTTTGGTTGCACTAGAGTGAATTTTATAAGGACAAGGAAGTCATCTTTTGATATAGCCCTCTCTGAGTATCATGTTCGTTTACAGATTGAGTCGCCGCTGTCTCCTTTGCTGCTTCCATTTCTTAAATGCTGGGACTTCGATAAAACTAATTCTGCCCAAAGGATAAAACAGACAAGCGACTCTTTAATTGTGCCCATACATCCGGACTCAATATGTGGTGTAAGTATCTCAGTTATGCGAATACTAGAGTTGCAAGGCGATAATTGAGTTGAAGGTATCTTTTGAGAGCTGTCCAATTCTTCACTGAACTTCCCACTTGAAGTAAACCCTCATTAGTGACTTTTAAAATATCTTCCACTTTTTCTCGGCAGATAAAAGTTTCCATAAGATTTGCATGCTATCTCAACTATCACTGAAAAATACTCAAGGGAGTTTTGAAATGACGCGAACACTTTTCCTTGTAAGTAAAGGAACGGTTTAATATCGCGGTCTCCAAGAAGAAAGTTTATTATTGGTATGCACTGTCTCACCCTATTGGTTTTTCAACTTCGTGGAACCTCTGTACCTAAAATCTATCTGCAAGGAGTAAAATAATCATTTGATTTATTGGTTCTGTTACTAACCTTACGTTCCCGCAACAGCGTATGCTCGTGAAGTGCCTGCAACAGTTTGAAATGTCAATAACTAAATGAGCTGCTGTTGTAAAACCACTTACAAAAAGTCATTGTCAGTTGGCCTCTCTTTAGGCATAGAACTCCAAGTTTTAAATACAAAACAAGTATATTGTTCATGAATTCAGACATCAGGAATCAATTTACAATTTTACCTTCTCCGTTTCCACTTGGAAATCTCCTTCCCTATGGTTTCGCTATTATCAGAGTTTCATCTAATCTTCCCCAATGTCTAAACGTTTTTGGTTTTATCTAGTTGATATCACATGGACATTAGTCCTACACTCAGGCGTACATTCTCTAGCGAACTCAACCAAGTTCTCTCAACAACCTACGTCTATGGCAACCGACGATCTTCCCTCAATTGCTCTTTTCCACGAGTTGCACACAATTCCAACAAAATTTAAACATTCATATCCTAATAAATTACTTCGTCATTTCTAAAGATATGATATCGTGATCTGAGGAGAGTAAAAGAAGTTTAAGTTACCGCCTGCAGATAATCCCACAGTAAATGATAAGTAACGACGAGTTATGGTTGTTCGGCTTATCAGGGTTGATTATGAGCGCATCTTAAAAATAAAGTGGATCTTTGTGGCGGCAGAGGATCTTTTTGTTAAAATTTTCTTCGGAGAGGTCTCTCCGACGATACGTTTACGAAAATCCTCCCGTAAGATGGCGGTAGATGTGACATTCGTATATTCGTCCTTTAGTATTTTTAGTCCCTTCAGGACGTTCCCCTTCCCTCGGACGTTCCCTTCTTTGTCCGAATGACTGGTTGCTTCCTTCAGTCTCCGCATCCCTCCAATTGGTTCGTAAGCGCTCGTTAGTTATTGCGACACAGTTATTACTGGGGCCCATATTCATAGGTTTTAACCTATTTTAATCTTCACTTCTTAACTTCATTGTTTTAATACACATATCCATTCCAATAATTTATGAGCCAAATATGTAAATCTTTAAATATTAAAATATTTATATTATATACACCTACATATAATATTTAAAATATTTAAAAAACAGCTAAAATGATTTATGATTCTAAAAAAAGTTAAATCGTAATTTCTTACATATGCCCTTCTTGGCGGTAGATGCGATGAACACTTATGAACTTATAGGGTATCTCTATTATTATTCAACAGATGAAGAAATGAAAAATTGAAGAGATCGAAAAACTCGCCTAATTGATGTTTGACTAAACTAGATTTCTTTTAAGCACCACGTCCACCTCTTCCTTTCCTATATGATTTCCGCTTTCTCTATCATTAACTGCATGTTATCTCCCTCCAACCTACCATAAGCAATGAGCTACAAGCCATCTTCAAGAGATTCGCATTTTAATTCATTTACAGCATCCACATCTGCTCCACTCATCACCATCATTACATTTTTACACGTCAGCAACTTTTCTTCTCGAATTTTCGATCCCCATTTCCGTAATGTGCTTGTCGTTTCCATCATCATCTCGAATTATGTAACTCGCCAGCCTCCCCCTGCGAGTATCAGCTCCGAGCCCCCTCGCCCCGCTCCTTTCATTGCCCCGACCGCCGCCCCCGGGACCTTCTCCCTGCGCAGCGCCGATAGGCTGAAAAGTCGACTGCATTTCCATACATTACCGCCCGCGCCGCTGCCTGGAGGAGGGGAGCAGTGGAGCGGGAACGATGCGTCGAGTGCTGCCTCTTTCTCTCCCCGCCCCCCTCCACCTCTACTCCCTTCCCCCTCCACCTCTACTCCCCTCCACCTCTACTCCCCCCTCCCCTCTACTCCCCTCCCCGTCCCTACTCCCCCTCCCCCTCTCTACTCCCCTCCCCCTCTACTCCCCCTCCCCCTCTACTCCCCCTCCCCCTCTACTCCCCCTCCCCCTCTACTCCCCCTCCCCCTCTACTCCCCTCCCCCTCTACTCCCCTCCCCCTCTACTCCCCTCCCCCTCTACTCCCCTCCCCCTCTACTCCCCCTCCCCCTCTACTCCCCCTCCCCCTCTCTACTCCCCTCCCCCTCTACTCTCCTCCCCTTCTACTCCCCTCACCCTCTACACCCCTCCCCATCGGCCTCCCTCCCATCCCCTCTCCACCTTTCCCCTCCTTTCCCCGTCACCCCCCTTCCGTAGCCCTACACTTCGTTTCGTTCCCTCTCGGCTCGGCCCCCTCTACTTCCCTCTCGCTACGTCACTCCCCGTTTCAGACTCATTCCGCCCCCATCCCATCCCTGTTCCTTGTCTATCCCTTCCTCGCCCTCCACCTGCCATACCCCGTCACATCATCGCATCTCCGCCAGTTCATCCCTCGTCCTCGCTGCCCTCCCGTCCTTTTTTCGCTAAATCTCTACTCTCCCAGCCCAGTATGTTTTCATTTTTGCCCCATCCCTGCCATATGTCCATCTTATCACCACATCCACGCGCCGTATCTTCACCACATCATCGCTCGAACCTCGCTGCCTTGCTGCCACAATCCGCTAATAAGCTGACCTTACACTTCCCCGCCATGTCTTCTTCACATGTCCATCACAAAGCCGGCCCCTCCTACTAACCCGACTCCTGCTAAATCCCTCCATCATCACCCTCTCTGTCCTTACCCCTTCTAATCGCCGTTGCTACTTTCGCCAATATCCAGTATTTGCCTTTCAGTGCCTGTCTCTGATTCCATCTTGTCACTATCACACCATTGCGTGACTACCAAATTCTTGGTAGCATTCGACTCTGCGACTGACTGTCAGTCTGAGTCGTTTTCTTAATCTGCATCACTATTGACAGATGGTTAAGTTCTATCCCCGATGTCGGTATCGCACCCATGTTCCCAACTCTATTATTATTATTATTTTTCCTCTAAATCACGACTTAGGATGTTATGTGTCGGCTGAATATAAAATCTACTCCAGGTTGCAACCAGCTACCTAAGGAGCAGATCTAGGGACTGTCGGTGCCTCTACAATACTTTGCGCAAAATGTGGGCTGTTCCAAATAAAGCAATTTCTTGCACTTCCCAGTCTTTTGGATTACCTGGGAGTTTAGACAAGTTCTTACTCAAATTTTGCGGAACAAATCCCAGAGCTCCGATAACTATCGGTACGACCTGTGCTTTTACGCCCCACATTCGGCTGATCTCGATTTCCAAACTCTTGTATTTAAGACTTTTCTCTGCCTCCTTGGTAACGACGTTTTGATCGCAAGGTACAGCAACATCCACAAGCAAACACGATTTGTTCTCCAAATCCCGGATGACTATATCCGGTTTGTTTGCTGCTATCGTGCGATCAGTTTGAATTTGTTGGTCGTACAATATCGTACACAATCCAACACACGTCACCGGTTTCGGTGAGTGTTCGTACCACTTGGGGCATGTGTTCGGAACTTCGAGGGCGGTACAGATCTGCCAGTGGAGGTAGCTACACACCCTGTCGTGTCTTTTCAAGTATTCGGTCTTTGCTAAGATTGGACAAGCTGAGACAATATGATCGATGGTTTCTACGTGTTCCTGACAAATGCGGCATTTATCATCTTGGGAAATTTTGAGAACCGCTTTATCATAATGTCGTGTTCTCAAGGCCTGATCTTGGGCAGCTATTACAAGTGCTTCCGATTCTGGCTTCATTCTTCCCCTTTTAAGCCACATAAATGATTGATCTTTATTGATCTGTACCTTGTCCATTCTTTTTAGATATTGTCCGTGGAGTGGTTTGTCTCTCCACGATTTCTTTAACATTTTTTGTGTCTCAGATTTCATGTTAAGTAGCATCAGAAGTTCAGTGTCTCTGTCATTCTGGTTGTCTTGCATAGTCTTGTTCGCAATGCTTCTTGCTACACTTACAATGCCTCTGTTTCCCATTCTTCGGTCAGATTTCATGACCTGCCTCATTAGTGGGTCATCTTGATGGCTGACTACATACTTTCCCATCCCGGTTATGGCATTGTGCCAGGAGGCTTCAATTTGTCTCAGGCCTCTTCCTCCTTCCTTACGTGGCACATAAAGTCTATGTACATCAGCTCGGGGGTGGGCAACATGATGCATTGTAAGCAATTTTCTGGTTTTTCGATCCATGATGCGAATTTCCTGTTCAGTCCAGTCTACTAGTCCGAAACTGTATTCGGCTACAGGCACCGCCAAACTACCTATTGCAGATATTTTATTCCTTGAGTTCAGAGCGGACTGCAGGACAAGTCTCACTCGTCTATAATACTCTCTGCGAATTCTCTCTTTCATTGTGTCGTTCGAGATGGTCTCACATTCTTCAATGCCCAGATATTTGTAAGTTTTACCTGGCTCAAGATCTTGAATCACAGTGTGTCTATCAACTTCAATGTTCTCGGACGTGGTCATTTTGCCTCTTTTTAAGTTGGCTTTTGCACACTTGTCAAGACCAAACTTCATGCAGATGTCATTGCTAAAATCATTGATGACAGACAGCATTTGGGAGAGAATCGCATCATTCTTAGCAAAAACTTTAAGATCATCCATGTAAAATAAATGTGATACAGGCATTTCATCACCATGGAGCTTGTAACCAAAGTCAGTGTGCGACAGCTGTCTTGATAGAGGAATCAAACTAATGCAAAACAGCAGAGGGGATAGTGAATCTCCTTGAAAAATTCCCCTGTTAATCTGAATACTTCTGGTTTCTACTACTCCCTTTCCGCTGTGGATTAGTAACCTGGTACTCCACGACTTCATACTAGCCTTGCAAAACTCAACAAGTCTAGGATGAAATCGATAGATCTCCAGGGTCTTCAAAATCCAATCGTGTGGTACACTGTCAAAGGCCTTCTGGTAGTCAATCCAAGCCATGCTTAAATTACGTTTTCGTTTCTTTGCATCATTCAAAATTATTTTATTCAGAAGCAAGATTTCCTTACAGCCATAGGAACCTTTACGACATCCTTTCTGTTCAACTGGCAACAGATGGTTCTTCTCTAGGTGCCTATACATTTTGTCAGCAATGGCTGCAGTTATAAGTTTGTACATTACTGGCAAGCAAGTAATTGGCCTGTAGTTCTTCGCCAAAGAGCTGTCTCCTCCTTTGGGTAGCAAATACGTAATGCCGCGAGTGAGCCATTCGGGGAGTTCGTTAGGGTTTTCTAAAATTTTATTAACAGCCTTTGCAAGATGAAAATGTAGTGCTGTTAATTTCTTAATCCAATAAATCTGGATCTTATCAACCCCAGGGGATTTCCAGTTTCCCATGTTCTTAATTGTTTGGCATAGGTCCTCTTTCGAGAATCCTTGAACATGTTCCACTGCTTCCACGAGTCCATTGGCAGCATCAACTTCAGATTGGAGCCACGATGCGTCTTTGTTGTAGAATCTGGTTTCCTCCCAGATTCCTGCCCAAAATGTTTCGACGTCATCTTTTGAAGGAGGGGCAGCATTGCCATTCGGTTTTTCAGTCAGACTGCGATAGAATCTCTTCGCGTCTGTTTCAAACAACCGGTTCTGTACACGGAAATCGTTTCTACGTTTGTACCGTCTTATTCGTTGAGCCCATGCTTGGATTTTTTCTTTTAGCTTTTCAGCTACCATTAGCCTTGTCGTGTCATTGTCAATTAGGTATTTTTGTTCAACATGGAGTATTTTTTGTTGAACTTTATACGTGTGGTTTGACTTAGAAGATGCCTCGGCTAGGAGTGATATTTCACGCCGTGTGTCGGCTATCCGTTTCATAATTCTTTTCATCCACGGAGGTACGGAGCTTTTTACTCTGTCTGGCTGTCGGCCATCGGTGTTCTTGGCTGGTCCCAAGATTATCTGAGATACTAGATATCCAGTTGCATACACGATGTGATTGATTTCAGTAATATCTAGATCTCTACTTGAGGTCTGTACAACCTCATTTAAGACAGAATTCGCTGTTTCTACCACTCTCTTAGCTTTAGCATTTTCGTAAATTCTCCTCAACGGTGCACGAGATTCGAATGGAAGTAGACGAACTCGTTCTATCTCGCGTCGGAGGAGGTCCCGCATCATGTCCTTATCGTGTGACTCATGGCCAGATGAATTTTCACCACTGACGGATGTTTCATTTGGAAGAGATGAACCTTGAAGTGGATCATCGTTTTCAGGGATATTAGATGGTTCTAAATGTTCGTCATGTGGATGGTTTGATTGATGAACATACTCTGCGTTTCTCTGGATGTCTGCAAGTTGTTCGGCTGTGAATTTTCCACTGCTGAGTATGTATCGTCGTTGACTGGCAAGCTTCTTTGAGTCTAGGGTAGGTCTCATATCTGGGTTCCGCTCTCTCCATATCTTAAAAACTTCTATTTCTGAGCCCCCATTTTTCGCTTTTGCATAGTAAAAGCACCACATCACCTCCATTAATTCATCCCGGGTCCATCTCTGACGATGGCTTCGAGCTACTGCCGGCTTTGGGTCCCTGGGACTAACATCCGTGGGATGGCCAGATGTCGACAAGGTGACATTAGCTCGGTTCCTGAGCAGGTATGGGACATTGGTAGAACAAGGCACGTTAAGGTTCATTACATTGCTTGTTCTATCCATTTTGCTCATTGGTTTGAATTGAAGATTCGCAGGACGCAAGTTCGAGTTCACAGATCACACTTAACCTTCGGGTTGTTTCCTGCCATCCGTTACTGCGACGCATAGTGGCCTCGGGGCATCCCCCCGCAGGGCCCAGCAAGGGGTCCCTCCGATCGCCAGTCGGCATTACTAAACCCTACGGGATTTTCACTGACTGCTGAAGGCAGCCTCCTTCGCTGGCTAATGCAAGGTTCGGGCCTCCACTCTAATCAGTGGCCTGGTGTGCCAACCCAGTTTCTCTCCTGTACCCTCTATGGGCCGACAACAGGAAGTCCAAAGGTTCATGACCCTTCCCTCTCTACTTACTTCCCACTCTCCTCAAAATGGAGTACTTCTTCGTCGGACCCCTCACCTTCAACCTATTCAGCAAGGGAGACCCTACCAGTAGCTAGGCTACCACTGACATAGCTCTCAGGCTCATGGGGGTACTCAAGCTCCACCACCAACTCCAAGGTCGTGTACTCCCTAGGTGGAGTTATTATTATTATTATTATTATTATTATTATTATTATTATTATTATTATTATTATTATTGTCTTCAGTAGATACTTACCACCCAAGCCACCCTAACTGTGTATCAATTTTGTATCATCAACTAATTTATTTTTCTAACACATTGGAAACATTTACAAACAAGTTCAAGTTGCTGAGAATGTACACACAAGTACCATTTCAATAAAATATTTTAAAGGGTTTGTATATGCATTAATTAAAGTGATTTAAATATCAGTTGATAGTATACCTACTGACTTGCGGAAAGGCTAACATTTCTAGCAGGACATTTGTGTGCATCCTGTTTTGCACATTCCTAAGCGACCAGATTCTCTTTAAATCGTTCTTTACCGAAAGGTTAACAACGTGATTGACATTACAAACAAAGCACAAAGTTTGGAAATTCTGATATTTGATAGTGAGTAGTTGCACTCGAATATGCTACTGTTTAAAAAGAGATTTTTTCAAAAATATGAAGTCTTTTATAAAATATCCATGATAAAACGCAGGTCTGGCTAAAAGTATTTCGCCAAACAAACGAGGAAAATTATATTTTTCATATTACATGCATAACCCTTTTGCCCTTCTCATCCTCCCACCACGATCAACTGCACGCGACCACTCTTGTTTGGGTACACATTTTTCATGAATATTGCAGTATTGAATTACGTAGAAAAAAATAAAATGCAAATGAACGATAAGCACGTCAGCAAAAGGGGTTAAATTTATTTGAATAATAAAAACCGCAGGGTTTGTGAAAGCAGGACGATGTCATCACGTTCTAAACTTCACGGACCACTGATGTAGTGCTTACGACGAGAGACGTAATAAAAGAAGACGTAAAAGACTCTCTACGAAGAAGCAAAAGATGAAGAGAAAGAAAAAGGAATAAAAAGAGTTCACAAGTTAGTCCGCTCATTTGATTTCATTACACTCCCCGCGGCGTAGCGCTGGAAAGTGGCAGGACGCGACAAAACATCGTCGAAATCTAGAGAAGGACGCCACTTAATAATAACCAGCACTTTCAATAACAACAGCGCAGATTCAGGGGGGACGCTTGGTGGAAAGTGACAAAGCGGCGCGATAAGATGGCGGGTAATGGGGGAGCTGTGCGGTCGCCCCAGCCGCCGCCGCGGACTCTGACGACGCAACCCACACTATTTTTCACGCGCTAATATCCTCTAGGGTGGTGGTGACGACGGTGGCTTCGTACTACTGTTCACGATGGCCGCCGAAGGAGAGACAACGGCGGATGTAGGAGTGAGTTCGGAGGTGGTGAGACAGAGCGTGGTGCGGTGCGTGGTGAGAGGGAACGTGATGATGCGAAGCGTGGTGATTCCAACCGAGAACTTGCGGAGCGTGGTGAGACAAAGCGTGATGAGGCGCAGCCTGATGTGGCGAGATGGTGCGTCATGAGCGTAGGGAGAGGGAACTTGGTGATTCCAAGTGAGAAGTTGCGGAGCATGGTGTGGCGGAGCGTGGTGAGGCGGAGCGTGATGAGGAACGAGCCGAGTAGTTGTCTTATGAGACGGAGAGTGGTGACAGAGAACGTGGTGATGCGGAGCGTGGTGAGGCCGAGCTTGGTGAGGTGGATCGTGGTGAGGTGGAGCGAGGTGAGACGGAGCATGGTGAGGATGGTTGATGGCTGGGCGGAGCATGTAGAGATGGGGCGTGGGTGGTAAATATTGGCAGTGATGGAATGCAGAGTGCATATTTAGCCAGGCGACGTAAATAATCAACCACCGAGATGCACTTTAGCGCACTTTATCTTGTTTTGTTTGCTACATTTCTTTCCTGACCTCTTTAGTCTTATAGTTGAACTTCTGAAATTTCCTTTCTTCCATTCACTCCATAATCCAATCATTTCCACCATTCCCTGTTTCGAAGTGTTCCGCCAATCTGGTTGCAGAAATGCGGTTCGGTCTATGTCACTGCTAGCAGAAGTGAGCCAAATATTTCCGAGTTCTAGTATTATTGTCCGGATTGCTATTTGCTTGCCTTGCTTCTCCGGCACAGCAGAGCAAAACACTTTATTATAGATTCAGAGGCGATGATTACGACAAACTTGATGTAGATCATGGAGAAGGTAGAGGCGCGTTTGAAACTTGATTTTACTCAAGATGGAGGTAGAAAATTGAAGATAGTATGAGGGTAAGGATTGAGGTTGAAAATAAAGACCAGAAATGTACTTGAAGCTAGGCAGAGAGTCGGGCTTGGGTGATGAATAGCTGAACTAAGAAAGACCAACCAGTAGAATGCGAATGCAGAGATAGCGACAAAAGGGAGGCTGCGCAAGGGAGAGGGACTAGGGAGGAACATGCAAGGGCTGTAGTGAAGGCTATTCTTATTTCCCTGCCCTTGGAGACAAGAACAGTACTGGAGATGGTGATGGAAGACCCGGTAGGAGTGGGAGAGGAGGTGGAGGTGGGAGTGATGATGAACAAGAGATAAGCAAATTTGTGAATGAGCATGAGAGAAGGGCCTTCTCGACCTGGCCAGGAGACGAGGCTAGAGTCTGACGCGCAGGTAGGAGGTGGTGTCACTTCTCGACTGTACCTTACCATATGCAGTGACAAGTGGCATGAGAATGTACGCCGTCACCTACAATGGTCGAGGAACACAAGAGATGTTAAAAATGTTTTGGATAGAGATAATAGAAAAAGCAGCAGTTGACTAGTCGAGTGGTTGATGCAAAACTGTTGTACTCTATCTGGAAATAAATGTTCACGTCAATTGTAAATAGAGCAGTTTCTTTACAGTGACAGAAACTAATATCAAACAGACTCTTTGGTGGGGACAGAAGCGAGGAGATAGACAAAGCACAATGGAAAACGGGGGCGAAGGCAAACGCGAGAAGGCCAGAGCACATAACTTACTGTTCTTTCTTGACGATTGGCAGTGGCAGGGCCAGTTACAGAGAAACGAAAGCCAGCATTACGCAAGAGAAATACGGAGATGGGAGTGGTGACGCACAGAAACAGGCTTCAGCCCGATCAGAAGCAGAATCGGAGGTGGCAGTGGAGGTGGAGATAGAGAGTTGAATGAGGGGGCGTGGATAAGGAGACAGAGAATCATACACCAAGCAGATGGAAACGGAACGAAAAGGAGGCGGGGACGCGAGGATGGTAGCGAGGACGCCTGTCCCCGCCTCGCTCCCAAACGCAGACAGGCGACGAGCCCAATAGCGGAGGCGGCGAGAGAGAAACAAGGCGCGAGGGAGTGGGCGGAGTCGAGCGCGGCGACGGAGACGAGCGAGGCAAATGCGAGGGCGGCGCGGCGAGGACGGCAGTCGGCGTGCGGGCGCCGCGAGATCGATTCTTCGTCTGTTTGCCATGCGAAGAATTAGGGGCAGGGCGGATGGAGCAGTGGCGGGGCGGGGCGGGCCGGAGCCGAGGGGGGGGGAGAAAGAAGAAAATGAAATACGGAGGAGGAGCCGGGGCCGCCTTGACTGATGGGCCAGGGCCCGAGGGTGCGGCCAAATGAGATGGAGGCCCTCAACCCAGCGCCACTCGCTTCTTCGCAGCGGCGTCGTGACCATCGCCGCCGCCGCTTCCACCGCAGATGATGCGGTCTGTGGGAAGGGCAACATTAAGGGCTTATTTTCAACGTAACGTACCTCCATTTCCTATTGTTTTCTAGGACTATGTCTCAATAAATTCTTAAGACGCTTCTACATCATGCTGCCAAATATAGTGTTCAGAAATTGCGTTTCTTCTTCCGTTGGATTTGAACTATAAGATTATTGCTAAAGGTTTCTTGAATTATAAGGCTAAATGTGAATATTTTTCTTCGTGAAAAAATGTGTTTCGAGAAGTTACAACAGATCACAAATACGCTCTTCAGTTGTTTTAAAACTGGCACCTCGATGTAGTAATACACTTAAAGCGATTTTCAATACAGCCATAGTCATCAGGAGTTCTGTTTGATGGGAGGTTCCACACGTCGTTGTAGTCTCCATCTGCTTTTAACTAATGGCTTCTTCTTTTGTCATCTTGTAGCTAAGGATGTCGTCCATTAGTTTCAGTATCTTTTTTTCCGCCTTCTATTTTTATCCACTGTATTCCTCTCTCTATAATTCTCAGTTTTATTTTTCCTCCTTTTTGTCATTTATATGTCTTTTTTCACTATCCTCCGATTTCAGCGTATCTCCTTTTCCCACATTTTTGAAATTTGTTCTTTTATCATCCTACGTCATACTCCTCCCTCGAAAGCTTCAATTTTGGCCTTCTTCCTCTTTCCCATCATCCACGTTTCAAATTCAAGCTAAGTTTCTTTCTAGCACTATCTTCTCTTCTGATTTCAGTGTTTATTTTATTTCATCCGTTATTGATTTTTATATTATTTTTACAACTGCATGCGGAAGAATACATTTCATTACACATACATTTCACAAAGATCACAGGACGTTCGAATTAAAAAAGAGCTCGTCGAGGGCCTGGATGGTAAATCTGGAGTCCCACAAGGTAGAGTTTTAATTCCACTATTGTTTCGCATGTTAATAAATGATTCCTTTCTACGAAAATTCAAGTTTTATTCGCAACTACAGTACGTGCAATAAAACATTCGATTAGTGGTTCTTCATTTTCAAAATTTTCTGAAAGTCAGCTCCGTTTCTGTTCTGTTTTCCCTATGTCGGCTGCCGCTCGTAGTCACCCCACCCGCTTACATTGGAGCTCCACCCACCGTCAGCCCTCGATTCGTCTGATCCCCGAGTTCCTTCCGGTCATTTCTTCCGCCGCATCGCTGCTCTCCACATCCGCTCTCCCCCTCCGCCGCCTTCCCTGAGGAGGCAGGGCGAGTCGAAGGGAATAAAAATGTCGAAAGTCTTTTGAGAATTGGCGGCGGCCGCAGAAGTGGATGGGGAAGTGAAACGAGGGAAGCAAGGGGAACTTCGCAGGTTGTTCAACTGCCGTTCGGTGTGGGAAGGTAGATTACATGAACAAAATTAATTTTTGCGCTACGTAATCTACACTACTAACCAATTTAATTCTAGTTTTCAAAAAATTCTTTCCCACTGAAGTGCAACACCGGCATGGCAAAGAAACTTGTCAGAAATTAGCCATGGTAAATAATTTGTGGCTACTGAAAAAGTCTGAGTCGTTCATTTTCCGCAATAATGCAGCAACGTACACGTACACAGTATCGGATTGCACTAAGGAGAATTAATGCAATGCAAGTATAATTATGTGTATTTTTGTTAATTAATCCTAAATTACCGAGCGAAGCGAGTTTTATTTTAACTCGACCGCAATTTTGTCTGTCCCTAAAGTTGTTAGTTACGCAGTCTCCATCAAACGCGTTGTTTCCTTTTTGTAGACATAGGCCTGATTTTTCCCCAAAGTCGTTAATATTAGGACAAAGTATGTGTAAGACTTTGGTTTTTGACGCCATTTAAAGAATATGGTTATTTTAATAGTTCTGTAACGTAATATTTGTCTTTTTTATTCATCTGGCAATTTGTCTTTTTGACAGTAAATTTGTTTGTTATGCAGTTGCGAGCTAATCCATTGTTCGATATATTGGCCACGCCGTTGAAGACAGCAATGAAGAGCATTTCTAACGGGTTGTCTTCTGTTCAGAGAGACACTAGTAATCCCTGGATACATTAAATATTAATAATTAATTCATCATTCTATTGAATGTTTTTTGTAATTAATTATTTTATACGAAAAATTCCTCTTTCGTTACAAATTAATGAAACGTACACAATTCACTTGATATTGTCAGAAATACAAATAAAATAAAACAAAGACGGTTTACCTTTTTTTAAAATGAAGCCTGAATTACTGTGCGTTAACAGACAACAAACGCGGGGAGCCGGAGGCCTGGCGAGGTCCCGACATTGCGAATCAGACTGGGGAGCGCAGGGAAAGGCGCGCGAGAGCCTGCCCAAAGCGGAAGCGGCGGCGCGAGGCGAGGCAAGCAGGGGGAGGGGGGCGTCGCCGGAGGGCGGAGCCCATTGTCTGGCTGGCGGAGGAGCCCATCACCGCCCTGCGTCGCTTCATAACGCCAGGCACTCGTTAGCCCGGGCAGCGCTTACGCCCACGCCCGCAGGGGACGACTCGACTCGGATCCTGCGACGCTCGCTCCCGTGCTGTCGCGCGTGGTGAACAAATCACGAAAAACTGGCTGAAACTTCCAATCAAATTACGAACTTGCGTGAAAGGTTGCTTTAGGTAGCTGGTTTTCGAATGCTATACGTAGGGAAAGATTACGAAAAATATTAGGGTGCAATATAACGACCGAAATGGAAGAAAGCGTAAAATTGTAATTTAACTATGATTTGTTTTTAATTTCATTTTAAACACGTAAAAAAGCTAAATATTACTATTTTAAACAATTTAACCGAAATAAGATTCTAATTAATCGTATAGCGTAGCGTATTTCTTATCTCAAAAGTCACGAAACGCGGGGTCCGCGGGTTTGATTCCCGCCTCGGGCATGGATGTATGCACCCAGAGGGTGGAGAAAGCGCGGTCAAGGGGTTAATAGATTAAGACTTGCGCAGACCCTAACCTACCAAATCGAAACTGGTTCCCAATGTCGCTAAGAGCCTATGAGCTGCAGGCTAATTGTGAGTATCGGCCGCTATGGCTCTCAGGGCTCAAGATTGCCTTAACTGTAAAATGGCAGAGTTCGTAACTGAGGGCAGAGAACGTCGGTGCATGTTCTAATGTCTAACAGGTCCACCAGCACGTGTTAAAAACAGACTGATGTCAGTTCGAAAACAGACTACTATTAGTCATGTTCAATTTTCATCACATAAATAAAACCATACTGTAGTATCCATCAAATTACAACTCTTCAAAGGTTTATTAATATCTTTGAGGTTTGTATTTTAAAATGGCTCAGCGGCAATGTAGTCAAGTAGCCTACAAATATTTTTTAATAATATAGTCATAATTAGATATAAAATTTTAACATATTTGCATACCAGGCGCATCCAGAAATTACGTTTCCGTAGTTCACTTATCAAAAAAAGCTCAATTTTGTGGAAAAACATTCTTTTAGCAGATAGAGTACATATTTTACTGTTTTTCCACATATTCACCGCCAGAATTGCGACATTTCTCTTACCGCGAGAATGGGATCAACACTTCTATCCCTGAGTCGTAGCAGTCTGCCGCCTAGGATAAGGTACCAGTGTTTCACAGTGACTTGCAACTCTGTGCCACAGTGATGCGAGTGATTCTGACCGGACAGGAATTTATGGAGGTGCAAAAAACCGAATGGTAAGAAATCGCTGACGATGAGTTACGAAATATAGACTGGATGATCATACGGTTCGGCTCAGCTGACAACATATTACACGGCTCGGCTTACAACAGATCTGCAGCACCTTTCCAGAGGCAGGGTTGACAGACTGGGTAGAATTCCGCTTTTGGGCTGGAAAACTGCTCTCTCTCGCGAGACAAAAATTGACTTCGCGGAATACCGCTCAATGGGAGGACATGCGGACTGGTTTTCAAATTATGACGAAATGTTCAAAAAGCAACCACTACGACGCTGACAATGAGTTTGATTTTTTTTACTTTATATATGATTTTCCGTTAATCATTTATTAATTCGTTTAAATTTACTTTGAGATGTGTGATGCTAGTTTTTTAGACCTCTAGTATAGGGTGTGTTCTAACAGTCATAGCGCCTTTGACCTGCACAACATGAGTATATAAATGTCATATCACATTGGCAGTACTTGCAGTGAATTTTACAGAACGCCATTCAAAATTAGTCATCTTTTGGAAGTACAGAGTCACTGACAGCTTTTCCCGTTAAGCCAGAGGGAGCAAGCATGCATATGTAGGGAAAGGTGGGGTGATATCGGACAGCGGGATGGTATCGGACAAAAATAGTTTAGGGAACTGGGCACTGGGTGGTAGCGCGTGCCACACTGTCAGTGTGTTCCTGGACACGAATTAGCATATGAGGTGAGTACATCAATCAGTTTGGTTATTGCGACATGCATTACGTTTTTTTTATGCTGACACGTGTACGAAGATAACTTTGGAGCTTTCAAACTTTTCTTAATATAAGTTTAAATACATTCTACTGTGACTAGTATGTTTACTTAGGTGTATTTGTTACGTTACAGCAGTACAACGTTGTACAATTTATATCTGTGTTGTATTCTTCTGAAGAATGAGGGTCGTTCGCTTGGTATCGGACAAAGAAAAACCGTTACTTCTTCGCCTTCTCTTCACTTTTCCGTATTTCTTGTGCGTAGGTTGTTAGGAGGTAATATTCGAATACTAATGTGGATTTTGTCCGTGATTCAGGAAACTACAGGTAAAATTCGCAGGAAATGGGAAGAAATAATAGTAAGATAGTCATTGTGAAGGTTATTTCAAAAGAAAAACCCTTGAAACATGATAGTTTTGAAGCTCTAAATTGAACATAATAGTTGAGATTTTGTTTTTTAATTCAAGAACCGTTCTTTTCACTTGTAACCAAACACTAATTTTTTCTTTGTGTTAAGCAATGAAATATTTGTCTCAATTGTAAGCGTATCGTTCATGAATTGCTGTAAAAAAATTCCATTAAAAGTATTTTACCATTATTTACTCTGTGTGTTGTTTTTTGGAGACGATGCTGTGGAGTCACGCTGCTTGATCATGTAAAAACAGAGACTATAAAAAGGCGATTAAATATAGAAGGATGTTTAACTGATGTTGTTGAAAAGAAAAGATTGTTATGGTACGGCCACTTGCAAAGAATGGATTCAGAAAGACTGCCCAAAAAGGTTCATAACTGGACACCAGCAAGACGGAGGAAAAGAGGACGGCCAAGAGTGAAATGGAAGGATGGTGTAACAGTGGCAATGGAAAGAAGAGATATGTTACAACACTCTTGGCATGACAAAACAAAATGACGCCTTGGATGCGATAAACGGCCAACATAGAGCTGTAAACATCGCTAGCATATATATACTCTGTTGTCCGATATCACCCTCCACTTTTCAGACATGTAAATTGTAAAACGATTGTTACTATCCCCAAACAATCATATTATTTTACTTTCAAACCAAGCAGATTTGATAGAGTGTGTGAATAAGAGATTGAAGTTTTATATTCTGTATTTTACGAATCATTTTAACTAACCTTAATTAAGAAATCGTATTTAAAGCTAAGGTGGCCGATACCACCCAATCTTCCCCTAAGCTTCATTTTAAATATTAAGATATAATTTATTATTAAAAAAATTTCATAAAGTATTAATTGCAATGTTCAGAAAGAAACAAATCGAGCATTTCATAGGGCCACTTTCTCAAAAAAACTTCAAATACATATTTTTAACGCAAATTCTAATTTCCCGCTTGGAAAGTTGAAGTTTTCTTATTGGGCGGAAGTAGACGGATTTACAACCATCTAACGGCGGATGTTGGTACGAAGGTAACCCTGCCTACAGGAATTGCTGAATGTTTGTGAAGGGTAAGGAGGGGCCAAGGGTGAAGAAGAATAGATCGTGCGCTAACCGTAGCCCATTTGTTAAAGTTCTCCTCCAGATTTCGCCTGGCATTGATCACAAAAACCACCGATTAGAGCAGGCGGCTATTAAAATTCTCCTCCAGAAAGCGACTGAATTTAATCTAGCTATCTAGTTTCAAAAATCCGCTACCGTCGGCACTTAAATCCCAGAAATGTGAGTTCTCAGTGTTCTCCCGCCTATGAGTCCTTCTTCTTCTTCTTCTCCTTCTTCTTCTTGTCTTCCCCCTGTCCCTTTTAGTTCTTGCAGTCTGGTCCTTCTTAGTGACCATTATAGCCATTTACACATATCATCGCCAACCTCATTCTTTTTATTCCGCGTCTTTTCTTGTTCACTTACACACATCCGTGTCTACTCTCTGTATTCTCAACTCATATCTTTGTCCCATTCATTCACTCACCACCCGCGCGTTCTTTCGTTTTCATGCCCAGCCTCCTCCTCGTTTATGCCATCACCACACCCTTTTCACTAGTCCTCAACGTCCTCAAGGTCAGCTCCTTGCTCACCGCATGTCCTTGTGCACTTCCTCCTAGCATATTTCAAATGTAATTTGTTCTCGCGAATGTGGGTTCTAGTCCCTTCCTCTCCCGCAGAGAACTCCGAGCAACCCAGCCTGCGCCTTCGCTTGTACTCTCCTCCTCTGCTAACGCCCGTATCCTCACCGTCCCCGAACCATCAAGTCCTCGCCCTCCCACCTCCGCCGCTCATCCTCCCTTCACCCTTTCCCCTCACAACCTCCCCTCACCCGCCTCATCGCCTTCCCTCATGCCCCTTCGTCTGTCGACGCCTGTATCCTCTGTATCCTCACTGTCCCCGAACCATCAAGTCCTCGCCCTCGCCCCTCCACCGCTCACCCTCCCTTCACCCTTACCCCTCACAACCTCCCCTCACCCACCTCGTCGCCTTCCCTCATGCCGCCCTCGTCTGTCGACGCCTGTATCCTCACCGTCCCCACACCACCAAGTCCTCACCCTCCCTTCCCCCACGCAACCCTCTCTCGCCCGCCACGGCCCGTCCCCGTCCCGCGCGGCGCGTTCGATCGGAAAAGGACCCCGTCCGGAGGCCGCTCCCTGCTCGGCAGTTCGTCCGTAATGTGTTGAATTCCATTAGGCCGCGTTCACTCGACAAAAAGCGCCCCGGACGCCATTTTTGTCCATCTGTAAATGTTTCCTGCTTTAATGCGGCGCCCGCGGCCCACGCGGGCTGTGCCGCCTCCGTCGCTTCGCGCTGGCTTTTCCCCGCCCACCCGCACGTAACGTTTTCCTTTTTGGTGCCCTCTGCTCAGCGTACTTTTTCGAGGTCTTTCTGTAGAGCACGTTACTCTCGCAGATCGTGTTTAATCACATTCCCCTCTCCTTCTTTACAGGACCTGTCAAAAGCTAAAGACCTCAGTCAAAATGTATGATGTGTCTTGTCGTGATAGCTCTCAATCGTTTCGCCTATCTATCAAAATTGTTGCAGAGATAATTGTCAAAAGCTGTCTCCCTCTCCCTTTCTCTCTCTCCTTCTCTCTCTGTGTCTCTATCTCTTTCTGTTTCTCTCTCTCGCTTTTTCTATCTTTCTCTCTCTTTTTCTATCTTTCTCTCTCTTTTCTCTCTTACTCTCCTTTCTCTATTTTCTCTCTCTCGTCTCTCTCTCCTCTCCCCCGTACGTTGGAAAAATACCGAGCGGTCTGCAACCAAATGTTTGATACATAGAAATTGTATGTAATGATATCTGACCACGATATTGAACGTTGGACTGCTTGTACTTCCGTTTCCCCACTATTGTTTTTATCTACCGTTTCCATTCTGCTTTCCCTTGCCCATACATTTTGCAGTGACACTGATCCTTTTCTTCTCCCGTCTTTATTTCCAACCTCTTTTCAGATGCGACTTTCCTCTGTCATTTCCATATTCTCATCCTCTTCTGTTTCGCAAAGTAGATCTGACATTCTCTCACACGCTTACTATAATTGTAGAACATGGTTTTCCCTATTTTTCGGTTTGTCTTCTTTATCCGCCCCTTTTCTTACTAATTTGCGTTTCCCATTTCTATTTTTCGATTCCTATTCGACAACGTCACTTACCCTTTTCCGTATCTCTTTCATTACAATATTTTTGCTGTCTGTTTATCTTATTTTTTCACTTCAGCCTTCTTCCCGTGCACTGCAGCCTTCTTTCCGTTGCTAATGACTTTGTCTACTCGCATCGAAACTTTTGGATCTTCCTTTCTCTGTCCTTTGCTACGCTACAAACATCTTCTCTACTTGCTCTTTTCCCCTTCTTCAAAACACTCCCACTCCCAAACGCGCATTTTCTTTTAGGTTAGTCGAAAAATGAAACGCAGGTCCTTGATGTGACGTAGGTGACTCATGGTGAGTTTCTGATAACCACTGCTTATTGGGACCCACGCTCGTGCGCTCCTGCACAATTCCAATAAGCAGTGGTTATCAGAAAGTCATCATGAATGCGTCAAGTCACGGACCTGGGTCTAATTTTGCGAAGAGCCTTAGAAGTATCTTTTAGATCAGTTGTACTTACGCTAGTTCCTTAGTATCGTATACGATATTTTCACCGTTGACCATTTACATCATTCGTCGTCACTTTCTTTGCCCTTCTCATTTATCACATCTGTTTTAATCTCTTCCCATTCGCCACCTTCCAATACGACTTTCATATGTCTTTCACTTCGCTCTCATTTTCTTTCATACAATACTTCGGTTATCCATTTCTTTCCTGTTTGGCTCTGGTATACTTCCCGTCTCCTCCCGCGTCTCCTCTCTGGTATACTTCTTCGTCCTTCTCTCATACTTGTCCCTCATATTTTCTGGTCTCTTTACCGTATATCCTTTTTTATGCGTGTCCTGGGTTCATTTGTAGTTTTTCCTCGTGCATATCCATTCTCAAATCTTTATTTTAGACTTCTGTCCCTCTGAAATTTGGATTCTATGAAACTCATTTACCACATATTTTCATCTACTGTATTTCATCCTTTCCTCTACAGCCCTTCCCTAAAGTCTGCTCTGTCTCTGTCAGTATGTCTGTCTATGTCTCTCTGTCTGTCTCTCTCTCTCTCCTTCTCTCTCTCTCTCTCTAATCCCTCCTCTTTGCCTTCATATGTCATCAATCCACCGCATTTCTCTTTAAGAGATCTCATCGCAACTGCACATCCTTTCCTCTTACCCACTTCGCTAATCCTCTATTGTTTCCATCCTCTGCACCCCCCTCATCTGTTCTTCTTCCATCGAACCGATCCGCCCTCCTCCGTGCCCCCTCCCACGACGTGCGCCGCTCCCTTTTCCGCCCGCGCTGTCGCTGTCCGCCCCGCGTTTAAAGCGGAGCCCGTCAAAAAGTCAGTCGGCGCGCACGACGAGCGGGGTTCCTTATTTTCCTACCAGGCACATTTCAGCGGTTCCGGCACTTAATTATAATTCATTTTACGCACCCCGCCGTCCCGGTCGCCCGCCGCCACCGCACCCGTTCACCCCGCCTCCGCCCCCGCCGTCGTCTTCGCCGGCTGTTCTTTCAAGGAGGCAGACAGCGCGGTCGAAAGGACGAGTCAGCAAAACGGGCGGTCCGCCTCCGTCCCCGCCCACGCCCACGCCGTCGTTCGTCATATTTCCGTCTCCGGGAGCGCGTTTTATTTCTTCGCGAAGGGCGGGGGTGGCACGATGGATGGAAGTTCGGAAACGTCGACCGCACAGCGCCTCCCCCACCCCAGAACGCGCTCTCCAGCCACCCCCGCCTCCCAAGTTTCCGCTTCCGCCCCCCGGCCATCCGCCCCGCCCTCGACGGCGCCGAGGACAAACCTCCCGACGCGACGGCGGCGCCGACGGCCCACGCGGAGAGGGCTGTTAGTGCTGCATTCAAGGGCCCTGTCGCCGCCGCCGCCGCCACGGCGTTTCAACACCTTCGGCGGCCGGGCCCCGGCGCCTGGGCGCCCCAACGCGGCGATCCTGTTTAAAGGCCCGACGCCCCGGTCTCCGGATCCCCTTCTTGAATCTCGTGTCCCCGACCACGGCCCCTACTCTTGGCCTGTCCCCAGACCCCCTCCTTGAATGCTCACCGTCTCTCCACGTCATTTCCGCTTCTCTCCAATGCTCACTGCCACCTGTTTCCCACCACCGATTCCCGCCACTACCGCCACTGCTTCCCCATCCTCCAGCCTCTCCCCCACCACCAGCCCCGCTTCACTCATCCGTCACCCTTCCTCAACGCTCCCCGACACGCTCTCTAACACCCTCCCCTCCCCGACACCCTCCCCGACACCTCCCCGACACCCTCCCCGACACCCTCCCCCGATACGACTTTCAGTCATCGCTATCTTTCCGAACTCCATTGTCGCATTCGTAAACCCGTTCGTCGCGACAGCTTTCCGCCACTACTTCTCATCCTTCCAGCCATCGGCATTCGCTTCCAGCCCCCGTTCGTCTCCTCAGCCAGCATCTCTCATATCTGGCTACTGCTTTTGCTATACCCCACTGCCCGTTCAACCCCCTTCCCTCTGCCTGTCGGCTTTTTTTGTTTCTCCACCGTCACTACTTCACACTTCGTCACTACTTCGCACTATCGTTCCCCGCAGATCCTCGACTGCCTCGGAGCCGCCACAATTCTCCTGCTCCCTCCTTACCGATCCACCGCCCAGCATCTATCGGCCATGCTTCCTGCCTCCCGACCTCTAGAGACCCGCCACTCTCCACCCCCACCCGCGACTCGTCTGTCCCCCTCCCCCCCCGCCGTCGTCTCTACCGGCCTCTACAATCTGGCCCTGATTCCGCCGGCGCCCTGCGCGACCGCAGGGCGCTTGTGTCCCGAATCACGCGTCTCCCTCCGCGCCCCCGCTTCTCGCCCCCTTGCTTCGGGCTTCTGCCTTTGTGTGCCAAACTCGAGGGCCGTCTTGTGGGAGGCGTTGCTCAAAACAGTCTAATTGTTGCTCCCCACTGGAATTGTTGGAGAGGTTACTGCGGGTGGATGTTTGGTACGAGTGGATTGTAACTCTAACGAATGGCATTGAATGAGCATCTTCTGACAGCTCTAGGAAGTTGTGGTTCTTCTGACAATGAAAGTATCGATTTTGTTTCTGTTATCAAAATCCGAATCACTATTTAACAGTAATTTGTTGTTTAGTTTCAAATTAATTTTCATGGTCTTGTGGTTAATTATTTTGTTTATTTGGAAGCTGTATCAATTATTCAATTATTCAATTCAATTATTCAAGTACAGTAAAACCTCATTAACATGAATTCCTAGGGACCGCAATAATCGGAGTTCGTGTTATAAAAATTCGTGTTATCCGAGTACTATAAATGTCAGTATTATCGATAATACCATTGCCGGGACCGAAGTTTTGTTCGTGTTAGGGCGAAATTCGTGTTAAACGAGTTCGCGCTAACGAATGTTTACTGTAATATGTTATTAAACACATTCATATTTGGCTATGGACGAGATGAGAATTTTTCCCGACTTATTTGTATGACTTATAAGCTTTAAAGGAGCTTACCAATAACTTGTGTTTGGGGTC
Source organism: Acheta domesticus (assembly GCA_031308135.1). Lineage (NCBI taxonomy): Eukaryota > Metazoa > Arthropoda > Insecta > Orthoptera > Gryllidae > Acheta > Acheta domesticus. The sequence goes on along the minus strand of JAHLJT010002406.1, from coordinate 105,233,746 downwards.
ATTTGTTGACCTTTTGGCCTACAATTTCTAGGAAGTCATTGTTCATGTAGTTTTGCCAAGCTTGCTGTGTTGCCAGTTCGTGTGTATGAGTTTCATGAAATTTAATGTATTAAATCATCATTGCAATTTAAATGTTTGCATCTGCGTTTGCATACTGACCTGTGGAGGAAAGCATTACAGTACATAATGAAATGTTATTTATAAGCCTCGTAATTTCAGTTCATTAAATATCTATTTCTAAATTCACCATTTAGAAGGAAATAGAATTGATTAATAAAAATTACTTAAGAAATAGATTTTATATATGCATTATAAACTGCACGTTTGGTGATACCAATTTTTTACCTCCAATATTTTTTTGACTGTTGAAACTTATTGTCTCGCATGTGTTTGAATATTAATTTAGTAAAGAGAGTGTCAGAATTTACCGTAATCCGATTCGGAAACCAGCCCACTGAAATCATTTAATAATATTCATAGAGAATTTCAAAATGCAAACGACTGAAATGGAAATGGGACGGTCCAGTTACTCTTTTTGGTTGAATTCGTACATTTTATTGGCAGGCATTCGTTCTTCTCAAACGCCCTATTATAAGTAATTAAATTATTTATAATGGGTTTTTCGTTATATCAAGGCAATGTAAAATGTGTTGAATACCGAACTCCGAAGCTCCTCCGACATATAACCCAGGAGGTACCAATATTTGATGTAGTTGGCAAAAAAATGCTGAAGGCCAACGAATATTTCTGTATGAAATTAATGTGTCCTTTTTTGCAACAGCATAATAGAATAGCAATATAATCAAAGCCTAGAATTATATTAAATCTTGTTGACATGTTAAAGTACGGCTAAAATCCGAATCTACCTAATTCTCCATTTATCCGGTTAATGTTCGCATTATCTAAAATGATCGCATCAAGTCCGAAGTATTAAAACATACTTCGTACTTTAACCGGATGAATTGGGTATTAGCCAACATGATGTGTTGCTTAGGGTAGGTGAAATTACAGTGACGAGCAATAGCCGATACGTAATAAATTGGGATCGGACTGTTGGTGGGGAGTTTTTAAGGCTAGAGAGAGACAAGGTGTACAGTTTCGAGTCTTATATTCCTTTTTGCACGTGGCCGCTTGACATAGCCTTACTCTACCCAACAGAGGACGGTTTGCTCCGTATTTCCGAATTAGCGAAGAGGTACCACAGTCTCCGACCTTCGCGCTGAAACAACATTGAGTCTGTGCAACAGCTAATTACCAACGTACATTTGGTACGCCAAAATGCTTTTGGTAATCTCATAAGACACCTCACTCTTAGATAATTATCTCACTTTCGCACATTTTCCTATATCTAACTGCAAATTTAACCGGATGAAGTCCGAAAATATCCGTTCATCACAATTAAGTATTTTTAAATGAGGAAGAGGTAAACCGAGGTTATTTTACACCAGCACATTGGCGAAGAAAATATGATGAGCTTTAATGAAACGAAGGGCAAAGGTGTGGTTAGTTTGGTTACAGTGATATGCCATAAAACACTACGATATTATGAAGTGTTATAATAGAAGTGACTGATAAGGTACAAATCAATTCAAATCTGATCAGTGGCTTATCTGATGTATGATTACCGCTGTCCAGAATCTTCAGCAGGCCTTTGCTTCCAAGGGATTGAATGGGTTATTATAATAATAATAATAATAATATAATAGTAATAATACTGACAATAAATTAAGTATTATAATTATTTAATTATTGTTGATACATTTTAATCTTCCCACCTAAAACCCTACTCCCACCACACTACCCATGTTTGCGTTCCCTCGCCTCGCCTGCGCTAGTCAGGCGGTTTCGCCACGCGCTAGACCGTCCCTTTTTCATTATCGGCCTGGCGACGCAAAGCTCCGTTTGCATCACCAATCGCTGCGCAGACGTGTGATCCCCCGAACAAATATTGATCCGTGTTCCCGCTTCAAAAACCTACGATAAATTATTTATGAGGCGCGGAACAAGCGTTCGTATTGCCGGCGAATCAGCATTTCATATTGAATTAGGACCCGTCGTCGGGCTCTAAATCTTCGAAAATAGCTCCGCTGGCCGCTGACGGCGTTTGCCGCCTCCGGCGCCTGCCGTCGCCAACCGCTGCGGTCATTGCGAGCGACATTTACTGTCGTAGAAAAACCGGCTGAGGTGGCTCAGGGCATTACTGACGTCACTGCGGTGCCTCTGAATTCATTAAGTGAAAGGCGCCAAGGAAGGGCCTAGGGTTCGAGTTCCAACGGACGGCGGGATTTTTTAACCAGCTGCGTTGCTAGGCTGAGGTTTAACCTACAGTTAGTTAATGCCTGATTTACGTGGAGCGACTCGGGCCATCAGGCCCGCTCTTGCGTCTGATCACGCAAATTCACAACGCTCCCTTTCACCAACTAGCGGAGGAAAGAAGGTACTATCGCGGGCGACGAAACAGGCGATTTTGAATTTAGCTCAGAGGCGTCCATTTAGGCTTGAGAATCTTTTAATGCAAGTAAATCTACTATCATGGGACAGCTGGCTTTACTTCCCCTCCGAAGGAAGGCGTACGGAAGGATTTTTTCGCCTTAAAAATCCACGGCTTCGATCGGGTTTGAATCCGGGAACTTGGGTATAACAGTTCAAAGATACGCTGACCGTTACACCATCGCATCCACCAGGACTACAGGAAGATTCTAGTGATCGGCTGCCGTAGTCGAAAGTTTTCAGCGGTTTCCCCCGGTCAATAACAGGTCAATAGCAGTACCCTAACAAACGGGTCACGGACCTGGCGTGATATGTCCTTCCTTTTCCTTGTCCAGGGACGGTGCCTTGGTGGGCAGGTGGCCTGCTGGGCAACTTGGATGAGGACCCCCCCCCCAAGCTGACGTGAAGGGTGGCAGCTGGATCTCACCATTCTGAGGGAAAACACCGCCACCGTCCCCATGATAAAAAACATGCTCTTTACTTAGGAGACTAATAACCATAGCAGTTAAAAATACAAATATAATCAAACGTCAATATCGTCACCGTCTCAGATTGATGTTGTTGCTTTCTTGATATTATTCTTGTAACTACTACTTGTGGAATTTTGGACGACCAAAATGCCTTTCGGGTGTGGTCCTCCCGTTTCCCCTACCTCTCATTATATCATTCTCCATAATCATTCATATAACTGAAACATCATTGTCGCTGAATCATTCAAGTTCATTGATCAATTGCAGGCTTATAAACATAAATATCATAATAAAATGGTTATAATAAAGTTGATTTTCTGCGAAAGTCACTTGATAGGGATAGGGAATGACACCGTCAACCGCTGCCTCCTCCATCTATCTTTCACCCAATCTTCGCCATGCTCACCAAATCCGTTGCCGCTACAAGCGTCTGTAGTGGACACTGCCATCGTCATGCACTTCAATTCGTCGACTTCACTTCGAAAGAGGCAGTTCCCTCCGCCACCGTCACCACCAGCTCCACCGCCGTCGTCGTGGACAGTATGTTTATCTCAGTATCGAGTTGTTTGAATTTCCGCACAGTCTCTCACTTCCAAGTAATTGCGCGAAGCCGGTTTTTTTCTCTTCTTTTTGGCTCTTCGTCTGTCCCCAGAATTCACGGCCGGATTGAAAGGGTGCGACGTCTCCCTAAGTGGATTAAACGCAAGGGCTAAACGGGTAAACGCGGAGATTTTGGGGGGACGAGGGAATAAGGTAGCGGGCGACGTTCCGAGGACACTTGTTTGTCCGCTCGCGCTCTTTCCCTCGCTCGAGGAAATGCATCACGTGAATGGCGGACGCTGTCGGGAAATAAATTTACGTTGGACACGCGAGAGATCGGATTCTGGACGTATAAATATGTATGGTCTTGTTTACGAAAAGATTGAAATTCGGCGCCAGATTTTGCGAGTATTTTGTTCATTGGAAAAATGTGCTGTGTGAATATGGGTGAGCAGATTTTGGACACGAAAATTGGTTTTCTTGCTTGATTTGAAGGGTTCGTTGAAGGAATTTTGTCCACGTAATTGGATTAAATACTATTTATTACTCATCATCATTTTCCAAAGACCAAGTTTTGTCTTTGCAGTTACAGTTTTTTATTCTCTTTCCTTATTTCCGTATGAAAGTGAGAGTTAGAGTTTACCCTCTCATTCACCATGATTTTGTGATAAGAAGCTCTCGTCCGTCCTCTTAATCTCTTTATCAGTATCATACCCTCATAAATGCTCTAGAGGAAATTATGTTACCTTATTACGAATCCAGTACCTTTTACTTTTCGAATTTTTGAAGTACACTTCTTACTTCTAATTCTTTTATATCTTCCTCATATTTCTCTTGCTTTCCTAGCCAATTTTTGTAAGACACTGTCGTAACCACATCCCCATGTGTTCAAGTCGTGCTTTCTCCTGTTTCCGCAGCGACCAGGTTTCAAATCCTTATGTCAAGATACTCCGTACAAAATATCTTAGAAATATACTTCTTATTTTCTATGCTGTTGTGTTTAGTTCACGTAAAGTTATTTGTAGCATGGAAAAGTTATGGAATGGTCCTCTTCCCTTGATTTCATGTACACATAGCTTTCTTTTAACAATACTTTCAATATAGCCAAAGTTATGTTAAGTACATCTATTACTATTTAGGAAGCTTTTACTTCTAATATTACGAGTATTCTTATTAATTAATTATTATTATTATTGTATTGTAATTGTTGTTATTAGTATTACTGTTATTATCTAACATAGATTTTTGATTTTAATACGTGCTATGCTCCCCCTCCCTGCAAGTGAACAAATGCCTCCGCTGCTGTGATCTGTAAGTTCTGCTGATTCCTGTCTTACTTACTGAGGCATCCTTTATCAACAACTCATACCATTTCTCGTTTACCATAGCCGATAGTATTTGATTATCCATATCTAATACCTATTGTCTAGTTATCCACAATTCAGGACATGGTGGAATGAGAGGTGATGAAGAACCTCAGCAAAACGTGCCACGAACCCACTTTCTCAACCTTATATTTCACATGAATTTACTTAGATTTGAACCCGATGCCGTGGAAGGTGTACAATCTGACCCCTATCCCACGGAACACCTCAAACGCTATCTGCGCAGCGAAATGTTTGTCATCCGTTCTCACACACCTCGTCTCATCCACCAGCTCATAGACCAGCTCGCCGAGCTTTTCTCGCTTGCCGCGCTCGCCGTCGTTATTCAATTTCCTTCTCTCTCCCTCCCTTTCCCTCCCTTCCACTCTCCTCTCCCAAACTCTCCCCTCTCTCTACCTCTCTTTCTCACTCTCGCTCCCTCCCTCTATCCGTCTCCCACTCTCTCCCCCTCCCCCCTCCCTCTATCACACCCCTCTCCACTCTCTCCCCCTCCCCCTCTATCACTCCCCTCTTCATCACTCTCCCCTCCCTCTCTCTCCTCTCTTCCTCACTCTCTCACTCTATCTCACTCTCCCCCTTTCTCTCTCCCCTCTCCCCCTCTTCCTCTCCCCCCTCTCCCTCTCCCCCTTCTCCCCCTACTCACTCTCCCCTTCCGCCCCCTCTCCCTCTCTCTGCCTTTCCCTTTCCCTCTCTTCCTCTCTCTCCCCTCTCTCTGCCTTTCTCTTTCCCTCTATTCCTCTCTCTCCCTTCACTCTCTCCCTCCTCCCCCTCCGTCACTCTCCCTCTATATCCCTGTGTCTCACTTTTGCTTGCTTAACTCGGTCGCTCTCACTCACTCTTCTCGCGGCTCCTCTTTCCCCCTCCACGAGCGTTTCTGAGTCTCCGCGCGCGGTCTTAATTCGCGGTTACGAGCGCCCCGCGGCGTGGCCGCCCTGGCTGAGCGCCGCGCAGGAAATGGATTTTTGCGGAAACGCCCTCCGCGCGCTGCTCCGGGCCCCAAGGCTTCCTGCCGTGCTGGAGCGCCAGGTGAGGCCCGCGCTTACGACATGCTGCCCGGCGGCGGGGCGCAGAGGTTGGTCGACGAAGAGGAAAGAAAATATGCGTGGACGGGAGTGCGCGTGGAGGAAAAATGATCGTCAATATGTCTTCGATGTGATATTTCATTTGGTTAGGAAAGGTACGTGAATATGTAACCGTGGCATTTGGCTTCATAATGACTTCAGTTATAGCTGGATATTTTGTTTCGGAGTGTTCGATAATGTCGTGTGTGCTATCCAATGCTTGCTTGTATGTTAGCATTCATTCTGCTCGCTATGTGTATCAAGGTAAACATCAATCCTGAGCGTGTTTTTTGTTTTCTCTGACAATCTCGATGTACGTTGAGATTTTAAAAAAACGTTCTTAGGTAAAGTCTTCAGTTTTACGGCCAGTGGCGAAACTCTGAGTTTAGGGAAAGCAGAACAAGGTGAATGGGCGATACCGATGTGATGCTCCTTTTGAATATGTTCTCGTAAAGTTCGAAGATTTCATTCATTTCTTGTCAATATTTGCACAAACATTTATTTTAATTTATTTGCATGCGCTTGGAGTTGCAAATTGCAGAAACAAGTTTTTTTTCGATGTTGTCCTCCTCATCTTTAGATTTTGTTGGTCTAGTAAACCACTCGAAAACTGGAATGCGAATTAAATACTTAATATTTCTCCTATTCCACTTGTATCTTTAACATATTCCGTCTGTTTTAACTTATCGACATTCAATTGCAGTAAAACATCCATTTAAGTGCTACACCCTTCATCTCGCGCCAGTAACCTTGTCTCAAGCCATGTGGCCTTCGTCAAGGTGCTGGAACCACGACCTGTCTAGTTGCGTCGTCAGTAACCTCACGGAAGCGGACGTAATGGCTCAATATGTTTATTGCCGGAAGTCGTCGACCGCACGTTTAATCACAAGTCTCGTCCATCTCCACTCCTTCCTGCATTCGCCTCCGCTTTCGCATCCGCCGCTGCATCAAGCAACGCTGCTGCCTCGTTGTTTCGCCCTCTGCCTTCACCACTTCTATGACCTTCACCACCACCCGCACCGCCATCGCCGCCGCCACCGACTTTGCCTCGTCCACCTGCACTTGCGTCTCCTGTGCTGTCTCCACGCTCGCCCTTCCCAGCCTCAACCTGAATCAATGATGTAATTTTCTCCTTCCCTTGCCCTTCCTCCTCTTCCACTCCCTCCTCCATCTCCACCATCTTTCTTTCATCTTTACCATCATCTGCATTATTTCCTTCACATCCATCTCCACCAGCACCTACCCCATCTGCATACATCTCCATCTTTACATTCACATCCGAACCTACTCTTCCTTCTCCCCTCCTCTCTTCCCCCTTTTCTCCTCCTACCCCTCCTCTCCTCCTCTCCTCTCCTCCTCATCCTCCTCCTCCTCTCCTCTCCTCCTCTCCTCTCCTCCTCTTCCTCTCCTCCTCCTCATCCTCTTCCTCTCCTCCTCTCCTCTTCCTCTCCTCTCCTCCTCCTCTTCTCTCCTCATCTCCTCTTCCCCCTCTTCTCCTCCTCCCCTCCTCTCCTCCTCCAACTCCCCTCCTCCCCCTCGTCTCCTCCTCCCTCTCCCCTCCTCCCATCCCCTCTTTCCCTCCACTCCTCCCCTCCACCTCTTCCCCTCCCCTCCTCCTACCTCTCCTCATCTTCCCTCCATCCCCTCCCCTCTTCTCATCCATCCATCCATCTCCTCCTCGCCCCTCCTCTCCTCCTCCCTCCCCACCCTCATCTCCTCCCCTCCTCTCCGTCCATCCCCTCCTCTCCTCCCTTCACATCCCCTCCACCCATCCTCTCCCCTCCCTCCCCTCCCCCTCCTCCTCTCATCCCCTCCTCCTCCCCCCTTCTCTTCCTCCTCTTCCATCCCATCTTCTTCTCTTTTCCTTCTCAACCTCCTCCCACCAGTTTCCACTTTCGCCACTGCCTGCATCCCCACCTCCACCTCCACCACCACCTCGACCTTCGTCTCCGACTTCGCCACTTCCGCCACTGCCGCTTCCGCAACCACCTCCACTTGCTTCCCCACCCCCTGCGCTGCCTTGCGCAGACACCTGATGCGCGTGTAATGAGCTGGTAATAGCGTTCAGCTGACGCCCGCCCCTCCCCTCCCACTCAGAGTACAGCGCCCCGCCCATCTCAATCAGCGCCCACGCCAGTGCGGGGTGGGGACGGGGCACGGAGCGGGCGGCGGGGAGGAGGGAGGAGAGAACCACCGGCGGGCCGAATCCACCCCCTGTAAATCGCCCCCATCCCTTGTGCTGCCGCGCGGTTTACCCTCGTCGTAGGGCTCGATGAAGATGCTAGGCCCCGGGTGAGGCTTCCTGTACATTGAATTTGTGCAACATCGCAAGGGAATAATGATTAGAAAGCGGGTTTTGGAGGATTGTTTTGTTGCAGAAATCAATACCTATAATAAAATACTTGGCAGTACTTCAAGCAGCAACCACAAACCTTTCGGACCTCACAGATCACTAAAATAATATTAAATTCGACTGACTACCAATAGTAATTTTAAAGGTGTAAGTACATTGTAAAATAAAAATTATGTAGCCATTTTATTCAAAAGAAATGTTTATACTTAATAGATCAAAACTATACATGTGTATTTATGTATAAAATGTATTCTAATTTAATTGTCCCAAATCCTTTAAACGTTGTGTAAATAAATAGTATCCGTGTACTATATTTATTACTAAGTATATTTCTGCTTATTTTAGGATTATAATTATTATATTAATTGTAAAGTTTTCATAGATTGCATCAATACTGTCCAAGCAGAACATTTGTAAGCGTAGATAGTATATGATACCTAAACGTTAGTATTTGCCACGAAACATTTCCTATTCAGAAAATAAAAACGTTTAAAACTGTTCACTTTAAGAAACAATAATGATTTTTCTCTACTTTCATATTATTTTGGCGTAAGGTTACAACGAATCTCGAAAAATAATTAAAAGTTTATTTATCGCAAATTTAAATATATCATTCCTAAATTACTCTAATTCAGTATTTAATACTTGTTTTTCGTTGCTGAAAACCACCATTGAGCAAAAGAGATCTTGGAAAGACGGGTCTGTAACTTTGATGAGGCAGCTACGATCTACAACAGCGCACGGCTCGAGCGCATAGGAGTCTTGAGAAGAGGTGTTATCGCAGACCTCTTCAGCGCCAGTAAAAACTTTACTGCACACAAATCCACTGCTGTTCCCGGCTGAGCTCTTCTCTCAGAGCACGTCCACAACCCCGCTGCAACGTTCACTCTTCCGAACGAAACAAGCTCTCTTAACTACATACTGTGCTCTGGTCACATGCCCCTAAATCTGATTTCACACTCCATGAATGAAATCCTAATAAGATTAGAATGGAACTAAAGCTTTGCTTATTTAAATTCGTTAAGAGATTTACGCCTCTGCAATGGACGTGCGGGAAAGGACTGACTAAACGCGAGAGGATCTGAAAAAGGACGGATTTGTTACCTTCATATAAAGGTCATTACGAAATTCGGCCGTTTTCGAAATTTCAAAATCATGGTTTGTTTAATTACACAGGCCAAGGACCAAAACAGTTTTTGTGTGTGTTCACCTAATACTTATCATTTTAAGTGTGCTGATTCCAAAACAAGGTGAGCATTTTCATCAAGATCTAAAAGTGATAGAAAAACGTTTTCAGGGACGCTGGAACACCAACTTGATAGGAGATTGCTGTTTGACACTTCATCGAAAGAGTCAGCAAACGTCGCATAAGTGAAAGGAGCTATCAGAAGCTTTACAAAAAGAGACAAAGACATTATAGGGCAATGGACATGTAAAGCTCCTGGGAGGTAATGAAGGCTCCTAGGATTTGAAGTAGATATTTTAATTTTGGGGGTACTATATATATGGCCCCTCGGACATTTTCAAAATTAAAAAAGGCTCCAAATTTTTTGATTAAATGTTGTTGTTCAATAGTACAAAGTACGTTTAAAAGCATGATGCCAATATGATTTTTGTTAAAATCCCCGATTTTTCGAAAATTTTAAAAAATGTTTTAAAACTACAAAATTGAAGATAGAGATTTTTGCCTCAGACAAAGTCTGTTGTACAAAATTAGCTCTTTAAATAAGGTCAGGAACAGAATTTTGAAAAAAAGAGTAGTTTTTTTCGTAATTTGCGCTTGAAATGTAGAAAATGTTGTTTCCCAAAAAACACTCCAATATTTTTATTTAAATTTTCTCCACTTACGTAATAAGGGTCGATGATAAATGAATCAGTTAGTTCAGGAACACCTCATCTCCAAAAAAGTAAACTTTCGGTAAAGTGAAAAAACTGTCCTAAGATATTAATCTAAGTCATATTCATAATTTTTGTATTTTAATACATGCATTTTGTGTTTTCCACGTGTTTAAAAACAAGCAAATTTATTTACAGGGTTAGACGTGTCAAAATTAACTAAAACGTTTATTGGAGATGTGTTGTTTCTTAAATGACTGGCGAAATGTGGAGTTAATATGCACAAAATAATGGTAAGAAATAATAGAAGAAGGAAAAACCGATTGCAAGAAATATTGATATGCCTTTAATGTAAACATAATGTCACAACATTACTGACAATATTTTGGTATTATTTTCATACATTTTTCACATGTTTTCATTTTCATCTTTGTCAACAGTTGGCCAGTCATAAATTCTTTAGTAAAACTCATCAACTATATCTTCGGGAATATAGTCTTTTAGTTTCCTGAGATCATTGACTTTTTTATGTTTATTTGTACACAATGCTGTGGTAAGCACAAGCTTTAGGAAGTTCTGGAGCGCCAACAATTGATTTTTTCAACTCAAAACTCTGTTCAGTTCAATGAAATGTTTTTTTAACTTCACCCACATATTTGTTAGAATATGTGAGCTCCATGAAACTCGAAATGTTGAATTTTTTATTGTTTTCCCTTGAAATGCTTCTTGCTTGTGACTCAGTCGACACAACATTCTTTTTATAGTAGTATGGCCACCATTACTTAAAATCCTTCACTATTTCACTTTCCATAAGTTCTACTTGAAATTTGTCCGGACTTACTGTGGAATGAAGCATTCATTCTATATATTACTTCATGCAACTGTTTATTGCTGCTCTGCGCATCTCCGGGACATGTGTTCTTCAAAAGACTGTAAATTTTAACATATCATTGTTATGTACCTTTCCATTGGAGATGTGATGTTTTACGTGAAATGGATGAGGTTAGCCCTAACCAGTAAATCTGGGTGTATAATTCAATTTCTAAAAAAAAATAGAAATGAGGTTTTTTTCAAATGACTGATTCATATATGGTGATAGTTCCATTTTCGGCTATTGCTCAGTTTTTCAAAAATTTCAAAAGAAATTCAAAACTACAAAATTGAGATTTTTGTCTCCGATAAAGTCTGTTGTACAAAATTATCTCTTTAAAAAAAGGTAACGTACAGTTGTTTGTAAAAGTTAGTCATTTTCGCGTAATTTCTGTTTGAAATTCATGAAACATATATTGGCGCCTCGTCGTACATAACGATAACATTGTAATATTGCGTCGTACATAGCGATAACATTGTAAAATATTTGCTGTTTGTAGCATCACTGGTTTGAGATGAGGTCGAACATGTACACCTTAATAGTCGCAAACCAATGGCAAGGGAGGGGGTGAACGTCGGAATTAACGTCAAAAGGAAGTTACTTATTTCTTGGTAATAGTTTCGTCTTTCGACTCGTATAAAATACATAAAATTGAAAACCTTCGCCATGCAGTTCGCTTCGAGGAAACACCGGTGCGGCGATCTTTTACAGCCAATAGTTCCGTTAAAATGTTGTTTTAGTATGTGTCGATACTGAAAACAGTTGTGCCATTGAAACAACTCAGTGAATGTTGAACAAGTTCAAGAAAAATATGTCTCCATCTGAGTCCCTGGGGAAAAGATCACAAAAACAGAAAATGTTCAAAATGTATATGGCCTTGCCGTAATCTAAAAGAATGAATGTATTTTAGCACGTACATGCAGAAAATGACTGTAATATATTGCTAAATGCATGTATAATTACTTCTTAAATACGAAAAAGGTATTTCGATTGTATTACAATTTGTTGTGGGGTCTTTGATCCCCTATTGGTGTTCTCTGGGTACTGGAAGGACATAACCATGTGACAATTAAACAACGGGACACGGACCCACATGCGATTCTTCTTCACCCTTTCTATGCATACAGAAGTATCCTGTACACTTGTATTTCCTTTTTTATTGGTTCGCCAAGGATAAAAAGAAAGGTATTTCTTAAAATAGACGTGTACAAATCTAAAAAAACCTTTCCCCTTCAAAATAGGTTTTTTTCTGTAAATTGGTTTGTTTCCCCTCATATTTCTTTCCAGTGTGCTTTGTTTCTAAAGTAATCCCATATTTCCTACATCATTCATACTTTTTCGCAAGATAATAATTCAGGTCTAAAGAACTTTAAGTGCAAGTACGTTGACTGATAAATCATACGTATTCCAAATGTACACATATTTATTCTAAGTCGCCAATGTTAAACAGAGATCAGCCTTTTCACAATCTCAAAATTTTTATTTTTCGACAAAAGTTTTCACCTTCACACAATATGATTTTCCTGGGGCAATATTTCTTTGCCACATAATACTTTCTCTGAAGAGAGTTTTCCAAGATTATCAGATCGTTTCTACATCGTACATACTTTTTCTAGGGATAATACTTCACGTCTACAATAGCACCCATCCATCACTGATCCCTGTCATGATCCTTTAGCTGGAAAGCTTCTGTGGAACAGCCTCCGAAAGCTGCCGCTCCTCGCACCGACAATGCCGAGATCCGCCTAAACCGCACACGAATTTGAAAATCCTCTTCTTCTCCTTCCAACTCTGGAGGAATCTGCTCTCCCCATTTCCTCGAAATCCCAAACCGCTCGCTCAAAAACTTCTCGAATCCTCCCATGCAAAACGGCACGTGGCTCGAGTTTTGCCCGCCCCGCCCCTCCCCACCCCCTAGTTCCACCCACCGCCCCGCTCCATCCCCCATCAACCCCCGTCGACGCGACGTGTCGCGTCCGACTACTCCTTCGTCGTTTGCCTCCTCCCCCTAAAGCATTTTCATCGGCATCCCGCGCCTTGCTCGCGACTCAGTGGGACGAATGCCAGCGTTCAGGGTGCCAATTCACCCTAGGGGGAACCGAGAGAGATGGCTCAGTGCATCAACTGATGTCACTGCAGCCTCTCTGACCGGGAAGTCCTAGGTTCGAGTCCCGAAGGCGGCAGGATTTTCGACATTAGCTTGTCAGTTAGGTCGAATTCAGTCGCTGTCTGGAGGAGAATTCTAGCTGCTCTCTTAGGTAGTTTTCCGCGGTTTATCCGATCAATACCAGGCGAATGCTGGAGCAGTACCCTAACAAACGGGCCATGGACCGCGTGCGATCTTTCCTTCCCCTTTCTTTTCCTGCCTTGCCCTGTCTTCTTCTTGTGGCGGGGAAAAATATCACCGCCACCTCATGAGGAAAAACGTGCACTACACTTACGGGACTAATGACCTCTGTAGTTGACGCGCCCGAAATCTCGAATCGATCAATCAACCCTAGGGGGAGTACGAGGCAGGTTTCATACGTTTATGGCCTCACTAAGTTTTATTTTTGATACAAAGAAGAAAATTTCGTAACTTTCAACTTAATTATCTTTTATTCCAACCCACTTTTCACATCTTTAAATTAACATTTCTGTGCCTTTGAGAAAAGCACTCCAAATTTTTGTTCGCAAAATAGTCAAAAACTGCTTAATTCGTCTCGCACTCATCTCAAACTTTTCTTCCCCGAAGGTCTTTCTTCAGTTTTGATAAGTGGTAGACGTCGCAGTGTGGATGGTGCTTAAACCCGTAGTCCTTTTCAACATTCTCTGCAATCTGAGCAGTAAGCACAGGTGCGTTATCATGAAGAAACTACACACTACGATATTTCACGCACCGCATCCCACTCAAGTACCTTTCTCCACAAAACTGCTTGAGATGTCGGCTGCAAACTTATAGCATTACAACAAGTAAAAATAAAATCGTAAACTATTAAGGAGGTTTTCCCATTGATGAGTGATATGTAGGTCAGACCGGAAAGTTATGGAACAGCCTGTTGAGCGCACATTTCCGATTTTCGGGCGCGTCTCGTGAGTGCGGTGCATGCTATAGCTTGAAGGTTTTGGCGACGGTTTTTCTCAGCAAGGAATATGAGATCCGGCGCTAACCTACAAGTTGCCTAGTGAGTTTTCCATTCCAGGTATCTCCCCTAGTGGCATAGTTCTTGTCTAGATAAGCTCTAAGATTCCAACATGGTCACCTGACAAGGTAATGTAGTGCGTGTGTCTATGTCAGAGTGAGAGGGAGAACCTGTCTGTGCGTGTGTCTGTGTGTTTGTGCGTGTGTGTGTGTGTGTGTGTGTAAGGGGAGAGGAGAGGCAAGAATGTGGAAGAAACATTTGCCGTTGGTAATGGTACTGCTCTGGTATCCATCTGTTACTCAATGGGAAAAATCATGTCCTTTCTATAATGCCTTATTTTGCAAGACGATTCTCAACGATTACGCCAACTCTTTTGCTAGACTCGGCAAATTTCGCTACGCTTCTTTCCCCATGTAGGGAATGAAAGTGTCTCTCGGGTGAAACCAGAAACTGGAATAAAGCTCAGGGCTTCTTGTACACTTGAGGATCCTTTACATGCAGTAAGGGACAGCCTGTTTTACTTCCCCTCCGAAAGAAGGCACGGGAAGGATTTTTTTCCACTCCAAAACGTGACGCCTTCGATCGGGTTTGAACTCGCAAAATGAGCTAAAATACCCCGATACGCTAACCGTTACACCGCCGAAGCCTTAAGCAAGTAATGTTTTACGTCAGACCACATGTCTTGCCCGAGATCTGAAGAATTCTTCAGGAAGTTTAGAGAAAGCACTGTCGAGATTTCATTCGGAGGGTTGCTTCCTTTTGACCCTTTGTAAAACGTTTCGCCCCATTGTGCCGTAGTACCATACGCCTTTTCAGACGACCCCTCTACCGTCTCCTCGAGGTTCCTTCACGCCTCACCCGGCCGACATCACCCCCTCAGCAGAACCCTTTCGCAAGCCGCACTCACCCCCCCTCACCACCACCACCTCTCCTTAACCCTCGCCCCCGCTTTTGCAACTGCCATGGTGGGACCCTCCAAGGAGACAATAAGGAGAAGAATGAACTCAGAAGGGGGAAGAAAGTGTGAAATGTGACAGCTACACTTTCTAACTGACGGAGACACGGTTCAGTATAATTAGAACGCCGATTGCGAAATTAAACGTGTACCCAGCAATGTGACTCGTGCGATTATAATGCAGCGTGGAACATTTAATGAGGAACGTCGAAGTATTTCGTTCATGTATTTTTCTAAATAATGGTTTCTCACTTTCATTTTATGTGTTTAAGATTTCTTGATTGCAGATTTACTTTCTACAAGCTGTAATTGTTTTTATTTTGCACGTTTTCTCTAACCAATTTGTTTGAAAGTGTAATATCTGTCATAAAATATGTATTGTATTATTATCTAAATCTGAGATTATGTATCATTTTCTATTAATATGCTTAGAAATGAAAGATAAGCAATACGTAATGATATGTCATTGAAACATGACTGCATGGAAATTGTATCAAATAAAAATATTATATATAACTAGTCTGGGATGCCAAAATGTCCAGGTCAGTAGTTTTGTATTAAAAGTTCTGAGTTCCAAACTTGCCGATCGCTTGTATATCTGCCTCACATTCTCTATGTTGTTGTGGAAGATGTTCTTCTTTGATGGTGTTGAGGACACTATTGCTGAATATGTGTTTTAGAAAAACACTATATGTTAGAACAATGCGAGGCAGGATGTTCAAGACCTCGAGAGAAATGACACGCTAAGGTGAGTAAGGGAATAAACTGAAGTCACTCTGCAGTGTGTGTTGGCAAGGTCCTAGTGTTGGAGTTCCGATGGTGGCAGGATACTACATGGCAAGCTAGCTATATAGCAAGGTCGAATTCAGCCGCTGTCTGGAGGAGAATTCTAGTGACCGGCTGCTCTGATCAGTAGTTTTCCATGTTTTCTCCGATGAACACAGGCGAATTCCGGAGCAGCACCCTACCAAACGGGTCACGGACCGCGCGTGATCTTTCCTTCTCTTCCTTGTCATCTTTGCTTACATACTCTTGCACTTACGTGCACTACACTACCACGTATGCTGCGAGACCGGTCGGGAGCTCAGAGTGTTTCCCGGTTGGGGCGGTGCTTCGCTGGTGGGAGATTCCTGGTCGGAGAAAATCCCGAAAACCGACGGGTAGGTTGGCGTTAGATCTCGCTATCCAGCGGGGGAATTACACCGCCACCTCCCGCAGTAAAAGCATTCACTACTTTTACGAGAATAATAACCTCAGCAATTAATGCGTCCGGAATCACTAATCAATCAATCGAGAGAAATGGGGCGATGTAATCTTGCAGCAACTAATTTGTCCTATTCCTTTTCAATGTGAAAATTGCATTTTTTTATGCTTTCTTCAATAACTTTCTTAAGTGTTGATTTTTTCCGCCATACTACAACTTAACTGATGTTTGGAGACTGATATGCAACATACTTTGCCATTCTTGATGCAGGAAGTATGGTGACGTTAAGTCATGTTTGAGATTACCAGATCAAACAGTTTTATGCACTAGATATTATTTTAAATACTTTTAAATTAAACTTCAAAAGTCCACTAATTTTGTAACGCGATTCTATTTAAAGCACGAGTTTACCCGCGAATCCGATCATGTTTTTCCTCGGGTCATCCTCCCACGTTTCTCTGAGCCCAGCTATTCCTCTCCCGTCCACTTCACTTTCCTTCCTTTCCCTAGTGTTCTCCCGTCCTCGTCCTGCCTCTCGCCGGGCTGTACCTCGAGGCATCTTTATTTATTTTAATTAATCCGCCGGGGCGACTGCCGGCGCACGAGGCGCGGCGGGGGCCGAGAGGGCGGGCGGGGCGGAGCGGAGGCCTCGCCCTAGAGTGTGTTAGCAGGCGCTGACCGTCGCGCCGACGCGCTAAATCCATTTACGCGGCTGCGGAGGCGCGTGCGTGGCTGGTGGGCGGGGTGTTGCGGGTCGAGGGTCTAAGCGGGCAGGGATGGTGCGGATGGGTCAAGACCGGTCGCGCAGGGCGGGAGAGGGTGGGTGGGGTGGGGTGAAACGAGGTGGGACGATGTCACGATATTGAACGAGGTGGGATAGTTAAACATACTGATGCATGGAAGAACGGACGGTGTGGAAGGGATGTGACGTAACACGTCGAAGTCAGACGCGGCGGAACGTTGTAAAACGGGACGGGACATGGTGGCGTGGTGATTTGTGTGGGGTAGTGTGGGACGAGGCGGGACAATGTGGGACGGGGAGGGACTGGGTGAGGATGTAAGACGGGGAGGGCAGGGTGACACACGATGAAGCGGATGAGACCAGAAGGATATGGTGGGTCGGGGCAGTTCGAGTGAGATGGAATATGTTGAATCTGAAGAACGTGGTTGAACGGGACAGGACAGTAGAGCCGGTATAGAACCTGGCGAGGAGGGATGGGAGAATATAAAGAAAAGGGAGAGGTGATAGTGTCATCTGTCGTGCGTCCAGCTGCCGTTAGCCACCTAAGTCTCCATATTGACCCTCAAGTCGTAGACTTTCGGTCAATATGACAAGTCAGGTTTTCCCCAACCAGGTATCTCCCTGCAACGGGGTACCGCCCCATCCGGGACAAGCTCTAAGCTTCCGACGAGTCTCTCCATGTGGTTGGTAATGTAGTGCGTGTAAGTGAAAGTAAGAGGTGAGAATAGGACAGGCAGAGGACTGAATAATCGCGCATGGTCCGTGGTGGTTTGTTATTCTGCTTCGACATCCATGTGGTGTTGAACGAAGAAACTACGAAGAAATACCGATCAGAACAGCCTGTCACTAGAAGTTTCCTTCAGACAACGGCTGAATTCGACCTAGATATGTAGGTAATGTTCAAAATGCTGCCATCGTCGGCTCCCGAACCCAAGAACCTACCGGTTAGAGTCACTGCTGAGGGATATCAATTTATGCCCACCTACATTTCGTAAGCCGGTATTTTCCAACTTAAACGTGATATATTGGTAAACGCACTTTGCATTATCACGACCTTTTCGAATTCATCAAACGACCTGCAAATCTGTGCCAATACGAGTATGTTCAAAAGTTTTGAAGAGGTTGTAAAAGAACAACCCACATCGATCACAGCAAATCTCCCGTTAATCTTAATATCTGGATTTTGATTAAAGAGTGATCTTATTACTATAAATGTATTGTTCGTATTTCTGAAAAGCTTGTAGCAATAACAGGATGAGGCACATTTGCAATAAAATTGAAATACTGACATTTTGTAATAGGGGAAATGCTTCCTGTGGCAGGTGTGATTTTATCACATTATTCATGTTTTAATCGGCAGCATAATAATATAATCATTATATATTATGATTTTTGTATTCTATCGTTATACTTTTTTCATTTCATAAAATCGTTTATAAAATGACATGAAATGGTACAGAATATGACTTATTTTGCCTTTATAGCACGAATATTTGCGGCATCACACATTCAGGCAATCAGAGAGAGAATCCACGGGGAAGTAGCAGTAAGCGAACAGCCGATCATCGTGTTTCCGCACAGATATCAAAATCCCGTGACGTCTCAATAAAGTTGTTTTTAAAAATTCCCTTTGGTTCTCTTATAAATTTATAATGTTATTATACAAAAATAACTGCAACTCGTTTATAATGTTGCTTTATTTCATTCGTACAAATATATGCAATAAATCTTAACATTACGAAGTATCCATAATATACTATTTTCTGTTTTTCCCGTTCACACACATCTAATTTTATGTTCGTAAATGTCAGGCTGAACTGTGTTAGTTTGTATTGTGGTACAGGTTAATATTTATTATTATTATTTTTATTATTATTATTATTATTATGAAAATAATTTCTTTGTAATACTAATTTTTTTCTTTATCAAAAATAAATAAATCTCCATATTAATAGCAAAACGTTAAGTATTACGTTCATTCGTGTGATTTTTTAACAATACTGAGTCTTTGCTGATTCATATTTTGTCTTCCCTTTCCTCGCAAAAGTAGGACAGTTTACATTAAGCTGAAACTCAGTGTTAGTAAGTAAGTAAAAGAAAGAACATTCGTTAACTTCTCATTTTTATTCATTCTTACCTGATTACATTAGGTCTGAGTTCAAGTTAGTTTCATGTATTAAGGGAGTTTCATTTGAATCGATCGGCAATATGCTTTCAGTCGCCGACTTCGTGAATGGTTCAAAGCGTTCAACTGAACGTATGTCACGACTTCTCCTATCATACTTTCTATATTTCTTAATATTACTTGAGGATAAATGTTGCATTGGGAAAAACAGTATCACCAATTTCCAATATGTGAGCAAAGATGTTTCTAATTCTGATTTAATATTTCATATTCTATTCTTCCACGTAGTTTTATGATTGTATTTCCCGTTGATATAAAAAATATTCAACTTGCAATTCGTTTCAACAATGAATTTTTTGCATAAAATAATGAAACCCTGATTTTATTTTTAAATGGTTCGTTAATCCGTCTTCATTCCATTATTTCGTATCCCAACAAAAATGCACACATGGAGAGTGAACTTCTGCGACTCCACACGGACAATTTTTACAACTTAATCCACACGGCAAATAGTGCTCAAAAACCTCGTTTCCCACAAACCACCTCAAGATTATCATACACTTAAACTTTCACAAAATTTCTAAACTCGCTGTAATTTTTTTGTCGCACCTTCGCAGCCACCTCTCCAATTCTCATAACTATTATCTGGTGTTTCGCTCTCGTACGTTTCTCTGGAGGTTTTCTTTTTTTTCCGGTTCCGCTGCTCTCCGCGTCGCGTCGCGTCGTCTCAACTTTGCCCCGCCCCTCCCGCTTCCTTCCTCTAACTTCAATTTCCCTTTCGCCTCCCCTCCCGCGGGGCCGCGTCCGCGCTGGGAGCTCGCCTCATCTTAAACGAATTAAAACGCGGGGGCGGATTCTCGCGTCGCGTTTCCTGTACGCGTGGCACGTCCTACCTGCGGCGGAGGCGGCGGCGGTGGAGGCGGCCAAGGGGTTAGGTGGTACGATGGTACCGGAGACAAGGCGGCGTGGGTGGCGATGTAGGTGGCTGCGAGTGGTGATGACGAAAGTAGTTTCGTTGGTGATAGTGGTAACCAGTGGCACAACCAGGATATTTTTATGGGAGGGTACAAGTGTAATGTCCAGCCGACTTGATGTTTTCTTATCAAGAGCTTTTGCTGAATTTAAAAATAATTTTTATTTATTGATTTATAGTTACTTGTAATGTATTCAATTGAAATATTGAATGACTTTGGTGGCTAGAAAATTAATAATTATCTTTGTGAGTACGTGTCATCACCGTCTGAGGGGGTGTGAAGCCCTAGGAGTCCTTCCCCTGGGAGTGCTTCTGATGGCAGCAATGGCTGTGGCGATAGGAGTAACAGTGACGATAAGGGAGCTTGTGGTAAGGGCGGTGGCGATTGAAGTCACGATTATGGTAACAGGGAAAGTGGAGATTGCCGTGCTGGCGAACATAGTGGAAGGGGCGGTGGAGATAGTGGCGACGGCGGTGGTGGCGATGTTGATGAAGCTGTGTTGTTAGTGCACGTGGTGGCAGTGACGGCGGAGATCAGGTGGATCTGACGCCAAAAAATGTTGATAATGGCAGTGGTTGAGTGTAACTCAGAGCGAGCGTTGCCGCTGTCTGTTACCATTCTGACCGGGAGTTCTAGGGTTCGAATCCTGACGGTGGCGGATTTGCGACACTACCCAGAGATCTAGGTTGAGTTCAACCGCTGTCTGGAGGAGAATTCTATAGGGTAGCCTCTCTGATCGGTAGTATTCCGTGACTTCTCTTATCAATACTAAGAAAAATGTCGGAGCAGTACCCTATGAAATGGCCGCGTGCGATCTTTCTTTCCTCTTCCTTGTCCTATTCCTATCTTCTTTCTTACACACACTTACGCTAGCACGCTCTACACTGTACACAGATGATGGCAGAACAGTTGGAGGCTTAGAGCTTATCCCGGCTAAGTGCGCTAGCTGGGGAAACCTACACAGAGGAAATTCTCCGCAAGCCGATGTGTAAGTTGGCGCCGGTTCTCACTATCCAGTTGGGAAGGAATCACCGCCACTTCTAGAGATAAAACATTTATTACATCGAGCGAGTACTAATGATCATAACAGTTGACGTAACCGAAAATATCCAAAAGCAATAACTCATTGATGATGACGAGGGAGGGAAGCGAACACGAAGACAAAAGCGGTTGTAGTTGGCGATAGTAGGTAGGCAGCGTTTCGTTGGCGGTTGATTCAGCGAAGGCAGCTGGTTTAGAACGTGTGTGGACGAAGACTGAAACCAGTGACGCTGGCGGTGGAGTTCAGAGGTAATGGTGGTGGTGTCAACAAAGTGCTCATTCTAACATCTGGACTCAAACCGAATGTTATTGAAGGCTACGTTTCTTTGCAGTAAAATTAAATTGTGTTACACCATTTACTGCAAATATAAATGTACGGGACTTGGGTGAACAAAAATGTGGACCTGAGCCGGCGAAATCGTTACGTCCACGGCTACGAAATTTTCTTGATTGAAGAAGGCGAGTTTGAACCCCGCGTATGGAATGGATTTACTTGTGTGTTGTGGCATAGTGGGAATCTCTCAACAACCAAATCACTTTTTAACGCTCTTTTTTCCATTTCTTTCAGACATATCAGCTTCTTCCATAATATTCACTTCAAGATGATTATCATCATTTCTATCACCTTGAGATCTAATAAAGACTGTAAAACTTGATGCGCCTGGATGTGCGGGATGCGAGGAAGGAGGAGATGCAATAGACAAGGACGGAGAGAGAGAAGAAGAAGAAGAAGAAAATGCGAAGAAATGTGAAGGAGGAAGACAATTTAATGAGACTGAATTAAAGGCGATGAAATGAATTGACCAGAGGAATGATCATCTGAGACCTAAATTACGCCTCATACACAGCAGTTCGCCAAATAAAGTATTTGGATCCCATCGTTAACAATAAAATTCGTCAGGCCGAATTATTACATTACTGTAAGAGGCTGTCGTGGTTGTGATGTTGGAACTGGAGGGCGCGATGGCATCAAGTAGTGTGAGGTGGGGAGACGAATTTGTGACGCCTTCTGTTACTGGCACTAATATGTGTTGAGGGCTGTTGCGTTTGCGCTATTCATACAGGCGTTGTTTGTGATAGTTCGTAAAGGTTGGTAGAGATGCTGGAGCGGCGTAATAGTCTCGCAGAGTGGGTGACAGCGGTGTGTTTGGTAGCACAAACTGAACGGGGGGATGAGGCTAAGCGGACGAAGCAAATTAAGATGGGGAGAGTGAGAGAGTGAGAGAAAGAAGAAAGATAGAAAGGGAGATGTACGTAGTGGGGATGGCGGCGCAAATAATGGGAAAACAATTTTGAGTAATTTTAACGTAATTAATGTAATGTTATTTTAACGTTATCGTGTAGATGTGTGTGGGCGTGGCAGTGACTGTAGAAGCACTCTGCCCCGCTACTGCCAATTCCACCCACGAGAACGAGATCGAGGACGTGGATGAGAACGAAGGTAGGAGCGACGGCGAGGTTAAAGGCGAGGACGCGAGCGAGGGCGAGAGCGAAGGCGAGGACGAGGTGGAGCGCATGGACGATGTCGAGGACGGAGAGAAGGGTCTGGTCGCGTGCTAGGACAAAAGGTAGCGTCGGGAGCGGGCGTGGGTGAGGGCGAGGCTGCCGGCGACGGTCATGGCGCCGTGCAACCCACCTGGGACTTGCCTGCGCTCCTGGGACGAGCAATTCTCCACGTGCTGCTGGCTTTCGCGCTGGAGCTTCTACCGGATACGGCGCTGGGCGGCGCGGTCGACAGACCGACCGTCCGACCGACCGACCTTCCTACCGAACGACCGACCGACCTTCCTACCGACCGACAGACCGGTCGACCGACCGACCGACCGACCGACCGACCGACCGACCGACCGACCGACCGACCGACCGACCGACCGACCGACCGACCGACCGACCGACCGACCGACCGACCGACCGACCGACCGACCGACCGACCGACCGACCGACCGACCGACCGACCGACCGACCGACCGACCGACCGACCGACCGACCGACCGACCGACCGACCGACCGACCGACCGACCGACCGACCGACCGACCGACCGACCGACCGACCGACCGATCTTCAGAAAGTTCATTTCTTACTATTGTTTTTGCACAGAGGAATTTTAAATTCATCGAAATTAAACCCCGAGTGACACGTTCTTTTCGTTCTCCATCATATGTACTTTAATTTATTTATAAATTGTGTACCATTAGTATTGTTCACATTGTTTGAAGTTAACAGCAAATAATGTCGTGCATTAGCATAATAAACACAATTGATTATTATTTTTATTATTATTACACTGCAACAAATTCAGATTATTTATCGTGGTAATTCCACTCATACAAAAAACTGTTCTTTGTGAAACCTGATTGGCATACCCAATAGGATTCCAACAACATTTAAATCTCACACCCATATGTGTCATTTGTTTCTAACGCATTCAATGCATTAGAAATAATCATAACCTCAAAATAATAGTACGTGCTACGCTTTAGTCACTGCAGCACTTGCTGACGAAAAGGGAAGGCCTTCAGGGACGGAAAGGGAATCAGACCGCTAACAGGAGGATTATATACGCGTAAGTACACCTCACACAGCTGGCTTGGCAATGCCAGTCACAGACGGCAGTCCAGGAATAATTTCTAACGTACATCCCCTGTTGTTGATGCTTCTTTCCTCCACATAAAAAATCCAATGTAATTAATGTAGAAGCGAAAAGTAGGTGAAATGAATCGAAAAAGGGGGGCTCTAACGTAACATAACAAAGGCACAGTTTATTTTGAGCTTAGCTACAATGGTTTCCAAACGTCACACTCGTACCAGAATATTGCCTAAGTTATCTAAGCGGCAGAAAACTCCAAGTCCGATTCGTAAGTATCCGTAGACTAGTTGAAGTTCCAAAACGTTGCTTAGTCACCAAAGTCGGGGCTACCTGACGGGGCACAAATCAGATGGACAAATTAACAGTCGGCGTAACAGTTCTCCCTCAACGTAGCGCACTCACCTCACGAATAACTCCCAGGCCAGTCTGCTTCAGAGAATGTCGGCTAGTCCCTCGTATATCCGGCACCGCTGCCCGTCGACTCGTTCGACGACTGGACGCTGCTAGAGCGTGTCCCTGAGCTTCGCTGCTACTTCAGCTGCCCTCCAAGAGCGCGCGCTGCCTATGGCGCGTGCGGCGACTTTGAATGTTCACCGGATACAACAGTAGGAAATTCAAATACACTGTTTACTTTGCCAGATTCAAATATTCATTGAAACCCCTAAAGGGGAGAGGCTAGTGAGGCTTCACCTCCACCCTCAGAAGTCGATGGCATATTCACGTACACAGTTGTTAATAATTTTCCATAATAACAAAAGGAAGTCAGTATCTTGATTCAATAGTACATGGTAGATAGCCAAAAATCGACAATTCAAAATAAATTTTGAATTCAGTATAAGTGAAAAATTCTTATTTTCACATTATAAAATATTAAGTGGACTGGGCACTGCACCTATAGAAAACTGCAATGTACCTATTGGCCACTTTAGGAAAATGCTGTTTACGCCACGGCAAGTCATATAATTTCTTTCTTATGGGATAAACGAAATATTGGATAAAATTTAATAAAAAACTCTTTTTCAACGCATTGCACAAAATATAATACACATTGTCCCATTAAGAAGTGAAATTTCATGTTGCACAGTGGAATTCGTTGTAGTGAAATTATATTTATAACACCTATTCGTATGTCAAAAACTGCAAGTTAATGGTAAAACTTTCTATAACACAACAATTAAAAATGTATAATAATCAACTTTTGTGAATATAAAAAAAGCCTCATCTGATGAAACGTACTTGAAAATCATTCAAAACTGTAAATTACTGTTAATAATAAAAGATAATTTAGAACGGACGAAATACGCTGATGGTTGTTTTCTTATTGGTGTCTTCAGAAATAGTTAGGTACTTGAAACCATATGTTACTGCTCATTAAATGTTATATCGCAATTACTGAAATATGAACTTTTCAGGAAATACATTTGAAGATTAATAATTACCTTCCCTCCAACAAGAAATAGTTTGATATTATCTTATCCACTTATATTTTCTAGCCTCATATTTTTTGCTCATATTGTAAAAATACAAAAGATGTTTCAATATAAATTATCAAAAATGTTTTTACTATGGTATATAATGTAAAAAATGATATTACATCATTCTTTCATAATTTCATAATCTATTAATGAATAGCAGAAGATTACTCACGTAACTGACATTAATTTCTTTTGTTTCAGGTAAGGAAACTTGAACAAGTACTCCATCATAAATGAGTAAGTTTGAACATCGTAAGTTGGTAATGTTCTTAACATTTAATAAATTTGCCTTTCTCTTATGTTTATATATGTTTGACAATTCGAGAAATAATTTTGTTCGAATATTCCATTGTATTGACGTCCTAATTACTGTATACTAACTAAATAAAACCACACTAGTTTATTGGTAGAATACTCATAAATGCATTCAAGTGGTAGACTATCCGTTAACATCCTAGCAGTGTTTTACGAAATACTAAACACTTGAGATATAGATTTTATGGTGGAATATCCAAGGCCAGGGATGTCACGAAAACGTAGCCGTATTGTGGAAAAAATGCGAAATTTAAAATTAAAGAATAAATTTCTTTGAAAGATTTCGTATTAAAATGAAAGTGTGTAGGAGTTACTGTTTTCCACCACGTGACGTCAGTTTTGGTTAATCGATCGATCTTGGGGTCGATTGAACTATTTGTGCCGGCCTAGGCCGAAAAATTTCTTTACGAACGACAAACTATCCGTAAATCTAACTTTAAATATGTGTGCAAAAAATTGTATATTATTATTAAAACAGAAGAAGAATTTGCCTTTACTCTCCGTCACGGCTCCCCACATGCTCTCACCACGCCTTTCCACCGACTTCCGCTCCCCCACGCACTCACGCTCTCGCGCGTCCTCTGCCGTCCTCTCCTGGCTGGAGGGGGGCGGGGCCGTTATTTACCGCCACTCAGCTGATGAGGCGTGGGTCGCTACGCCTCTACCGGCCACAGCGGGGGATGGGACGGTGTGGGAAGGGAGGGGAGGGGAGGGGAAGAGAAGGGAGGCGGCCGCTGTGCCGTTGGTGTCCCCGCCATCACTCGTCCCTTCCCCGCACACAGTAGGGCATCTTCAATAGGCATTTGGTGCAATTAACTCACCGTGCGTAGGAATTAGGTTTATAGTACAATCAAGATGAAAAGACCCCTGGATCGAATCTATAGATACTCAGCAGTGCTAATGAATAGTAACTTATTTTCTTTCTCTCTTTTTTTGGCATTCGTCAAAATGAATTTTACCTCTTCAGAGAACTGATATGAAACAAAGAAAATTATAAAATTTTAGAATCATGTTTTTATTGTAATGTTATGAATTAGGATTATGTTTTTCATCACGAACTTCTCGAGTTTCGTTCCTCCAAAGGTTTTTAATCAGTCAACGAATATTGATGATTGAAGCACCAGACAAAATACCTTCAGTGTGTTAGTGATACAAGCTTGGAAAAGGTACTTAAAATTCATTACTTTACTTTCACTGTGAATTGAATAATTGTCAAAGCTTGAACATCTTGACTACTGTAGGAACTAAGGTACTTTTTGGAAGATAGCTTCTCTTTGGCGTATAATCTCGACGATTAATAAACCTAAAATATATTTTCAAAGATTTAAAGTAAAACACTCAACATATTCTTAAGCACTTTTTATTTTACTTTTTGAATAAACTTTACTATCGTATGTACGCTTGATTCATATAGTATATTCTTGTTCAGTTGTATTGTGAAGCGCTCCCACACAGAAGAGCACTCCCATACCTATTATATGAGGTTACTCATCAACAAGGTCATTTAGCTTCATTATTGGTTTTTATTTCTATGAAATTTATTTGATTATATTTTTTATCTTTCTGAGAAAATATTTAGTGTAATTGTGAGATATGTGGTGGTACATGGTTTAATCTACACATTGTCTTTTCAACTTGTTTATGTAGAAGCCTGGTGGATTTTTTTTTTTCAAATAGCCGCAAGCATTTCATTAGACCTTCATTTCTTAATCAAGTGTCATGAAACTTGCTGCATCTATTACAGTTTTATAAAACCTTTATGAAGAATGTTCCACATTAAACTGAACTTCATGGTGATGATGTGAACTACCGGATGTCCTTTTCCCTTGACATCTGAAAGCAGGAGAGTATTGAGGTTAAAGCGCATGTTTGTTCACTTGTTCGCGCGCATCAGTTTAATCGCTGTGAGATAATGTTACTATGAGTTCATCTGAATATGGTCTTAAAAATGTTTAGTTGACACAGGGAGATACGGATAATTTATTCCCTGTTATTACATGTACAGTACTTAGAGATGCTTTTTCGTTATAGTGTTTATAGTGATTCTTTATAAAGTGCAATATTGAACCTATTGGTAAAAATAGTAAAGAAAGTTTGTTGTTTAAATAAGTTTCATTGTTTAATACTGTGGCGTCGTGGTAGCTAAATAACGACACAGACACGAGCTCTATGTACAAATTGGTTTATTTAAATAATATACAAAAATACAGCTCTGGGGTTATGTTCGCAGTACCTCCCACGCGCCTGCTCCCGTCCCTAGGGCTAGTGCATCCCCCACCTTCCGCTTTACCGCGCCGGTGGCCGACACCGTGTTTCGCACACGCCGTGCCTCAAGGACCGCACTCCCGTCTCGGCGAGCATGCACGTCTACCCACGAGGTGCTCTGACAACGAACTGCCGCCTCCGTTAACTTACTTTCGCGGTCGGCTTCCGTCCTCTAAAGGCCGGCCGGACCACATGTCGCGCACTGGGTCCGGTGCCCCTGCCCGCTCCTCTTGCATCACGGGGGGTAGCAAGGAATTTTCCACTTTCCAGTGCCTTTGTCTGTCCCATGTGTCCAGCAGCCTCCGTGCCGGGCCGTTTGAAAATCTGGCTGGCATGTGCTGACGTTACAGACACCTATATCCGCGGAACTGAATTTTTTCCGCAGGTGCCAACCACAGGACAAAAATTCACTAGTAGCCTCGATTCTGGACTGTACCTGGCCGCTTTGGCCTACATTCTACGTAATTACCTATGCATTATACATTACTATTTTTTTTGGCTAACCATTCTAATCGAATCTTTTGACTGCGAACAACCCGTTTTTCTCAGTACCAACACAATGCGAGATACCTAACTCATATATTACCTTATATACAATACTAATGCATTTACTCAATTATACTATTTTGAATCTTCATTTAACAATAATACACATGATTGTAACTTTGAGAAAAGGACCTTTAGACATACATAAATATAACCTTGAGCAAAACACCAAAAATCACAATAAGACATCGACACTTCCTAATCTTGAGAAAAGAAACACAATATACATAAACATAAATAACCTTTCACACAATAAGAAATAAATAATACATATATACAAGTACATGCATGTTATACAATGCAACCGTGGCAAGGACCCATACAGTGTGTCCTTCCGCATAATTGTGATCAGATCAGACGTTTTAAAACATTCGACTCAATGCGTCGACATTCACATGTTCTTTCCCTTTTTTATGGATAATTTCAATGTTGTGGTACTGAATCATTAGTGACCACCTCATTAATCTAGGTGTTTTCCCGAACAATTACGTAACCATACTAAGGGATTATGATCAGTCTCAATCTTGATCTTCACTTGCCCATCTAAATAGTATTTTAATTTTTGCAAGCCCCAAATTAAAGAAGTACACTCTTTTTCCACGGTACCTAAATAGAATCTCCGAGTCAGATAGCTTCCTACTGAGATATACTATCGGATGTTCCTTCCCTTCCTCATCAATTTGAGCCAGGATTACTCCTATCCCCCGATCTGATGCATCACATTGCATAATAAAGGGTTTGCTGAAGTCTGGAGCGTGTAGTACCGACTCACTACATAGGGCGTCCTTTAGGGCTTTGAATGCGTCGCCACATTCCTGCGACCAATTTACCTTTCCTTGGGCGTTCCCTCCCACGCAGTAAATCTGTTAATGGTACTGCTTTTTCTGCAAATCCAGGAATAAATCGTCTGTAGTAGCCTGCGAGTCCTAGAAAAGCTCTGACTTGTTTCTTGTTTTTAGGGACCGGATACTCCTGAATCGCTAGAACCTTTGCTTGGACTGGCCTCATAACGCCGCCGCCCACAACGTACCCTAAATACTGAACATAATTTCTGGCAAATTACATTTACTGGTTGAACATGTAATTTCGCTTTTTTATAATTTGGAATACTTCTTCCAAATGGCGGATGTGATCTTTCAGTTATCACTAAAGATGGCAATGTCATCATGTAGGGTACGGCAAATTTACTGCACGAATCCAACAGGATGCCATCATTCGACTGCATTGATACGGTGCGTTTTTGAGACCAAAAGGAAGACGCAATGGTCGATAGGTCCCGAATTTAGTTACAAACGCGGAATATCGCTGTGCTCTCGGTGTGAGGGCAATTTGCCAATAGCACTTTGCCAAATCCAGGGTGCTAATTATTTTGGCCGCTGCCACAGTCTCTATGCGCTCCTCCATGTTTGGTAAGGGATAATATCTCCGTTTTGATACATTGATTCAGTCGTCTGTAATTCAATACACGCGCGTGGCTTTTTCCCATTCGTTTCAAACCAAGATCATTGGCGATGTGTAGTCCGAATCACCTACTTCTATATTTTGTCCCGCAACATCTTAGTGATTTCGTCTTTAGAATCTCGGACTGTCTAGGCGAACATACGATAGGGCGCACTTCTGACAGGTTTGGATTCGTCTATGAGTTCGATATCCATTGTTACCATGTCAGTCAGGCCAGGCTTGTGCGAGAAAATCTCTCTATATTTAAAAACAATCTCTTCCAGCCTTTTCTGAAACTCGGTTCGACCTGTGTTCCTTCAAACATCGCTTCGATCTCAAAATCACTGTTTTCCTAGATTCATCACGGCATATTTATCTAATTCGTCGTCATCTGGTTCGAATTCTGGTGCCCTGTGGCCACGTAACTAATGTACTCCGTTCTTTGGTGGTACCGCTTTAGCATGTTTACGTGGTATACACGACCCTCTTTTTCCCAGGTAGTAAAATTACATAATTAGTTTCTGATATCTTGTCAAGTACTTCGCCAGGCCCGACCCACTGCACAGAGAAAGTTTCTGGGTTTTATTCGGCGCTAGCACTAGCACTTGATCTCCTACAGCGAAAGTGCGGTGCACTGCCTTGCGGTCGTACCACACCTTCCTCTTTTCTTGCTCCTTAACTAATTTTTGATGAGCAAGCTCGCGCGATCTTTTTAGACGGTTTACTAATTTAAACACGTATTCGACCACGGAGTCCGGTTCCTCCTCAGTCCCCGCAATGCGCTCATACATTAACGTGATTGGGGTACGTAGGTTTCTGCCATACACAACCTCAGCGGGAGTGAATCCTAAGCTTTCGTGCACCGTAGTCCGTAAAGCAAATAAGATTGCTGGAAGCTGTTTTTCCCATTCCGTACCTGCTTCGAGACTCATAACCTTAATGAGTCTGTTCATAGTTCGATGTACGCGCTCGATTGCATTGGATTGTGGGTGGTACGGCGAACTTCTTACTAGCCGAATCCCGAATTTCTCTGCGAATTCCGCAGTCAATATGCTAGTAAAGCAAGTGCCTTGATCCGTCTGCATTTCTTTAGGGATCCAATTCTACTAAATAAGTTCAGTAGCGCGTCATAACCGTAGTAGATTTTAAATCTGTTATAGGGATTGCCTCTGGAAATCGACTAGCTACACAGATAGCTGTCAGGATGAATTTATGTCCCGTTTCCGATTCCGGAAATGGTCCACAGGCGTCTACGTTAATTTTCCCAAAGATTTCTGAGACAGGTGGTACTAAGGTAAGGTGGCCACGCACCTTCTCTCCCGACCTTCCCACTTTCTGGCAACTGTCGCACGTTCGAATAAAGTGTTTCCATTTCCTGGAAACAATTCGGCCAATAAAATATTTAGCCATACTGTCTTTGCTTTTAGTTGTCCCTAAGTGCGCGTTGGCAGTTTCATGACACAACTTAAGAATGGTACCTCGATATATTTTCGGCACAACAATCATGTCGAATTTTTCTCCGCGTTTACTATGTCGCGATCGAAATAACAATTTATTTTTAATGAAATACGCGTCTTTTCCCTTCTCTGGAACTCTATTCGCGTACGCCTCATAGATTTCCTTCAGTTTACTGTCCCTTTGTTGCTCCGCAGCAAACGTCTCTCTGTCTACACGGATTAAATCGATTACCTGAGGTTCTAGTTCGGTGTGATCGTCTTCTACACCGTATTCTGACTCTAACCCTTCGGTTTCGTCCGTCTCGTCCGGGAGAGTCTCCTCCGGTCGCTCACCTGACGGCGATTCGGGTGCTACTTCCTCCCGAGCCTCGGCCCTGGCCGCGCCTGCGCGTGTTACAACCGCTCCAACCAATTGCGGCTCTACGTAACCCTTGCGTATTTCATCGAGTAGGAGAGCAGTTCTGTTACTCAATAGGTAGTAACCGATATCACATTCTTTTCTGACTACTGCTGCCTTAGTAACTACGCTTCCAAACGGCCCTTGCACCTTTACCTGCGCGACTGGCAAGTTCCGTGACTCAGAGTCTAATGGCTGAAATATCCAAACAGACTCGCCCGTCATGTGCTCATCTTTTACCAGACGTTCATTAACAATATCGAAACTAGCGCCAGTGTCGCGTAATATCTCTGCTTCTAACCCATTTATTAATCCAGAAACGGTGTGCTTACGAAATAATTCACGCGCCTCTGGGTCGGCGACGAGCGCAACCTTCTCCCCGCTTCGTGTACCTGGACAGTCTCGCTTCAGGTGTTGAGTCGAGCCACAAGCGAAACATTTTCGTTTACTCTGCTGATCGAAATCGATCCTGACTTCCACCTTTCTTTTCATACGGCTTTGCACTATGCTTCTCCGAACTCGCTGCAATTTCTGCCACGGGTTCTACCTTCTTGCTAGACCTTGGAAACAAGCTCTTCCATCCTGCCCTGTTGTTTTCATAATTGTCTAATTTCTTCGCGAACTCTAACGCGACTGTAAATGTGCCCCACTCGTCTATAAAATGTTCCCTGATCTCTGACGGAACTCGTCGCTTCATTTGATCAGTAACTATTAGATCGAGAAGAGCTTCAAAGGTAGATATTTGCAATCCCGCCACCCACTGTTTACAATAATTGTGCAGCTCTCTCGCGTACACGTTCCAAGTGGTACCGGCCTGCTTCATATGTTTAGTAAATAATTGCCTAAACTTTTCCGCGTTGAATTTATACATCTCTAATAATTTTGCCTTCATCTCGGCATATTCGGTCGCATTTCCCCGCCCTTCAATCATAAGCCATGAGTTGACTTGGTTCGGCAACAACCCCATAAGATTGATTACCCAATCTTCTTCCGGTACGCCCAATTGATTTGCTTGTGCTTCAAATACGCTTAAATAAGCCGTGATGTCATCTTTTTCGCCTCTAAATTTATCCATTACGTGATATAATTTAATGTGCGCTTTAGAATTCGCCTCTGTACCTGCTTCCGAACTAGTCGTCGTCTGCCTCGTTAGCCTTAACTTCTCCAGCTCAAATGCTCGTTCCCGTTCTTCTCTTTCCCGTTCCCGTTCTTCTCTTTCCGTTCCCGTTCTTCTCGTTCCCTTTGTTCCCGTTCTCTTTCCCTTTCTTTTTCCCTCTCGATACTATCTTGGCAATTATTCGCTAATCCTTTAACAAATTCTTCATCGTAATGAGGGCTATCTAGAATTATCTGTTTGAAACTGACCACTGTATTCTCAGTACTTACAGACTCTCCTAATTCTTTCGCGACCTGCACAAGGCAGTCTTTCCGGTACTTCCCTAAAAATGCCATTATGCCTGCTCTGATCGCGACGAATGCCGAAGGCTACACTTACGTAAGGTGTCCTTGATGTTCTCGTTTCGGCGTTGGTTGGCTTTGAAGTCGTCCTTCCTTCCTGTCTGGGATGATTTCTTTCTTCGGTCCGACGATCCAGTCTCTGCCCCGTCGGTGCCTTTACGATTTAAATAACCCCGTGCGTTACTACACCGGTGCGCACTCGCAAGTTCCTCGAAGTACCGATTTACAAGTCTATTGTAACCGCATACTTCCTCCCCCAGCCTGGGTACTTTTGCCGCTGCACTCTTAAAAATTTTAACTAATTTTTAAACAGCTACCCCTGGCCTGGGTTCGTTGACCGCTGCCACCAATTAAATAACCCGTCTGTGGCGTCGTGGTAGCTAAATAACGACACAGACACGAGCTCTATGTACAAATTGGTTTATTTAAATAATATACAAAAATACAGCTCTGGGGTTATGTTCGCAGTACCTCCCACGCGCCTGCTCCCGTCCCTAGGGCTAGTGCATCCCCCACCTTCCGCTTTACCGCGCCGGTGGCCGACACCGTGTTTCGCACACGCCGTGCCTCAAGGACCGCACTCCCGTCTCGGCGAGCATGCACGTCTACCCACGAGGTGCTCTGACAACGAACTGCCGCCTCCGTTAACTTACTTTCGCGGTCGGCTTCCGCCCTCTAAAGGCCGGCCGGACCACATGTCGCGCACTGGGTCCGGTGCCCCTGCCCGCTCCTCTTGCATCACGGGGGGTAGCAAGGAATTTTCCACTTTCCAGTGCCTTTGTCTGTCCCATGTGTCCAGCAGCCTCCGTGCCGGGCCGTTTGAAAATCTGGCTGGCATGTGCTGACGTTACAATACGATAAATTTGTTATTTTGCATATCCGTCCTTCTAAATAGTCTCCCAAAGAACACCATCGCCATCATCGCCACATCAAATTCACGTAGAATCGCCTTGTAAGATCTTCTACCCATTATTATAGCAATGTTTTCGTTTGTTCGAAGGCTACATATTGTCACACCCAAGGTTCGTTATCGAGCCACACGGTGGCGTCGATTGTCAACCACAGCGTCGAGCTCCGGCGGCGTGGGTGTGCGCCGAAGTCAACGAGGGCGGCCCGGGCCTAGCTCAGTCGGCCAACTTTGTCACCTGCTTAGAATCTAACTCGGATGGAAGGAGTCGTAAGGCGTTTGCTAACTACAGAAACAATTCAGTGGTTGGTAAAGCAAATAAAAAGGTTATTCCCGCCTAATAATAGGCCGGGGAAGTTACAGTGATTCAAAGAGTTAAGAAAGGCCCTACCTGATGAGCTCAGTTAGAAACGAAAGAAAAAATGAGATAAAACTTAAATCAAAAAAAAATAAAGAACGAGAATTACACTTAAATTCCTTTACAGGCCCCAACAAACTCTAGGCCATTCGCCTTCTGGCTGACAATAATGAGGAAACAAGTGCCTAAGCGCGGCACAGCAATGCACAATAGTTCTTTGGCGGTCGTTGACCGAAGTTTATGCCTGAATGGGGCGGCGTGTAGGCGGCCCTCGGCGTCGGCGGCGGGGGTCGCGGCTTCTCTCCGTCTGGGTCGGCGGCTGAGATGGCCCTGCCAGGCCGAGAAACGTCCTTCCACAGTAGCTACCAAAGGAGCGGCGGCGGCGACAGCGGCTGCGGCGGTGACGGCGGCGGCGGCGACGGTCAGCTGGCCCGGATCGTGAATGATCGCGAATTCCGTTCACACAAATTAG
The DNA here is from genome assembly GCA_031308135.1 of Acheta domesticus. Lineage (NCBI taxonomy): Eukaryota > Metazoa > Arthropoda > Insecta > Orthoptera > Gryllidae > Acheta > Acheta domesticus. Next base: position 105,198,899 of record JAHLJT010002406.1, on the reverse strand, counting down.
CAGTTCTTACGGAAAGTTCTCTGGAGTTTTCACGATCACGAATCTCGGAGAAACTAGTCACCGGTCACTGCCACGGCAGAGCTCAGTGTCCACGAACTAAGTCCCAAAATAATAATTCTCCCTCGAACGCGGCGCCGGAGCTATCACTTACTCCGCGGCGCTCGCCACCCAAGACAAGTCGAGTACCCGTAGCGTTCGAACGCGGCGCCGGAGCTGTTACTCGCTCCGCGGCGCTCGCCCCCCCAGCTCAATCGAACAAGAAGCAGTGATCTTCTCCCCTACGCCGCTAGCGTGGAGGTCTCCTCGTTCCGCCACCCCGAAAATTCAAAAGTGCCCCAAAATCGCTCCCACCCACGGAATTTTGCCCCTGATTGGCTAAGTGCTACTACGCCGTAATTTTGTCCTCGGCCAATCAGGTCCGATGATTCTAGGAATTTTCCGTAGCCCTATCTCTGTCTGGAAAACGCTCTCCGTCTGACTTCGGAAGTAGGTCAGTAAAGGGTACGCGGAATGTCCGTTGGGACCCTGGAGAAAACTGCGAAGGACGGCCTGGGTACTTAGTGCGCATGATACCCGGAACGGCGGGATCAGCACACGTCTCTAATCTCTTCTTCGGCGCCCGGGTGCGTGACGGGATGAGGGTCGACTCGCGGACGATGGCCATAAACTTTAGAGGAGCGCGTGCTGTCATCCCTTCCATTAGCGGAGGGGGCGCGCCGACCCGGCTGGCGGCGGCGGGAGGTGGACGGTTCACATCGACAGTTATTTGTGAAATTTAAAAAGTATTAAAAATAGCGTACCGCTACATTGGCCCTCCCCTCCGAATAGAGAAAAAAAATTGGGGCTTTGAAAAATTGAGATTTGGAAATGAGAATTTTTTTCTCGTCGTGATGAAATTTCAAAAAAAATAACATGGCGATGCCTAACATTAAAATCATTCTACAGTAACAAAGAAAATTGCAACTACTACTAGATCTTAATTCTAATTAACCCTACAAAATTTAACAAAGAAGAACATGAACTGTACCGCGAGCCCAAGGTACTCCGAATCGTGTGCAGAGGTTGTCAGTGACTTCTACTCTTTAAACGGACGGAGGTTGAAAAAATTGAATTTTCCGGCTGGAAGGCCGTTTTCGTCCCGCAGGAGGCATACGTTTCCAGACGTAGGTTAAGCCGTTGTATAAGAATCCCGTGAACTTCCTATCGTCGGGGTGGATGGAAATCTGCCAATAAGAACTCGAAAAATCTAAGGCCGAAAAATTTTTAGTTTTGTTGAATTTCCAAAGAATTTCGTCTATGTTTTGAGGTGCCTCGTTTTCTGGGACTGTAACTTCGTTGATTCGTCGTGCATCTAAACAAATTCTAACTTTCCCGTCTTTCTTCTTGACAACAACAATCGGTTTAAGTAGGCCGTGACTGACCTCTCAATAATGCCTTCACTAATCATGTTTTTGATCGTTTCATCGACTTCCCCCCTAATGGACTGCGGAATAGGGTAATTTTTCACTTTAAAGGGTGAGTCATCGGTGACCTGGATCCGAAAGCAAAAGTCTTTTATTGGATGCACGGGACGATCGAAAACGTTGCCGTATTTGCAGAGCAATTGCTGCAGCTGATGGCGCTCGTGGTCATTTAGTGAATCATTTCCTAGCAAGCACTTGTTAATGACTCCACTCACGTCATCCCCCGAATCCCCAAACCCACATGAAATGCTAATGTCCGGTCTGTCCTCGTCATCTTGTATCTCAATTTCCCTACCCTCACCGAAACTCACAATATTCCTGGAAAAATCCACTATCCCGTTATTTTCCCGCAAGAAATCTACCCCTAGAATAACATCATAATTCAAGTCTTCTATGACTAAACATGGCACGTCGAATGAAACTTCCCGAAAATTTAGTGAGATTAAGGCCTGCATGAAAATCGGCTTACTTTTCTTCTTCCCGATTCCTACAACGAAGCATTTACCCGTAGGCAAAGTTGGCACTGGAATGCGTTCACTTATTAGTTGCGAGTAAAATTTCTTTGAAATTGCGCTAACCTCACTGCCGGTATCTACTAGAGCGCGTACATTAAAATTTCCTGTGAGAAACTCGATTACTGGGCACTTCCGTGCGAGTTCCTTCACATGTTCATTCGCATCGTCATTTAAGTCATGAAATGCGTAGTTCACTGACACTACCTTGGAAATTGGTACCTCTGACACAACTCGTTCGGGACCCCGGTACCTTACTGGCTCGAACGGTTCTAATTTAACGGGCTCTGTCTAGTGGAATCATGCTGACCGTTTCTGTCCCCAGCGTTCCCGCCTCGATTCTCATTAGAATCCGGTGGTGGGCGTCGCTCATTTGCAGCGTTCCCCCGATTCCGGTCATCGCGACGCCATGACGGTCGGTTCTGGCCGTTCCCTTGGTTTCGCTCCCAATTATCCTCATAAGAAATTACCCGAGTCCTATCAAATTGAGCGAGCAGCTCCTGGAATCGATCGAGGTCCTCACATCCTACACTATTAATTAAATTTTGCACATAGGTAGGGTAATGCGCGGTCAAAAGCCAAATGACCTTTTTATCCTCTATCATGGGGTCACACAATTTAATAGCGGAGATTTTCTCCATGGCGTAGTCAAGGTAAGATTGGTCGCGTCTTTTGTCCCACCTGTTCTCTAGAATCTTTCTCTCGAATTCGTAACGCGTTTGTTCGTTCCAGTAACGCGCAAGGAACTTGGTACGAAACTCTTCGTACGTTTGTGGGAATGGTGCAAGCGCAGTGAGCCAATGGGCAGCATTTCCGCGTAGAAGTTCCTGCATGAATTTAGGTTTTAATTTGGACGGTACTGCCTTCGTCAAATCCATGTAATTCTCGGCACGGTCGAGAAAAACCTTTGGATTTTCATCTGCTTTTCCCCAAAAACATAAATTTTGTGGAGGGGCCCACGAGAATCTAAGCCCTGATCCTCCCGATGAATTCGCAATAGGACCGTTCTCTTTCTCTTTCTCGATTTCCTCCCTTACTAATTTTATTAAGTTCTTGTCTATTTCTTTCTTTAACTTTTCTTCCCTGTCCCTGATATTCTCCCCTTCAATAACTCCTAATTTCTCGAATTTGCCATGGATTTCACTCACTTCCGTGCTGAGTTTGGTTTCAATTTTCGTGAATTTGCCGTTCATTTCTGTTTAACCTCGGCAATATTCTCAGTAATTGATTCGCAATAAGCTTCCACTTTCCTGTCACATGCCTGAAGTTTCTGACTAATTTCTGATTCGATTTTGATAATATTTTCCCTTGCCTCGGCCCTAGAACTTTCTAACTCCTGGCCTAAGTTCTCCACGCTAGTTTCAATTTTCCCACATCTACCCTCTAACTGATTCTGCAAAGTTCCTATTTTGTGATCAAATTTCGCCTCCAAATTTTCTAGTTTCGCGGCCTGGTCAACCAAACAACTGTCTAGCCGGTCAAATCTTTCCTCATGTCTTTTATTACTTTCTGAGATTTGGTTCATCAATTCTAGTTTTAAATTCTTACTACTTTCTGCAATCTGACTCGCATGTCTTTCGCTACTCTCTGAAATTTGGTTCATCAATTCTAGTTTTAAATTCTTACTACTTTCTGCAATCTGACTCGCATGTCTTTCGCTACTCTCTGAAATTTCGTTCATCAATTCTAGTTTTAAATTCTTACTACTTTCTGCAATCTGACTCGCATGTCTTTCGCTACTCTCCGAGATTTGCTTCGTGAGAACTCGCATAAGTTCACTTAGGGTGATCTCGGGCGCAGGCTGTTCCCCCGAACTGCTCTCTCCCGCCACATCGACGCCTGATTCGTCCAGCATTTTGGCTGTTTTGCGTGAAACGCGCACACGGTATTCACAACACACAAAGCACAAAACAATAACACTTATACACAAAATACAATAATAAATAATATCATTACCAGACCACAAATTGTTCTTTTCGTAGCAGCGTCCTTCCATCCATTTAAAAAAACAACAGTAATAGAAAATTAGGTTCTGCGACTATTATCAAAATGGCACTGAGACATGAATTGATTCTAGGGCGTTTTACTGGGGTATCTGTGGTACTATCGAGCCCCACTTGGGAAAGCCAATTGTCACACCCAAGGTTCGTTATCGAGCCACACGGTGGCGTCGATTGTCAACCACAGCGTCGAGCTCCGGCGGCGTGGGTGTGCGCCGAAGTCAACGAGGGCGGCCCGGGCCTAGCTCAGTCGGCCAACTTTGTCACCTGCTTAGAATCTAACTCGGATGGAAGGAGTCGTAAGGCGTTTGCTAACTACAGAAACAATTCAGTGGTTGGTAAAGCAAATAAAAAGGTTTATTCCCGCCTAATAATAGGCCGGGGAAGTTACAGTGATTCAAAGAGTTAAGAAAGGCCCTACCTGATGAGCTCAGTTAGAAACGAAAGAAAAAATGAGATAAAACTTAAATCAAAAAAAAATAAAGAACGAGAATTACACTTAAATTCCTTTACAGGCCCCAACAAACTCTAGGCCATTCGCCTTCTGGCTGACAATAATGAGGAAACAAGTGCCTAAGCGCGGCACAGCAATGCACAATAGTTCTTTGGCGGTCGTTGACCGAAGTTTATGCCTGAATGGGGCGGCGTGTAGGCGGCCCTCGGCGTCGGCGGCGGGGGTCGCGGCTTCTCTCCGTCTGGGTCGGCGGCTGAGATGGCCCTGCCAGGCCGAGAAACGTCCTTCCACAGTAGCTACCAAAGGAGCGGCGGCGGCGACAGCGGCTGCGGCGGTGACGGCGGCGGCGGCGACGGTCAGCTGGCCCGGATCGTGAATGATCGCGAATTCCGTTCACACAAATTAGCAGTTCTTACGGAAAGTTCTCTGGAGTTTTCACGATCACGAATCTCGGAGAAAACTAGTCACCGGTCACTGCCCACGGCAGAGCTCAGTGTCCACGAACTAAGTCCCAAAATAATAATTCTCCCTCGAACGCGGCGCCGGAGCTATCACTTACTCCGCGGCGCTCGCCACCCAAGACAAGTCGAGTACCCGTAGCGTTCGAACGCGGCGCCGGAGCTGTTACTCGCTCCGCGGCGCTCGCCCCCCCCAGCTCAATCGAACAAGAAGCAGTGATCTTCTCCCCTACGCCGCTAGCGTGGAGGTCTCCTCGTTCCGCCACCCCGAAAATTCAAAAGTGCCCCAAAATCGCTCCCACCCCACGGAATTTTGCCCCTGATTGGCTAAGTGCTACTACGCCGTAATTTTGTCCTCGGCCAATCAGGTCCGATGATTCTAGGAATTTTCCGTAGCCCTATCTCTGTCTGGAAAACGCTCTCCGTCTGACTTCGGAAGTAGGTCAGTAAAGGGTACGCGGAATGTCCGTTGGGACCCCTGGAGAAAACTGCGAAGGACGGCCTGGGTACTTAGTGCGCATGATACCCGGAACGGCGGGATCAGCACACGTCTCTAATCTCTTCTTCGGCGCCCGGGTGCGTGACGGGATGAGGGTCGACTCGCGGACGATGGCCATAAACTTTAGAGGAGCGCGTGCTGTCATCCCTTCCATTAGCGGAGGGGGCGCGCCGACCCGGCTGGCGGCGGCGGGAGGTGGACGGTTCACATCGACAGTTATTTGTGAAATTTAAAAAGTATTAAAAATAGCGTACCGCTACAATATGCTACTATGCTACATTTGCTACTATGCAGCTTATCAACCACCCTAGTCAATAAAGAGAACTGTAGATGGCATGCATGCATACGTCCGCATGCGCGTCTGATTATACGAGGTACTTTTAGAGGAACACATTGGTAAAGAACCATTAGTGTACCGCATTTTCTCTTTTCTCTGCCTTGATTTCTGTGTTGTTATTCATACATAAGCAGAGTATATTTTCAACTTCCGATTGCTAAACTATTTTATAATAAAACTATTTTAAAATTGTTTGTATGAAACGCATCATTGTAGAATTGCCAAGACGTTTCCTGTAGCCTTTGTACAATTCGCGCCGTTTTTTTCATGGTACATTCCTCACTGTGATCCCCGCTCACAGCCCGTCAGAATAATGGATGTGGGTGCCCGTGAGGTTTAGCCGCCAGCGCAACTCCAGAACTGTGTGTGTGTGTATGTGTGTGTACGTGCGTGTCTGTGTGCGCGTATGCGTGCATGTGCCGTGTTATGATGGGCGCACGAGGCGAGAACGGCAGCGGCAGCCTGGGTGAGTGGTAGGGGGAATGTGGGATACTCCAGAGAGCCCACCGCCTATACCCATGAGGAAGCAACCTGTGTTTCTGTATGTACGTGTTTTGTGTATTCAGTACCGGTTCTGATGTGTGTTTTTTACGGCTTTAACATGTAATTGTACTGAGTGGATGTCGCGTTTAGTTGCTTAACCTAGTAGACCGGGAGGTTCTTGGTTCGAATCCTATGTGGGAATACGATCAATAAACATTTAATATTGCTCCATCGTAAACATTTCTTCGACAGCTCATGAGTTCTAGGAAATTCTCCACTCTGAAGATAGGCAAATAACATATTGCGTATCACAAACGATATTTAATAACATAAATAAATTAGTAATGAAAATAAATTTGAATAATAAACAAAATAAAGATCGTAAGTAAAAACGCTTCTTACCTTGACATCAATATTTATGTACAAATATTACACATAACTCACAGGCTGAAGCCACACAGTGAACAAAAATTCGAGGCCTCATAACGTTATTTTAGCTAGATAAATAACTAAAGACATTGACTTTCCAACGCATACTTTTGTAACAGTGTATCAATATCCATTGTTTAAACCGTGAAATATCACCTGAGAAGAAAATCTGAATTCCCCACACAATAATTGCATTATCATTAATTTACAGGAAATGGATAACATTGCTTCAAAATAAATATCTACTACTGTGGCGGAATTTTACCTAATTGATTTAAGCAAATAACTATATTTATTGCTTTAATATAAACCAAAATGCGGACTTCCACTAAATGTTACCTTATGTAAACTTTATTTAAACTTGTTCCTGGACAAGGAATATTACAAGATAATCAAAATGAATATGCAAGAAATATTCAAAAAGCAGTTTCATCGGAATGAAAATTATCATCATTGTGCCCTGAGTATTACGAATTTTGTCGAAGTTTTGTTAAGCTCAAAGGATTTTTCAAGCTTTTCAGTAACAATATTATTCATCGCGCAAACCACAAATCAAGTTCCTCCTTTTCCATCATCTTCATCCATCATCTCCATTTCCATCATCATCAGAGTCCATTCCACACTTCACTGCCTCATTCACAAATGGCCGTCACATGTACACCCAGTAAAGAAGGGACCCCCACATCGCTTTCCACAACAGGCAGTTGTGGTAGCGACGGTTAACTGCTGAGAAAAGAAGCGTTCGGATGCAGCGGCGGCGATGGCCATTGATGTCACTTCCCGCTGCTGCCAGCGCGGCGTGTGAAAGCAGTGTATTCTTTTGAGAGCAATTACTTACATACATATATTACACAATAGTATATTACAACACAGTGAATAGGTATACGATCCCTAGCTAAGCGACCGGACAATACAAATAGTAATTGTGACAATTTCTGCAGGAGCATCCTGTTTCTGGTTTTTTGGCACTGGAGAAATACCCGAGTTGGTTCGCCTATGTGCTGATGAGGATTCTAGAGGCCGGCGCTCTGATTGGTTGCTTTCGTATGTTTTCGATCTAATCTAGACGAATGATAGAGCATAAACCCAAATCATAGTCTGGAAGCAATCCTCTCCCTTCACCGCGAACGGTCGAAGGATCGGACTCAAACACTGGTGACAGATCGGAAACTTCTATCCAATTTCCTGAATTCCTCGGCGCTAATCGTGTCGTTAGTGTCAGTGGAGAGGTGGACAGAACTCCAGGCCTCCGGTTTCCAGTTGCGTTGTGGCAGTGATTCCTTCTACCTTCAGCAGAAGATGAGAAGGGATTCGTTCCACCTCTAAGAGTCAGAAGTAAATCTTCCACGCCTAAAACTAGCATCTGTGAACGGAGAGGAGCGTCCCACCCTGGTTTATAACGTCACAAGACAGGAGGAGTTGAGAGGCGAAGAGCAGCCGGGCTCTGGCGTTAATCCAGATACCAGTCCGAAGGAAGAATGCGGTCTGGGCGGGGCGGGACGGGACGGGGAAGAAGATTGTATGCTAATAAGGAGCCTAAATCAGGGGCCTCAAAACTTACTGGTACCGGTGTGTGGTAAGTTGTGATGCCGAGATAAATAAATGATAATTTCCCACGTTCTGTTCCCACTTCTAACCAGGGGCGGATCCAGCCGATCATTTGGGATGGGGACATCGTGGATTTTTGTTAAATAATAAACATATTTTGTTATTAACTTCTCGGCTGTCCGGGTGACGCCGCGTCGTCGGCCTCTCTGCCAACGTCGGCCACTCTGCCAACGACGACGCGGCGTCACCCGGACAGCCGAGAAGTTATGAACTCGAGCCGCGGAAGCTTACGTGTATATTTTGTTATTATATTGTATATTATTTATGTACTGTATATTTGATACTACACAATATTATTGTTTAAATAATTACAAAATTGGAACATAAATAAATATCTAAATCAATTTTGCCAAATAAAAGGAGGTAAATGAAAACTTTCTAAGGCCTTGTGGGTGAGCCATGGCACCCGTGCCGCCCCTCCCCCTGGATCCGCCACTGCTTCCAACCAGAGAGTGCCATCCGATCCCTGCTGCTACCCGTGCTGCGTTATCTGGAAGGGCTTCGAAACTGCAGCGAATACGCGAAGGCATGGACGGAGCCGCACTTGGACAATCTTCGCCTTCGGAGAAGATACAGTACAAGTTCTTTATTTCTAAACTCAAGAAACCAAGAACTTTCTTTTGAACTTTCTTTTTTTCTGCTGTAAAAATTATGTCATATTGAGTATTTTAAGTGTAAAAATAGCGTTTAATATATTTGATTGACGTTTAAACTGTTGTTTCAACACTAAAATAAATTAGCCCGATACACATTTTTAACTTTCCAGAGACACATTTTTTAGGTTCAAAGACCCAATTCAGACAGTATTATGTTCTTATTTAAGTTAGAATACTACAAAAGAAACATCTCGACCGTCCGTTGTTGAATGGTCTGTGCAAACAAGAGGCCATATTAAGCACTGACTGGGTGTTTGATCTACGTGTTCTTACACATGATTCCAAAACGTTATTTGTTTCTTTCTTAGTTGGTTGCTATTTACTTTCAGACAACATACGTGAGAATCTACGAGAGAGACCTATATAAAGAATAAGAGTTCTTATTATTTCTTGGGAATCATGAAGTGATCAAGTAATATGGTGTTTTTGACTTGTGTAAATAAGTGTAAATAAAACGAAACTTAATGTAGATAATTTGCGAGTTTGAGTATAGAATCACAGAAATACCTCGACGAAGAATACCTTTAAAGTTCTCGTCGAACTTGTTTCGATGTTTTCCAAAGTCTTGAAATGCTTTTCTTTCATGACCCTCTTCGGTAGAGGGAGGTTTCGGTGTGGGCCGGCGCTCTGTCGTCGCAATGCTTCCAGGAAGAGTTTTGTTTGTTTGTTTGTTATTTAAAGTCGCATCAACTATTAAGTCATTAGCGACCACTATTGGATGTAACGTTATGGTAGGAGGATGAAACGATATGATGATGACTCGAACCCGCGACCCCACGGTCCAAGATCACTACGGCACTACTACCACGGGGCCGACGCTTCCAGAAAGCGCTGATCTCCTTTCAGACGCGGGTGGCTCTGTCATTTAGTCTCTGAAGCTCTTGATTGTAGAACTAGGCGTTTACAGAGTGTCCAGGAGATATGAACTGTGCACTATTCCCTTTGTATAAAAAAAAGCAATGAGTATGACTTTCACGCGCTATTTGCTAATGCGAGCCTTCTTCGAGCCTGAAATGCCGAGGTGTGCCGTTCCGCGCTCTCCCCCTTTGTTTCCGGGTTATACTAATCTCATTCCAGGTGATAACTGTCCAAAAATTAAGATGAAACATCTCAATCAACATCGCCGGCGTCTCGTTCAGCTTCACGCAAAACTAATCGCGTATCTTCCATACAACGATTTCTCCATTGTAAGTACGGCTCGAATACTACACCGGAGCTCACAAAATTACACGTTCTAACCTCCCCAGAGCACGGAGACAACTGAACTACAAATCGCGGAAAAGCTGAACCTCCCCTTATCGTTTCCAAACTAGTCTGACCGTTCTGCGACTTATAGTGACGTCAAAAAAAATTGCGACGCATTACTTTTGGAACAGACCTTGTAGATGTTGTAAATATCATCATTTTGAAAATCAGTTTGATTTGCGTGAATCAAATTTGACTTTTAAAACTATTGCTAAAAATTGTTTTGTAACAATTATGTATTTTCATAAACCAAAAAAAATTTAACATTTTTATCTAAACGTCTATCATTATAAAAATTAAAATATAACTAGAATAATCTTTTTTGACTGATATTAATCCGGTGATCTCTGAACTCTACGAAACTCGAGTTCTGTGATTACTATTTGCGCGTGGATATTTGGAATCGCACCTGTCAGCCTTGGAAAGGTCCTTGCATATTCGTAGTGCGTCAGCTGCGCTCGCACACAAGACACGTGCCCACGCACGTGCCCGCCCGCACTCTCGCCAGCGAGTGGCGGGGACGGGCGCGCGGGAGAGCAGGTGATCGTTAACGAGGGCGGGCTGGGCCAAGCGACGCGCCACGCCGAGGGCGGTGATTAAGATTCATCGAGTGGGCTCGGGCGGGCCCGCAATCACCCACGCAATCACCCGGGCGCCAATCGCGCCTCACGCGGTGGCGCCAAAGCAGATGGACTCGCGCGCCGACGTGCGTTCCGAGACAGCTGCCGAGTGCCGGGGGTCAGCGCTCGTTGCCCTGCTGCGCGTGTGAAACGTGTGAAAACGTAGGTAAATAGGGAAACTTTTCGATACAGCGACAAGACAAAAAATGGCAAAAGCACTTGTAACCCCGCATTTGGAAAAAAAATAGCAGCAATATAATTAACTAAATAATTCAAAACAAGCCAAAATAAACCTTACAGCAAAATAAAAGACCCAGAAGAAAATAAAACTGTCCAAAACGAGAAACGTAATATGCACCTTTCAGTGACAATGACAATAAATCACACAATTCTTGGAATCACTCGTAACTGAGTATTACGACGCAGTACACACACTTTCCACAAGATTGCAGAATGCATCAGTAGAGGGTTTTATATGTCCCAGAAAACTTCTCGAGTAATATGTTTAGGGGGACATTTATGTCTCACTGGTCATGAAAGGGTTATTGTGCTTTTTCGGCGTTACAAACAAGAGCCATAATTCAAATCATACAACGAAGGATGCTACTTGCTAGAAAACAAGTGTACCTAGTCCTTAGCCGTTCGTATTACCAGATGTACCAGCTCGTAGCCTAATTCGCAATAATTCAATAGAATAAACGGAGCACTGGTGTGGTCGGCGTAATAGTAACAATCAATCATTGAAGCGCACTCGATCTCTGTCATAAACTATTCTGCTCTTCCGGGCGCCAGGCCGCCTGTTATATACCCGTCGCCGCGGCTGGCTCAGACTTGCTCCGGTGGCTAGCTGTCTGGTGAAGCAGATACTGGGTGATACGAATAAAAATAAGTAAGTACTCCAGAGAAATTCCTCACGAGTGCAAGTAGAAACTACTACTTCACATAAGCAATTGCTTCTTTTCACATGAATAAAAAGTTTCGTGAAACTCGGAGCAATTACTTCTATGATCAATTGCTCACTAACTGTTCTGTTGCGATTGGTCGATTTGCGTCTGTTTTGTTTGTCTACGTTACCACACATCGCGCGATGGTCTTTCCATCATGGAGACGCGTGCTTGTTCCGGATGGTGTGGAGTGTTTTAGGTTACGTGGTACAGTTGATGTGCATTGTAGGATATCTTCCATCATTCATTCACTCACTGTCCTAAAACCTCACAACCAGCTCACAACAATCGTTTATAACCTCTCTTGTATCCATTCAATACGATGTGAGTCACCTACAGAAATTGCTCCGAAAATTCGCAGTAAAAGCTTTGCAACAAATTTTCGATTTTATTCATACGAAAAGTAAGCAATTCTCCTCGGTCGAGCAGTTACTCATCAATGAAAAAATTGCTCAAAATAAGAGCAATTACTCACGTCTTGTATTCATACTGTTTGAAGCATTTGCTTTGGAAACTCGAGAAAGAAGTAATAGCTCGTTTTTATTCATTTCACCCGCTGCCTCGCTGCTCCGTAGACTAATGTAGAGCGCTGCTGTCTCGTGCGCGCGCGTGCCAACTTCAAAACCAGTTGTGCAGCAGCATGTGTCTGCCTTCTAACGAGGGATCATCGCGAGGTGTCCTTCTTCGATTGCGCTTACTGTTAGATATGGTGTTAAGTGTGGCGAAATAAGTTTCTCGTGCGTTTTCTTATTTTGGTATATGTATATGTAGTGTATTACTTTCTCATTTACGTTGTATAGAGGAAGTATAATGCTGCTAACAATCCACGTCGAGTTTGTTGTCGAAAATGCACATTTTCGGGATGCCTGATTCCGAAAACGTCTTTTCATCCATCTGTACGTTTATCCGGCTGTCTCGACAACATTAGCGTGTAAACCATTCACAGGATTTTCCCAAAGTGTATTTTCCTCGGTTGATCTAGACGCACTGAAATGCCCTGCGACTTTATAGGATCTTCTAACATTGGGTTTATCTTACAAGCAGCTCTTAGGATACTTCCTTAAATTTCTCAAAATTGGCTTCCAATGTTTTCTGGTCTCCGCTTCTCCGACTATAGAACGTGCTCCTCTATTGCAAGAGGAAATTATTTGGCGAAGCGAACCTCCTATATTAGTGATTGTTGGCAGTGCCGGCAGAATCCTCACCGCCGTATATTTTTATCGAGTTTACTTTATGAAACAGTATCTTATTCTGCATATTTTGTGTCTTATCTAATATTTCCTATTTTTGTTTTTAAAATGTGCTTTCTTGATGTTGGTATTCAAATACTCCGCGCAAGTAAACTCGTCCCAATAGAGTTTGCGAGTAGTGTAGTGTTATCACTCTAATTAATTTCTCGATTCTTTGATTAATATCCACCGTGCATGAACTGTTTTTCTAATGATAAATTCCAGTTATTAAAGCTAGTACACTCCATACAGTAATTGGTTCACATTTAAATAAATAATAGATTTCTGACCAAATGTTTAGGTTTTTTGTATTAATGTTTAATCTCATTCTTAATACTTTGTTCAATTATTACATAACACATATTGCCATCATTTTCAGAAAAAAATAACCTTACCACCTGCCAAAAATTAAGTGAAGAACTTAACTAATCAATATAAATACACGTGATGTAGCAAATTCGCCGAGGACAATGCTGTATAGTAACGTTTTCCTCTCCCTACCACCATGGAGGGCACGCGACAGCTTCCCACGCATGTCCGGCGAGAGCTTCAACCGGCGCTCGCCAGCCCGCCAAATCCTCGGCTGCTCGAGCGACGACCGCGTGTGGACCCGCAGGCGAGCGCCGATCAGGCGTGCCAACCCTCGCGTATTGTCCCAGCGGCAAAGCCGGGCGTACCCCAAGGTAGCGAAGCCGGGCACGCTCTCGCGGCTGGGCTCGAGAGGCGCCGCGGCCCAACGCCCAACGCCCGACGGCGGCGGCGGCGGCCGAGCAGCGATTACGCGGGGGGTGGGGGAGGGGTGGAGAGAGGAGGGGGCTCTGGTTGGAAAGCGCGGCTTTCACGCGGGCTTACGCTTTGCGGGTGAACCCCCTGAAACCCTCAGGATGTGCGGAATACGCCCGCTTTGTGCAAGGCAGAAGAGAAAGAGAGAAGGGGAGAGGGGGAAGATGACAAGAATATGCGGCACGTCTCTATTAGCGCCACGTGGCCGACGTGGCTTCCGTGTATTCTGATAAGGCAAGAAGAGTCGAAGAGGTGGTGAGAATTAAGTGGCTACTGATGAATTTAGAGTGCAGAACGTAGTGCGTAAAGTGATATGGATGATCTGAAAAATGGTTTCCATTGATAAGAACGATTTGTTGCTGCATTTTGCTGTTGCAAGTTTTACACATTCCTGTGTCCTCAAGTCTACACGATGTTTGTAGCACGCTCGTTTTGTGACAGGCTTGAGAAAGAAAGAGAAAGGAAGGAATAAAGAGAGGGTAGCTAGAAGATTTATCTGGTTAAGGATGAAAGTCACTTAAGGCGCGAAATGTTATTCTGAAGGGATCAAAATTCTGAAAGGAAAATAGATGATAATTTCGGAAGCTAATTGTATGTAGGACTTGGAAGAAACTACAGAACAGTGTGTGTAGGAAACAAAGAAATTTGGTCATCATAGGTACGACAGCTAACAATGATTTGAATAATAAAGGATGTAACATAAAGTATATTGATAAGAAATGTTTGCTGACGCACTTTTACCCTGTAGTCATCCCTTTTTGAGACGTGGGAAGGAACGAGAGGGGCACGACAAAAAGAGAGAGAGAAGAAGGTAAGGCAACAATTTTATTCAGTTGGGGTTAACAGTTAAAGCACCATACCTTTGGATACTAATAGGCGATATATGTGAGAACTGCAGGAGCGGGAGGAGCAACAATATGTCACAGCCTGGATAGTTACAGACGAAAATGAATTGTAACAATTTTATTGTTTTCTATCGAAAAAATCAATTTGCAAAGTGTATCAGACATGAATACTTTGAAACATTTATATTTAATCCTATAATGACCCGGTGCTTTGACTGTGACCACGGATGCCTATTACTTGATAATAATAAAGAGCGTTAAAAAAGTCTCTCCTGCAGTGGCCTGTCTCCCCACTCGACCATCATTTACAGGGAAACAGCAACCTCACGGGCTCTTTCAGTGCGACGGCGTTCGAATGTTATTCTCCGAAGCGCCATCGCTGCAAGCAAGCAGTAATTGAAATAAAATTACGTGATCGTATTCTTCGTATCCAAGTGTCACATTCAGTTTGACTACGTACAAATTGTTTGTTGTGAGTCAGATTGTAACTGTTAAAATTCTGACACAGGAAGAACGTGTATTTTTAGTGGAACATGTGTTTCAATCAATACACGGACGACGTGAAACAAATGTTTGTGACGAATTCTCAGAATCTGTAGTGCCCTCTCGTGATTCTGTACGCGATTTAATTGCAAAGACCATTGAGAAATTAAAAGAATCAATATCATTGTACATAATGTCCATAACTCAATAAACTTTAAAAATATTTTTCGATAATAAATGTAAAGGGTAACGCTTTGCCTTAAAAATGCTGGTAATCATTTTCAACACGATGCAATAAGATAATTATGAAAAGTAATAAATATACTGTTTATTTCAAATGCCCTTTATTTTATTGTCGCTATTTTTCACTGTATTTCAAGTTTCACATCACGCTCCTTTGTTGCTGTTGCGTAACAGACCAAGGGCGAAGACGCCGTCGTTTATTCAGTCTGAGATGTTGCAGTTTCCGCATAAAGGGTGGTGTAGTGGGGAGACAGGCACTGCGGAGAGACTTTTTGAACGCTCTGTACTGAAATGAGATCCGAGAGGGATAGAGCGAAGAAGGAATGGGATAAATGTAGTTATCCACATTTATCTGTTACAAACATCAGTTTGTTAAGAATGCGATACTCTCTTGGTATCATATTATGCAATGTTTTCGAACTATTCTCAAAGGAAGACATTTGAGGAAACCATGTGAGAAACTGACAGGATAATATTTTCAACCGGCTAATAATTTTTAAGGCATCCTATTTAGCGATAATGTCTTTATAGCGGCGGTGGTAGGAAGTAGCCAGCCGTTTTGCGGCACCGTTTACAGCAGTAGGAACTGGAGAAGCCAGCTTCCTCGGGAGTGCAGTAACAAGACCTGATAGATACTTCACAAGGTACATTGTTCGTCCCATGAAGTCTTTTAGAAGGCTGGCCTCTTTGAGATATCCTGAACAAGGGCACGGATGAAAGACGTCAATAGTTTTGAAACTTCCCGTAGAGCAGACCAGCACAACACCTGCTCCCGCGGGCATTCTGCACTTGTAGAGCCGATCGTCTACCCGTGGCAGCGCCGAAAGTGCAAGTAGTGGGGAGTAGGAAGCTTCGCGGGGAGGGGAGAAGTCTGACGTAGCACGACGCGGCGCGTAGATTCAATACCTGGGCGTCTAATATCTATGCTTCAAAATTATTTGAAGCATGGATATTAAGCACCATTAAGTCCATTTGTTTAAATGGATAATGTCTAGTATTTCAGGTTACTAGGGTCATAATTAAGTGTTTACGTTCTATGCACTACTGTATATCCACCTTTCTATCCATCACTGTATGTATTTTCATTTTCTATTTTTTTAAGAAAATAAAATGCTCATTGTGACTCTTAAGCATTATTTTAAAGCAATAGCTTTAAAATATATGCTTATATATAAGAAAAATATTATTTAATTCTATCGAAAAAATTGCAATTTAATAATTGATTGTTCACCAGGAATGTTATAATTTCCAAATCATAAAAAAATGAACAAAATCATTAGAGCAATCTCTCACATCAAGATTGACATAAAAATAGATTATGTGGCAATTCCAAGAAGGGTAATGTTGAATAGCACATTTGTGACCATTTTTTCCCAATATGAAATTGAATAAAAGAGATCAACGAGCAAACTTCTGTGACGATATGTTACGGACAATCATAAGATAATCATGGGTATTGTTAAATAGAATGCTAAAGGGCTTTATATTTTTATAAGATATCATAAACGACTCTACACTCTTGTCAGAAATTAGAATAGAAAATAATCATGATTTTTTTCAAGAACAATATGTTTTTGCTTTGAGAGAACCGTATTATTCAATTAAACATAGTTAATAAAACATGTTTTATTGCTATCATCATCAAACAAAAACAATTCAGTATCAAAATTTTCTGTTTAGCACAACACTAAATTTGTGATTACATCGTAGCAAACGGAATTACGTTATAAGTCCTACAAGCAATTATAATACTTGGTGTCGAAATCTAATACGTATAATTCGTTGTAGTTTTATATTTCGCCCTGTCATATACCGAGAACAAACATTTGGAATATAATACAAAATACAATATTACTTGAACTGTATATAACCGTCATGATCTTGTCGATTGTTTTTTTAAATTTACGCGCTAGTCTTTCGAATTGCGCATTCTGAATGGTGGTCCCCACTCCTAGATTGGGTCTCATCCCCACCCTTCATCGCTTTTCTCACTTTACCCCCGAGTTGCCCGCGCGCAGCTCCTGACGTCAGTGTAAGTGCAAAATGCTGTGCAGGATCTGCCGTAGAGCAACAGAGGCTAGGGGTTTCCAACCACCCTCTGAAGAGGAAAGGTTGGGAGAGGTTTATCTCTTCAAACATCCTGAACAGCGGTACGAGGAAGCGGTAAGAGGTAAGCAGATCCGGAACATCAGTACAGTGTCAGTGCTGGAAGAATCCATCATCTTCGGGTTATATTCTCTAACGGGAAATTTTGAGATAAACTGGCTTCTCGGATCATCCTGAACAACGGCGCAGTGGGGGAGAGTATTTTCAGAACATACTGTTCAGCAGCAATGAACAGGATGAGAGGCTAAGGCGAGCCCGCTTTTCCTCTACTGGGAGGCGGTCTGGAAGAGATTGGCCTCTTTGAACGTCCTGATGAGAGACACGTACACGGCCAGCAAATTTGAAACATTCTGTACAGCGTCATTGAAAAAGAGTTTTTGCTCTTGTGTGTTATCCTCTGCAGCAGGAAGTTTTGAGAGAAATCCGTGTCTTGGAGCATCCTGAACAACGGCGCGGGCTGGAGAGGCTATATATTTTCGGGTTATCCTGCTGAACAGCGATGTACAAAATGAGAAGCTACGTAGGCTGGACATCTATTTCCGATTATCCACTCCTGGGAGAATATCTGCAAGATGGCCTCTCCGAACATCGTGATCAGTTGCACAGCCGGGCAGGCCACCAGTTTAGAACATTTCTGGTTAGCCTTGGAATATTGGACGCGTCCATTTTCTTCGCGTTAACACAGTGGTGTCAAGGTTTGCTGTTGGTGGCAGTAGCATGCCTCGCAGCACCGTATCATTCCACGAGCTTCTCTATGCCACTAGCGTCGGGAGAGGAAACAAATAGTTACCCCGCCATTTTACAATAGTGATGGCGTTGTCTCTTGCGGCGGGGTGATGATCTGCATGGAGAGGCGATTTCGTCGGGGCACTCGTGCCAAGGACTCCCGCTCGTGGCATCGACCTTGACAACACTGCGTTAACATTTGCAGCAAGAAGGTCAAGGAGAGGCTGGCCCTTGGTGCATCTTGAACAACGGCGCGAGAGGCCAGTGTTTTCGGAACATTCTGTGTGGAGCGCGCCGCGCCGCCTGGCCCCAGCCGGGCGCCGTCTGGGTCAGCGTCTACTTAAGCGCCGCCGGTCACGCCGCCGCCCGCCCCAACCCCCCGCTGACCTCCCACCACCCGACCAGCGGGGCTAATGGCGCAGTTTTCTTAATCCCCGGACGGGCGGGCGACGGCCCCACGGCACGCAGTCCCGCCCCCGTTCTTGCGATGCGGTCGCGCGCGGAGGCGAGTTTTAGGGAAGATGCCAATGCGGTGAATCGAAGTGTCTAAAACGGTTGTTTTATTGATGTTTATTTTATTTTTTTATTTTTTTTCTCTTAGAGTAATTGTTGATAGAGTATTAGATATCAGTTTCTATATTTTGGTTTACGAGTGCGTTTAAGAATTGCTCGATCTTTTATAACGTTATTGTGGCACTCCTTGAGACCTACGAGCCGACAGATCCTTGGGGGCCACCTTATTGAAATCGACCGACTAAATCCATCAATATAACTCCATTAACCGAGTTGTCTATCCAACGATCTACAGACCCACCAATGTATTGACGAACTCAACGGACATTCTATTTTTAAGCAAAATGTTAGTCGAAGACGTCTATTTTTTGATTATTTATTAAAACAAACCTTATAAACTAATTTATTTTCGTAGTTAAACTTTGTAGACATAAAAAACTGACTCCGTACGAGAAAAACACCCTAATAAAAACTGTCATATTTATTCTTATTTTTCGATGCCATAACTTTTTGACTTGCTGTTCGTCTATTTATTAGTTCAATCGTTCAGTACATCACTGATGTGAACACGCTCTTTACATTTCCCAGCCATACATAGCCTTGGTAAATTATATAACCCTGAGGGCGTAACTTTGGCGTGACCCAATTGTGTGAAATTTTGTAGAGCCTCTCTGTATTTCTCCCTTCTCTGAACGAAAGGATCAAGTTACAGGACGAAATGACCACAGGTAATCTGTCACATTTCTGTGTTGCGAAGTTTTATCCATCTTCGCCTTCTCTTCAGTAAAGAAACTGTGCAATTGGTATTATTACGTAGATTCAGCATGTAAATACAGTACCTATTACACAATTAGGTGAATGGTTTCGTGACTGTGCGATCTAACGGGAGAAGCCGGCGTCAGCCCAATTGATTAACTGCGCTCCTTGAGGTCACTGAAGTTAAGCAATTCGAGATACCACGGATCCCTGGATGGGTGACTTACTGGGAGCCCCTTTTACTAACGGCGCCGAGTACCTGGTGGGTCGAAGGTGTAAATGGCACTGACTGACTGCAAAGTGACGAGTTTAAAAGTCAAAATAAATTAATGGATTACACAACATACGCTCAATACCTAAGAAGAGATAAGATATCTGTTGCGGAGAAGTATTTTGTTAAAAAATACGAAATAAAAAATAAATAAACTTATTTTGGAAACGAATTGATAAATTACGAAAATGTAAGGAAACGAGAGATTAACAAAAAATATCGCGTGAACCTGGTTCTTCCATTAGGAATTTCAAATCGTCTAACAGCTATTTTAATATCGATCTCAGTCGTGCAAGGCAAGCAGCCTTTGCAATTTCATATCGCCCCGATCGCAAAAGAATGATGGAATTGCGTTAATACGAATTATCTTTCCATTAGTCAGTTACGTCTCCCAAATGATAGAGTGAATAATATTTTCTAGGCGTAGCCAGATCGTTTCCAACATCTGAACACCGTACACCCATTTATTTCGTGGTTTGCCCAAATGCGTTAGTTGATTCGTGCTATGTCATTAAAAAGATTTTTCATTAGATAGAGAGTGCTTTAATACTAATTCCAATTTTCAAAGTGCAACAAAAAGTATTTCCAGTCATTTTTGACTTGTAATAGAATGTTGGATACCCCCAATTTTGTTTGTTGGTGATATAGTAAATTCAAAAGAACTCGTGGTAGCTCATAGTATCTCCGAAAAAAAACACTGTGCATCTACTTTACATGACACTCTGACCACACCCTCTTTGTTGCCATCACTAAACGTCACATGAAAATCACTTTTGATCTCAACCGCTGTTTATCATTCTACTTTCAAGCTGTCGAGAAAATAATGGCGTTTGTGCGTGAGGTGGACGAGCTGTATATGCTATGTACAAGATTAGAATGAATGGATATTTGTATTCAGATACTGAAAATGATGTAAATGACAGTTTATAAGGAAAATTAAGATAGTAAAAGTGAATATAGGCTATTTGTAAAGTAAAGAAATTAATTTTCGTAATGCATGTTCTAGAAAGAGGTTTATTTTATTTTAAAAAATCCCCTTAATCATAACACAACGTCTTCTGTACGATTTTTAGTACTCGCTCCGCACTAAGAATTTTCGTACCATGATATTACAGATGGAGTTGAAGAGACAGAATTTCGATGCTTAGTAATTTGCGTTTCTTTAGAAATTATACGAGCCTGTTTCCTGGCTGTTAAATAAACAACTTTTTTGTTGAAAAACAAATAAGTTTGTCGTATAATTTTTTAAACATTTATATAACTAATTTTGTAAAATTGAATAATTCATATATGAATGTATTCATTTAAATCCACTGAAACAGGACCTTTCATGTGTCTGAATTATAGTAACTCGTTTAGAAAAAAATCAAATGTTTTCAAAGAAAATATATATTCAACAAGATCGCAAAAGGCTCTCTTTCAAACATTAAAGGTAAAAGGCTTTTTTCAACAAAAAAAAACATTTTATCCACAAAGGAAGTTCTGGCACTTCCACATACAACGTTTGGAGTGGGGTTAAGCCGTGCGTAAACATCAAAAGAAATTAATTCGTCACAAATGAAAATTCACAATTTTTTCGTGTTTCTTTCGCAAAAACCCATTTCTTGTTTTTTTAAACCCACAATGTGCCACAATGGTTTTAGTGTTAGAAACAGCTAATGCTGCAGATTCAATTGTCATTATTTTCATGTGATTTGATCGAGTTCTTTATAGTGGGAATAAGTCATGAATATATATTTGGAAAACATCTACAGGCAATAGTTATGCGACCAACAAGTCAATAATTTTTTATGTTTGGTCCATGAATAGTGATCCTATCTATTGAAGGCAAAATATGAGGTACATGATTTTTCCAAAATTATACAATGACTGTAATACCTCCTTGAAATCGGTAGCAAAATGCCTTGCTCGACAAACGCAACCTTAGCATCTTTCGAGAAAATGAAAATTCGTAGCCCATTTCATGTCTTTTGATAATTTGTCATTCTCACGTTCAAAAAAGACCTCAGAAGATGGTATGCAATGAACCGTTGTGCTGAAGCAATAGTGAGGACTGACTCCAACGGACAAGAGCAACAAGGTCAACAAAAATTGTGGCAAAAATGTCATGAATTCAGGCAACATGATTGATATGTGACACGCAGGATGATCAACTCAAAAGTAGATATATTTTTCGGAAACGAAGTAGGTGTTCTGAAAACTGATTTGTTCCCCATGAGGGAAGATATTACTTTAACTTGGCGAAATGGGGAAATGTTTCGATTTGTAACTAAAAAACGTCTTTTACAAGATCCTTCTGATGACGTAACTAGATTCATTATAACTACTTCGTTAAGCTATTTGTACTCAGACAGTGAAAATGGATTAAATTGTTGAATTAATAAAATTCTAATAAGTTATTTTAGAGTATTTTGGAAAAATTGCATCTGGCAGGCTATGATGTGCAAGCATTTGGCTATTACAGAAGAAACAATACAGAACTATATTTAAACTTTCTCAGTTGGTTTCATATGCCTACGACAGTTCACAAAATTTTGGTAAATAGTGATACCATAAGTGAACATTCAATCCGGCAAATTTCCAAAGAACAGCGAGGCCAGAAGTGGAGAATATAGAAGATTCAGGGAAAATATGACCATAAAATTATCAATAATATAAATTCAAATACCTGCTTCAGAGACTGATCATCTGATCCTTACATAACTAGATTACGAAATTTCATTAATACAAAACTCTTGATATGCCCCGCAAAGTCATCATTTATTTTATAATAGAAGAGTTGCGGAATCAGAAAGAATTACTTAAGAAATCTAACATATCAAATTAAATTTAATTTTTCACATTAAAAACTGTAAAATCTGTATGCGCCTTTTTGATGGAAAAGAGATTCTTTTCCTTTCAGAAAAACGCAGTGGATTTCTCATTATTTCTTTAATAGATCAATGTAAGTTCGATGGACAACCAAATGTAGTTCTTCCTTATTAGTAGAATTGAATAAAAATAAAATAATACGTAATACAAATTAAAACAATAAAATTAAATTGTCACGTTAATAATAAACAAATACTAAATAATAAACAAATTATTTATTTCAATCACAAAAAATTAAATGAAGTTAAAAATTAATAATGAAGGGAAAATTATGCGTGAAGCCAATTTTTCTCTTTACATAACGTGTCTACAGTTCGATATGTTGTGCAATTCGAGGGTAATTTACTAAGAAATTGTTAAAATAGTATTCGCATCGTAAGCAAACGTCTCTTTCTCTATCATTAATTTATAAGAGATATTCATACCTTTCATTCAAATGTGTGCAATAATACTCAAGAAATTAATTTTTACGACCTAGATGCTCGAAATTCCATACTTTTCGTCATCGTCGCCGCCATCACCCCATCGGCCATTCCCACTTCCTCCACCTCACTGAGTTCACGTCCTTCTCGGGTTCACCCGCTGCCCACAATGCCACCGTTTCCGCCCCTGCCGCCGCCTCTGCCTCGTTCACCTCTCGTCACCTCCGCTGTCACCTTCGTCGCCGTCGCCTCCACCTCAGCCTCTGCCTTTGCCGCTTTTGTCCACCGCCGCTTCCCCCTCGCTTATTACCTCCGATTCCTCGGCTTGTACCTCCTCCACCGCCTCCGCTGCATCAGTCACCTTCTCTCTGCCTCCATTTCTCTCTCCTCCTCATCTTTCCCCCCTGTCCTGTCACTCCACCTTCACCCCTGCTTCTGCCCCTGCCAATATACTTGGGTCTTCTTTTGCAAATGCCTCCCACCCCCCGCCCGATATTCTCTTGCTGCGCTCATACCTCAGCTGTCCTGTACGTGGCCGCTACCGCCGCCACTTCCTCCACTAGTGCTAGGTCTGCACCGCCACTTCTGCCTTTTCTCCCCCGCTCCTATCCCTTCCTATTCGCCCCCGATCCTTCCTCCCTACCGGCTGAATGTTGCCCAGACCACGGTGTAAGAGATATAGGTGGGTTCACTCCCGGTCTAAAACTGAAGCTAATGTGAGGCTAGTTCTCACAGTTCTCGCTATGTAAGCGCTGCGAACGACTTGGACATTTTTGGGACAAGATGGTGATCCATTTAATAGCTTTGTAACCTCTGGTGGAAGCCACTAAATCGCGAGACGCCATCATGAATGCCCAACTCGATCGTGCGCACCGTACGGATAAGCGAGGAACTAGCCTCAAACTGGCTTCAAAAATTTTGTCCAAAAGGCGGCTCGTTGACACACCTATATATCTTACACCGTGCCCAGACCCAGTACTGTCGCTATTTCTAGAGTGACTCTGACCGGGAGGTCCTAGGGTTCGAGTCCCCCTTCGGTGGCGGTTACTCGACGCTAGTCTATTGCGACACTCGCCTTTTGAGCGGGGTTGAATTCGGCAGGAATCTATAGG
Organism: Acheta domesticus; assembly: GCA_031308135.1. Lineage (NCBI taxonomy): Eukaryota > Metazoa > Arthropoda > Insecta > Orthoptera > Gryllidae > Acheta > Acheta domesticus. Next base: position 105,174,831 of record JAHLJT010002406.1, on the reverse strand, counting down.
AAAATCCTAACAAGCGGCTGCTCTGATCGGTGGTTTTCTGTGGTGTATTTTATCAATGCCAGGCAGATGCCGAAGCACTACCCTAACAAACGGGCGACGGACCGCTCCCAATCTTTTCGTTCTTTGCCTAGTCTTGTCCGCTTCCCTTAAAACATACATAGACACACACACACACTCACACACCATCTCGAACTTGCTTTATGCAACCAACATGCCGGTAATCGTCGGTTGCTTAGAGGTTCTCCTGGCTGGAGCGGATCCCCGATTGGGGAGACGCATGGAGGAGGGGAAAACCCGCTAGCCAACGTGTAGTTCAAAACCCGCAAGTACGACGAGTATCTCACCATCTGGTGAAGAAGGAATCACCACCACCGTCGAGGTTAACCGTCAACTGGTGACGTGCCTTCGAACTTCTGTTACCGGTGATGTGCGGTCTGGGAAAGTTTTAGACTGATTATATTCGCTATTTCATTTCACGTCGAATTCACATTTTTTTCATGTTAAGAGAAGCATAATAAAGAGAAAAATTGAAGAGTTTGTATATTATAAGATAAACAGAAAATAATTTTTAATAAATCACTGAGAGAATTTCAGCTCATATATTGCTCCATAGTTTTTCTTCACGGCTCACTATTGAAATACGCATAGAATGGCTTTGAAATGATATTGACTACATAAAACAACCTTTATTTTAATAAGAAAATACACTGTTAAATGAAAATTATTTACTAAGTACAAACGTCCATTACCAAATATAACGTCTACTACTGGTGCGGTGCGGTCATCGAGACCGATCCTTAACTTCAACTGATTCTCAAGAGTGAACGGCTGCAACTAGATAAGCTATCCCACACCCGAACATTGTCTAGAAATAGATAAGAAAGTACTGTAAACCAAAACATCTTGCGTTGCACCGGACGAGAGGACAGTGAGTTTATTTTTCCTCGCCGGTTACTGTGACCGCACGTCACCAGTTAACGGTTAAATAATTTACTACCCTATGGGACCTAATGATCATACCAGTAAATATGCCGAGAAACTTCAATCAATTAACCCACCCACTCTTCAGCCTTTTACCATCTCCGATACCTCAGTCTGTACCGTTTCCGCCGCCGCCGCCGTCACAAACTTTGCCTCTTCTCAATCCCTATCACCCGTTCCTGCCTGTGCTTCGGCCACCACCCGCTCCTCTCCCTACCCTTTTGCAAACCGTCACCACGCCCATCTTCTGTCCCCATTTCCCCTTCACTGCTGCTTATGGCCTCGAGCTTTACCGCTACCTCCGAATCCCCCGTCATTTCCACCTCCGCTTCGGCCATCGCCGCGGGCGCATCTCTCGGCCCTTCCAACTCGCTCGCCGAAGTTGCGAGCGAGCGAGGTGCGAACTCGGGACACGAAACTTGGCCCGCGCGCCGCCGTCGGAGCGCGCAGCGGTCGCTTTCGGGCGAATGCCAGCCGCCTGCCGCCTCCGCCGCGCACTCGAGCAGCTGGATGAGCCGGGGAAGAAGGAGCAGTGGAAGAAAGGAAATGGAGGCGGAGGGAGCGGGAATGCAAAAGAGGTGCCGCGCAGTGGGTCCAAGGATTGAATTAATTGGTAAAAATTCTACATTTTATCAATTTTTTTAAAACCCTGAAAGAGCCAAAATGAAAGTCACAAAATAAAACAAATAATAAGAAAATAGATAAAATATTTAAACCTAAATGTTATAAATTATATTTATTATTTTAATATTATTATCTGTATTATCCTTACTAGTTTTTGTTCTGCATTTGATTTAAATTAAATTCTAAGGCCATAACAAGTCATTTTCTCTTGTTCTGTATATGTTTATTACAATAAAATGGACAAAAATTGGTCTCTGGTCAATACGTAATACACATTAGGAGGTGTCATTGGAAGTTTTTTCTAATTATTAGTTACATAACATATGTGCTTATAAAGTAAATTTAAAAAACTATAGATTTGAAACTTGAAACAAAAGAGCTTGCTTACAACTTTATAACAAATTGTATATTTGAAATCAATAGAACGTTTAAAGAGGAAACATATTAACTTGTATCATAATAACCTTCCAAAACTGATATTTAACATTAACCATAGCAACTATTTATTGTTTACAATTCTAAATAGGAAATAATACTCAGTATTAATTTCCATACGACGTTACAGAAAGTCTAAATAATAGTATGCGTATGTCAGTGTATTCCTACAATGTTTGTTGTCATTATTATTTTGTTGTATACACTCAATATTTAATGTATGTGCCAAAATGGCCCTTTTGTTTGGCCCTCCGATTAGTAAATGTAAATTTTTCGCCTTCCTTTGTGGTAAAAGCAATGTAAAAATTTCTGTTGTCAGGCGAAAGAGCACGATTTATAGCCTGATCTTCACCATTAATAAAGACACCAAGACACCTTTATTAAGTTTACGATATACATACGAGTTTCGTATTGCTTCGGTAAGTGAAAACATGCAGTATTTGGAAAGCCAGTAGAGAACGTTGACGATTGAGAACTCCCTCGTTACCATACGTAGCAAGTTAGCATCATCAATTTATTCAACTTTCTTTACATTTGCAGCTAATGCGCATTCATACACAGCATTACAAAAGTTATCCTTCAACATTCCCCGCACCCCTAACACGTTCTCTTCATTTCCTCATTTACACAACTTTCTATTCACATTTATACCTTTACACCTTTCCGTATTAAAGTAAACCATCATTAAATATACTACTTTTTACTTCCTACCGTCTCCTAATTCTATGTTATCCTCCTTCTTCTTCCTTTTGATATTCCAGCATCAGAATTACAACTCCAATTGAATGGATGTCTTGGGAGATGTCTTTGGTGCAAAACCGGGGGAAAACTCACTGGGTGTTGGTTGTGAGGAGAAACAAATTTGATCATGTAATTTCAAAGTTAGCAATAATTATTAATAGGGGCGGATTTTGATGACTTAAAACATTGCCAAAAACGATCAATAAAATTCTCTTAAAATATTTTTAAAATGCCCTAACAATAAAGAAAACAGACTTTAAAAAATTTATCAAAACCACTTCAGATGAACAACTCAGGCTGTTAGATACTTTACTGATGTAATCGCGGCTTCCTCCTTTTGTTCAAGTGAGCTCAGCTTGCAAACGTTTGTTTTGAACTGTTCTTTAAAAGAACATCTCTGCCTTTACTTATCGTGAAATCGGCCGAATTGACAATGGCGCCGATAGGTGTCACAGGAACCTTAGTAAACACTACAATTACATATGAACGAATAAATCAAATAAGCTACTCAGGATTTCTGTGGAGAACATTTGTTGCATTTCTTAAATGTTATTTGAAGCAAGATCCATTAAAAAGATATTAAAATCAATTAAGCCTGCGAAAAATGCATTAAAAAGGACTTAAAACGGTAAAAAATTATTTATTAGTCGAAATCGAGGAAAATGCAAAAAATGATATACAAAAATGGATCATTTCGTTTTTCATCACATAAAATGAATTTCAATACTAAATGGCATTGTTCTAAACCTGAAAAGAAGGAAATGACAATTCATTAAAATCCGTCCCCTTATTATTAAAAACAGAAGATAAGCTAAATATACACATTTGGAAAGGATTCAATCTTACTAATTAGGGACGTTTCTCGTAAATGGAGAAGCGACTTGGTAATCATGGTAAACACGTACAGCATACTCTTTCGGACTCCACCTGTACAACGTGTACGGCGAATTACTTTTTTTGTTCGCGTGTAGACCGACTCGGACCACGCATACATGTCTACTGCCTTTACCGGGTCTCAGAAACATTATCTCGGTGGCAGGCAGAAGCGTTATCACGGCAACATCATTAGGAGGGATCTGCATTGTAGTTTAATCCCATTTTATCTCCCAGGGTTGTTAGCCCTGGGGTATGGAAGATGAAATAAGGATGATAGTGAGGGATGAAAGGACGGCACACATCATATAGACCCATGTCCAAGGCGGACCCGCGACCGTGCGGTCCGAGACGCCACGACACTCGCACACGGGGCTGACATGAAATTAAAATAATAATAATAATAATAATTAAATATTAATATATAAATAATAATTAAATAACAATAATTATTATTATTATTACAATCGAGTGGCGTTAGGGACTTCCTGTGGATGCGAACTCGGGTTTGATTTCCGGCCGGGGCAAAAATAGAGCTTTAGCTTTCCATTGCAGTCATCTCAGTTTCTATAGCTGTGTAACGAAAGAAAAGTTCAAGCAGGGAATTCGTCGTGCTTACCACGTCTTCCCTATCCCTAGGCTTGGATAATAAATAAAAACAGCACCCTGCAGAACACCGCTTTGTGGCAAAAGACAGACCAACCCTAAAATGCCAAATGTAAACATATATTATTATTATTGTTATTATTATTATTATTATTGAACACTTTAAATAATTGTTTGGGAAACTGAAGTGTATAAGTGTTTCGTTGGTCTTCCTGTCCATTACTCTGACCTTAAGGAAAACTGGTGATAGTAAACTATAAAAACCTGGATCTAATTATTTTTCCCCTTTTTAGTACTGTACCTTTATTACAAAGGGCACTATGTCACATATTTCTAATTTTACAGGAACCCATCGAGTACAATATGGGCATATAGGCCTTGACGTTGGCGCGGCAAGGGTCACTTGTGTTTGCAAACGTTGGCACTTGAACATCCACAACGGAGACCACTGTGCTCTGCTGCGCCGCGGTGCGTCTCGTCGCTCGGATGCAAGTTCCGTGGGCGAAGCGGGGCGGAGCAGGGCGGGGAGGGGGGAGTGCGGGGGCGGATCGCAGATCGCGAGCGGCGAGGTGTGAAATGGGAAGCTCCTGCGACGCCCTTTCTTTCTCGTCTGCATGCCCCCCTTCCCCCTCAACCCTCTTGCTTTCTTCTCTGCCCCAGGGGTTGGCATCCTGTGAAGTGCATCGATTGGACCCTGGGATACACCCGAGACCAAACTCGAGCTGCCACAATGCGCAGGAAGTAATGATCAAAATATTGGCGTGTGGATAAAAGTGGGAAGTCAAAAGATATACAAGAATTTGTTTGATCGTGATGAGCAGAATGATGATTTATGTACCATAAAAATGTTTAACTGTTGTTTTCTGTCCCTTTAATATTATATGATACACCATCTAACTAAACTGCAGTTAGGTTTTTGAGGTAATTAATTTCATTTTATTTTTGTAGTACCTAAAATGTTTCACACAACGTGGAATAATCTGAACATAGAATTCAATTAATTATACTGCGATTTTTCTAAGAGCGACCCTCAAGGCCACTCAAATCCCATCTTCGCGATGGAATATGTCACGGCATTTCGCGTCTTTTCTCGGTCTTGCCGGTAGAAGTCGCATGATCGCAAGCACTGCTTCATACGGTCGCCATCGTGCGAAATCTAGCGGAACGACTGAGAAAGACGCGAAATGCCGTGACATATTCCATCGCGAAGATGGGATATGAGTGGCCTTGAGGGTCGCTCTTACAAAAATCGCAGTATACGGAGCATTATTATTTTCAGAAGAATTTGGAGTATGTTTTGCATGTTCAATGAGCGCAATCTGCTCCCCCAAGAACTTTTCACAAGTGCGTATTACCAGACAGAGCCCTCAATGATCCTGCTTTGCCTACAGTGTGATGGGATTGCATTCGAAGTAGCGGTGCAACAATAACACCACCAGTTTATCTCAAATTATTTGTAGCTGCTACTTGAAATAATGCTAGCTGAATCCCTGCGAACAATTTGTACATAAGAAACGTGATTGTACGTGACTGGTTCCTTCATTTGGGGATCGCCTAATTGACTCAGTACGTGCCTCAGGTAATGTTCCCAACCAGAAAAAAATATTTCTCATGCGTATTCGTTTCCATTTGAACGTGCTTAACATTACGCTGCAAACGTATGACGCATCTGTATTGTTGAGGCTGCAAATACAGCTTGAATGTTTCGCTCACAGAATCTGCTACACGTTTTTTAATCCATTTACACAATTGAGGGTTCTGAAAACAAGTATTTGAGACTGTTAGCATACGTCAGACTAAGAATCATTAATTATTGAAGAAGTTGCCAATATTACCTTGTCTGGGCAAAAGGAAAAGCGTTTTCCTTACTGATGTTAGTGAAATTTACACGGAGATCGAGCGTAAACACATAATATCACGGAGCATTTATCGCCAGTAGCGTATGAATTGTAATACCTACCGACTTTACGTAATAATACAACCTTCAGGGCAGTCAACACGCGCGTGTTACTTAGCTTCTACACTGGCGCGACGATCCGTTGTGAAACCGCTCGGCTGCTCTGATTTTTCAACAACACAATTCTGCCGCGTCTTATGTGGAAAACACTCATTTCTGATAATCTTTCGGCAAAGCGCTGAGTTGCGTATATACGTTCGTTGGCTTCCAGTGTTTAGGATATGGTGCGATCTTACGATTATCTTAGAAAGCAGTCCAAAAAGTCGAATCAAAGAGAATGAAGCTCTTTTTCTCTCTGAAGGTAGTCGATTATTTTTGAAGGGAAAAATAATCTACCTCGGGCGCGGCAATTTTGAAATGTATGTTCTTCTCTATGAATTAGCGCCAAAGAATGGTTATAAATGGTTGAATTCCCAGTACGGCGCCAAATTTGAATTAATTTGTCTGCGTATGTGCCATAAAAATACATATTTTTAATTTTTTGAAAATGCAAAAGTAGAAATAAATATTACACTTATGTCAGAGAACTCAGTTTATAGTACAATCTTAGAAAAAATGGAGTCTTTTAAAACAAATGTATGTACATGTGTGCAGAAAACGCATAACATTACCCTTTCACTCAACATTAAGCGAAATCCACCAACTCTGCCGGAGCAGTACCATAGCAAACGAGAGATCACGCACCGTCTTTCCTTCCTTATTCTTGACCCCTCTACTCCTCTCATACACACACAAATATGCCTGCACCTCAACACCACATGTGCCTGCAGACCAGTCGGGAGCATAGAACTTTGTCCGGGCTGAAGTGACACCTAACTGTGGAGATACCAGGGGAGAAGGACCCCCACCCCCTGCCGACGTGTAGGACGGCGCCGAATCTCCAAAAGGGGAGATATATGTCCCCACCTCCCGGATTACAATGCGCACTACACCTACGGAACTAATAACCATAGCGGTCGACGCATCTGGAAACGCAGTACATTGAATCATTACGACTAATATTTTTTGGAGATTTTTAGCACTTCATCACACTTCACCCTACTTCACCAAAAAACATTTATATGAGATGTGTCTAATCAACTTTACTTGCGTGAAGGTGTTTTTCTACGGATGGTAAAACCCTTTTCAATTTCAAAAAGCGTCATAAAACTGCTGATAGTAAACAATTCGTGTTCCTTTTGGTACGGATGGAAATAATTTTTGTACGTCAGCTCGGGGTGTAACTCCGTCACACAGTCGTTACAACTTTTTGGGGGAAATTTTTGATACTTTTTATATTTAAAAGTCGTCTTCATTGCGTTATTATTTGACCAGTGGATTCACCCAACCACGCATTCTGACTGCCAACAGTTTTGCAATGAACCGCCGCCTCCAGCTTCCAATACATCACTTGAAACATCCCGCCCAGAAGCCTAACATAACGAAAAGAACTTTAAAAAACTATGAGACAACTCACACCACACCCTTATCAAAGATCCCATATAACAGCATGACTATCAGTATCTAAAAAGAAGTGCCCAAATATCACCATATACAATGAAGTATCAATACTGCAGACTGAGCTGCCTACATCCCATTGGCAGAAGAAGACCCAGAAGAATCAGAAAAGAAGGAGAAGAATAAAAAGAAGAAAACGCAGAAGAACAAGAAGGAGAAGATTAAAAAGAAGAAAACGTACAACAAAAAGGAGAAGAAGAAATGATGAAGAAGAAGAAGCTAAAACGGCAGAAGAAGCTCTCGTTCAGTGTGGAGCGCCTTTGCGCCTGAGTGCTACCAACCCCTGCGGGCGCGCGCGCATCGCATCTCAGCGCGGTGAGTTCCAGTGGGCGCCCTTCACGTAAAGCCCTTCAGCGCGCGCCCTCGCTCTCTCCCCGGCGCGCCCTCCGCCGCCGCTGCTTTGTCTCCGCCTTTCGCGGCGTCCCTCAAGGATGTTCGCGCGGCCGCCTCTACGCCGCCTCGCGCAGCCACGCCCCCTCGGCGCGCCTCTCTTTTCTGCGTGGAGAGCATTCTGCGAAAATCCCATGAGGGTTCCACGTGTGCAAACACGCAGGCCGACCGTGTTTGAGAGTGACCTTGTTTCAGAATTACCGCCAATTTTAAATTCGTTAATGTTTTTTAATTAGTTAATTACACCATCGGTACATTTTAAAGCTCATTTGTATTCATATCACCCTCTGTCTTCGCCTTACCTGGCGTCCCTCAAGGATATATCCGTAGCCATCTTTTTTCTCCACCATTCTTACGCATCTTTCAGTGTTCAGTGCGTTCCAACAAAATCTGACGAGGTAACCACGTATCAGCCTCAGCTCTTGGAATTTTAAATATTGTTACGTGCGTTTAGATAAATAGTTAAGAGTCCGCTATTGAAGCAGCTCAAAGTGTTCCAAGTAACTTCTCAACGCCTGTGCCTAATCTCCCTCGTTTACGCCTATTCCAAGAAAAAAACTGGTGTAGTATTTTAAACAATGGACACTTAAAAGGTACTTCTGGCGCGCGCTTTTTCTCCAAGTGCGGCTTCCGCTCCTCCTTTGTTTCCGCATTTCGCAGCGTCTCTCAAGAAGCCTCCCACGACCGCCCATTCTCAGATTCAGGCAGGCACACCCCCTCACGCGTCCATTTTTTAAGGTCTCTTTCCTCCCTTTCCTGTCTAAGGTATTCAGAATAGGGTCTGGCGCACTTTAATTGCCTTTCTGCGATACTCACCACTCCGGAAAGCCGGATGCATAGCTTTCCCTAATTTACCGAGATGGATGATGATATTAATGAATTTTCAGCTAAGGTAAGAGATTTGAGATGTATAAAGATATGGGTCTCCCATGTCACACTCAAAAAAAATCAACTATGTCACTGTCTACTTACCGTATCAACCAATCACTCGCTTGTCCCTCCTCTCAACTATCCCACTTCTTTCTCAATTTCCTCACCACTCAACGGACTTACCACCCCTTTACCTACCTCCATTTACTCATTGACACATACAGTCAGTCACTTTTCTCAGCCTCTTTCCTCACCACTCACTTACCCATCCCACCATTCACTCGCTTTCTCCACCGCTTCATTCGTCTGTCCCACCACTATCACTAACATCACCACCACTACAACCACTATCACTAACAGTGCCACCACCACCACCAAAATCACCACCACAACCATCACCACTTATTATCTCCGCCACATATGCACTTGCCGCACTTCTCACTCATCCACATTTCCCCCAACTTACCTGGCATACCACTAATTCCGAACATCCAACAACCAATACACCCACCAAGGTCCCGCCCCATGTGCAAACATCAACCTGCCCGCTCCTATACGCAACCTGCGTGCTGTTCCGGGCATCCTACGAAATGGCAGAACAGACGCAAATGATGCTCCAGAAACTCGCAGTTACCGCTTTGCTTATTCATCGAACGACTTCTCACCAACATACTCTAGTTAATATGTGTATACTGACCCTCCTACTCATCCTTTCACCCCACAGTCATCTGACCCACGATGTCGCTCATTCTCCCAGGCCGACATCCACCTAAATATTCTACCAGTCACATATCCACCTGTTCCCATCCCCACTCACCTATATAACGCATCAAAACAAATCCCACTTAACTACACAGGCAATAATACGAACCGATCTAATCCTCCATTGATTTCCGTCTTCCCCTTATCCGGTCACCTCTATCTATTTATCTACCTATCTATCTATCTATCTCCTCCTCACACACACCCCTAATTCTCACCCACACACACCTCACCAACCAAACACCTCACCAACCAACCCCCTCCCACCAACCAAATACCCCACTAACCAAATATTCCGCCATACAAATACTCCAACATACAACCCCACCAACGAAATGAACACACGTCCAAGCAATCACACAACAAACTAACAAACCACTCCTCCAACCCACCCTTCCATCCCGCCAGCACGCCCAGCCTCCGTGCTTGCCTGCAGGGTATCGCCTGACAGTCGCAACCACCGCCGACCTCCGCGCCGCCCCGCCCCCTCGCTCTCCCCTCCGCACGAGACCCCCCCCACGCACGCGCCCACGCTCACGCACAGGCGGGTGCCGCGGGCGCCGCCTGCTGCCTCTATTGTTCCGCCTCCGAAATACGCGCGTGCGTGTTTCCCTTTGAAGGCGGCGCGTCGCGGATTCGGAAGGCGGAGAGGGGCTGAGCCCGCGGGCTCGCGGCCGCCACGGCAAAGCCGCTCACCCCCGACCACCCACCCACCCACCCACCCACCTCCAATGCCACCCCATGCGCCCCCCCTCCAGCTCTGCCACCGCTCCGCTCTCACTGGCCCCCAGCCTCCGACCCGACACGTCGCTGTCTCGGAGGAGGGCGCCTGGATCATCCAAGTTACTCTCCCTGGCTCGTCTGGATTCTCCAAGTTACTCTCCCTGGCTCGTCTGGATTCTCCAAGTTACTCTCCCTGGCTCGTCTGGATTCTCCAAGTTACTCTCCCTGGCTCGTCTGGATTCTCCAAGTTACTCTCCCTGGCTCGTCTGGATTCTCCAAGTTACTCTTCCTGTTTCGTCTGGATTCTCCATGTTACTCTCCCTGGCTCGTCTGGATCCTCCAAGTTACTCTGCCTGGCTCGCTGGATTCTCCAAGTTACTCTCCCTGGCTCGTCTGTATTCTTCAAGTTACTCTCTTCTTTTGTGAATCTGTACTAATAAAAATTAATTCAACGGCATGTGACCGACATTGATTCCATCAATGGTAGTGTGTGAATATATTTGACATTTTTACAGACTCTTGTTTAGGATTGTTGTAGTGCCCATGCAAAGAGTAGTAAAGATAAATACAACATAATTGAGGAAAATAAATAATTTAAATAAAATGTTGATAGATGCATCATGATCATTATTTTCACCTGTCGCTAAGGGCAGATTGGTTCCTAATATATTTCTCCAGGAGCCAGTAGCAGTGCAACAGAACTGGTACCTAGTAGATTTGCTGGAGGCCAGGAGCGGTGGCTAAGATAAATGAAAGTTAATCTAATAGCAACGTACTTTGAAATAAAATTAAAGAAAATTATAGTATTTTATTAAATTTTGAAACAATTAAATTAAAAATAATTATCTTATACACTATGGTTTGTATAAAATTGAATTCTTTTCCCTTTCACAAGTATTTCATGTGAAGAAATCTCGGGCAACGCCGGGTATTTTGCTATTAATCTTATGTGTTAACTCCTTTCTGTTGCTGAATAATGTACACTTGTGTATTTACGAACTTTGATTCGTAATTTTGTAATCTCAGTCAAGATTAGTCAAGTTTTCTGATTATGCATCCTGTAACAATTATTCGAGATATATTAATAGTAACAATTAACTTGATTTGTCTGTTTATTCACGGTGGAAGGTTAGCTCCAATAATCTCGGGATGGGAAGATAGTTTGCTCAGATAAAATGTATGTTTTACGAGTTTCTTCAGTTAATTCTAAATTTGATATTATCTGTTCTTATTCCTCAATGTCAGATTTTTGTGAGAAAATATTTTCCCGATGAGAGTCTGTACAACATTTATAAAATGAAATTTATTGTCTTTGTAATGTTAGATCATTGAAATACGAATACGTTTTAGTTAATTAGTTTCGTTAGGTGTTGTAAAATTTGTAAATAAAGTCTTTTAGAGTTGCTTATTTTTCTGAGATCTTGATTTAATAACGTATCAAATGAAACACTCAACAGCCTTGTAGGGGATATACTTCTCTCACAATTTTAACTCATTACCGGAATTTGTAAATGTACATTGCAAATGAGATCATATTTCGCCGCTGACATGAATATAAAACCAGTTTGAAAAAGAAAACAAGACTTCCAGGCAAGAATTGACTTTAGAGAGGATGGAAAGAAAGTAAAAAAAGCGAGAGAGCGTATATATTATAGAAAGGAGAGTGGCGACACTATGACAATCCTAAAAATACGGTGTATCATTAATATCAGAGAGAAAAAGGTCACAACATGGGGATGCCCGAAATGAAGGCTTTCAACTCGCAACGTAGTTTGCATCAGAGAGAATAGTTCACAGTTGACACGAACAGAAAAAAAGACCTCGTTCAGAAAAGAGTTGCAGGCGAAAGTTAACATTAGAGGCGATGGAAAGAAAGCACGAGGAGCGAGAGGGCGTTCGAGATAAGGGAAGGGCGGCGGAGGCGATAAGGCCGGACGCGCGCGCCAGTGTTCGCGGAGGGGCGGGGGCGTTGTGAGGGCGGGGTGGGGCGGCAGGGGGCGGAGTGGAGGAGGGGGGCAAAGAAGGCGTAGGCCACCGCGGCGACGGCGGCGGTGGCGGTGGAGGTGGCGGTGGAGGTGGCGGTGGCGAACGGAACGGCAGGCACGGCGCCGAAACGAATGGAGGACAACGAAACGAAACGGGGAATTGGCGGCGGGTACAAAGGAACAGGTAGAAGCGGCGATGGAGACGGCGGCAGCGGTAAAGGTAGGGCGGAGACGAAGCTGCTGGGTGAAAATAGAGGTCGGTTTAAAGAAAGGATGGCACTAGAGATGAATTTATTGATTAATGTGTTTCCGGATGAGTCAACCGCTATGGTAATCAGTCCCGTAAGTGTAATGTGTGTTATCGCTGAAATGGCTGTTTTTCCTCATCCACTGTAAACATGCACCTTGGATTCCGAAGTTTTCCACCTTAAGGCATCTGTGCAAACTGGAGTCCGGCTCGGAACAAGGTCTACGCTCCCGACTTGTGGTAGCATACTGCAAGTAAATATGAGTGTGGGGATAAGGGAAGAAAAGGGAACAAGGTTGAAGAAGGAATGATCTCGCTCGGTGCGTTTCGTGCTTCTTAAGGTACTGATTCGGCATTTGCCTACTATTAATCGGATAAACCACGAAACTATTAGAGCAGTTGGCTGCTAGAATTGTCCTTCAAAGAACGTCAGAATTCGACCTACCTATGAAGCTAGAATCCAAATTCGGCACACGAACACTGCTTCCTCCCAGACAGAGTCGCTACAGTGACTGCAGTTATTGCTCTGAGCCAACTCAGCCGGTTCGCGGGACCGGAGCTGGAGGAGGGGCAGGCGCCGAGTCGGGAAGGGGGCGGAGAGAGCAGGGGTGGGCCCGGAGCCGGCGGCGCAGACGGACCGGCGCCGAAACGAGGTCACGGAGGGCGCGGGGGCGGGGCAGAGGCGAGGCGGCCATGTGATTATGCAGAGACCATCCGTCTCGTGAGGCGCGGCGTGTCTGCAACGAGAAGCTCTAGGCCGCCGCCTCCGCTCGGGCGCGGGCGGGGTGTCGTTAGTCAGTCCGTCAGCCTGCGACACCCGCCCTCGGCTTCTCCCTCCCTCACCCCCGGCCCCGCCCCCATCCACCCCCCGCCCAGACCACTGTGCGTGCAGCTTCTCCGAGACCTTGCTCTGGGTCGACAAGCGAAATCTGAAATGGTCTTCTTGTCTTCGTACGAGTACTTTGCGCGTCACCCCGTAGGAACTTCATGAGAATTGTCAAATATCCTTCAATTACACGACTTGCATATCTTTCTCCTCATGTCAGATGCCTAGAATGTAGATTTGGAATTTTTCTTTTCCAATTCAGAGAGTACAATTCTTGTATTACAATATTAACCCCTTTATTTGTTTATTAGATGCGTGGCCTATAATTAAATTTATATTACAAAATTCGTCCTTAGTACTTCAATTACTGATCGCATCTCTGACGCTTGACTCGTCTTCTTTACAATGGTGAAATTTTCTCTGCCAAATAGAACGCCCGTCACCGCCGTTGCTTTAAAATATATGCTCTCTGTATTTATAACCGCCATTGCTCTCTGTATTTATAAAACAGACGTGGAATTAAGTTTTTTATGTACGTCTGTACACGAGTATCAAACTTACATTCGTAAATTATCTACGAAGCCAAGCTAATAGGAGATAATTTTGATGTCTATCTACTTCTACCCGTGAACATCAGAGCGTATGGTGCTAATTAGAGCGTATCATCAACAGCGTGCTAATTCGTCTCGAAATTTAGACTTTATTCCTTATTTTTCACTTAGAGGTATGTTAAGCTAATTTCGAGTTCAAATTGTCAATTTGTACTTCTCTTTTATTATTAATTCTATTTAGTATGCCATACTGGTTTAATTGTTTGGAGATTTAGGTCAGATTCTACAGTTTGTATTTTGAATTATTAAAACGTCTTGCACTATTATGGGCGATATCACAAACGTTTGTTTTCATCTTAAACGCGCGCTGTGCAGACTTCTCTCAACGCCTTGGTCACTTTGTCTCATCTTAAATGTTAACATTTGCCAACGTTTGTTTTATTTTATGAGGTCTTAATGCGCCGTATAAACTATTATTTCTTTTGCAAATCTAAGTGGCATGGTGAATCCCTCTGTCAAGTATAACACGAAATGGTATAGTTTACGTTATAACTAATATATAAGTTTGGAAGGCCAATAAAAAAGACATCAAAATAACTTGAAGCTATTACATCCATGTCAAAAGTGTATATCAGATAGAAGAAGGATTTGTAAAAATAATGACACAACCTAGTTAAAGTAGTTTTTACATGTGTTAATTACTGTCGTTTCCTAATTATACACACAAACAAAACTTTTAAATAATGTTTATAATGCTGATAACTTATCAGTGGTTGCCTATTTTACATACAATAAGCTTTTTATTTCCCTGTTTGTTTTCGGCTGGTATCTATTGTCATTTGTAAATTTACGTCGTGTAGTGAATCCTGCCATTTCTATTGAAAATGTTTTTTTTCTGTAACTGATGACAGCGTCATATTACTGTAAGCATCTTTATATTTTAGGGCATCCCTTTATAATCATTTACACGTACATTTACTTTTCCAATAATGTGTCTCTCGGTAGGATGCGTGCTATCTACTACGACATGCTTGGCAATTTTCTCTTTCCATAATTTTATTCGATGTACGTTCTCTTTTTTTACGAAGCATTCTTCATAATATTCCACCCTCATTTTTCGTCGCCGAATAAAACGTCTAGTTGTACCCAATCCATCACTTAACTACGCCGCAATTTCTCATTTCTCTGAACCTTATACATTTTCTCGAACTCTTCCAAATCTCTCATCTCTTTATCTCCCTTTTTTGCCTGGCCTCTATCAATTTCCATTTCTCGACTTGTCTCCCGCGCTCGCTTTCCTCTCTTTTTTCTCCGTACATTTTTCTAGTTCTTTTCCTCTTCGACGTCGGTGCGGTATTTGCTTTTCCCCGGTCTTTTTCGATCGATAGGTGCATCTTTCTCCGAGTTGCGTCTCGCAGCGGCAATATCTGGGAACCCAGAGGGCTTACTAGAGGCCCCAAAAAATGCGCTTCGCATCGATTTAACTGTCTTGCGGGGAAAGGCCGACGTAGTAGACTGGTATCCTCCGGCGTTTCTCCAGAGGGAACTAGAGGGAAAATTTCGTTTTCTCTTGTGCGCAGTGGAATTGTCGAGAAAGCAAGTAGAAAGTGAATTTCCATGCAGAAATTGTAGTTTGTGATTTTGCGAGTGGGGGAAATGGCTTTTTAAGTTACATTTGATAAATCTTTTGGCGTTGTTTACAATTAACAATTGGAACAAGAGGGGGAATTTTACTGCATTGTTCAATGATACTTTTAAACTTTTGTTTCTCATACTACATGAAAAACGGAGAGTATGCTGCAAAACTAAATATTAATACTTTGATGAGAATATACGTTTTGTGGGATTTTTTAAATTCTGAACAAAAGTTTAATTTAATTTTACAATATATTTTAAATTAAAATAATTAGTAAATATGTTTTATATTTTACAATATATATTTTACAATAAAACCTTACCATTTCATCAATTAACAAATATGTTTAGATTATCTTATTTGCCTAACTACATTTTGTTGAATTATACTAGTGTATTCTGACTGTTTTGTGTTTTCCGGATTAAACAAAGAATCATTCAAAAAGCTGGATACTGTGATGTAATATTTCACCCATTTTAAAACATAAAACATATATTTTTATAATAAAGTAAGGACGGTGTAACCTCTGGCTTCTGATACATCCGATACTCTTCTATAATTTATATTGAGATAATATGACATGCAGCTAGCCGTATGGTTTTCATCGATTACCAGTGGAACAGTTTTCGAGATTTCTAGAAATTTCTATTCTTGGTCTTATTAATCAATAGTCAAAGTCTTACATGTCAACACTAGCACCAGAGATTGTGCAGAGGTTAGACAAAATAATATAAAGACCTCACATATATAGAATATTTATTTATCAGGTGATGGAGCATCATTTGTTAATAGAAAAGCTGACATTCGCCACAATAGATTTGTAGAGTGTCATAACAGTTTCTAACGGAATGTTCTCCCATTTTTGTATCAAAACATCTTCCAATTGCTTCAACGATATTGGAGCTGGAAATCTGCTTTCCCTCTCTGCTTTAAAACGCCCTATAACGGTTTAATTGCGTTGAGGTCTGGCGATTGTGCTTGTTTATTAGGGAAAACAGAATTTGGCAACATAGTGCGATGAAATAGATAAATATAGAACTTGGTTAACTAGGCGGTGCGATGGAATATAATTTTTTTAGATATTTCTGGATTTCTTCAGCGTCTTCTTCGTTATTCAAGTCCAGTCCATTATTCATATCCGTAGTAAATTTGAGAAAAGTATACAGTCACGGCAAACTGATTTCCTGTGAGTCTAGTAAAGTAACAAGATAACTTTAAGGCGTATATATCAGAACTAGTACATGGGGAAAATTACAATGTTAGAACTTAAACTCCTCTGCAGCTTCAATCGTCGATTGTTGGAGTTGCTAACGGTTCTGAAATTGTACAAATAGATATCTAGGTAGATATATGGGTCTACAACTCATTAATACCAACTGCTTTTACACATCAAAAGAAAAACCTACCTCCGAGATCTATGAGACTGCCCGTGTATAACAGAAAATAATAATAGGTTATGCGCAACGCACTATTACCCTATCTTAGTAGTAGAAAAGACAAACGAGGAATTAATAGTGAATAAGTGAAATATGTTTGGATCTTTTTTACACTTTAAAGTATTGACACTACTTTTGAATGTTACACACAGTGTGTTTTCATTTATTTTGCAGAGATATCAAAACATTAAAGAAAACGTGAACATCTCTCGTAATTTTTCTTGGTACAATTTTCAATAGTCTGGCACTATAATGTTATTATTCATATCAGTCCAGGATGACAGCAAGTTACACAGTGTGCCAATGCATCCCTTGAGAGAGGATAATACATTATTCAGCTAGGCAAATTCCAGTCAACCAACCGCGAGTGCGAGAGTATGCGTTTGTGAGGTTAATGCGGTTTAACAGTGCATGTCGAGTTATGTGGAGGTAATATGTGCTCAATGAATTTCCTTGTTAAAGCAGCTGTTTAGTGCAAATGAGACACACGAGAACGCGTTCACAGTGATTCAAAAGAGTTCCTTTCATTTAAAAACATTATTTTCATTATAATTAGAACTTCCATCATTTCATGCATTTTATAATCATTTTTGATCATAGGTTTCGTTGTTCACCATTGATAGTAGATGTTTGTGTAAACGCTTTGTTGTGTTTAATGCTTATTTTTAATTATTGATATTGAAATATTCTTCCCACCATTTTATTGTTTAAAATACTTATAGCTGACTTGGA
Source organism: Acheta domesticus (assembly GCA_031308135.1). NCBI lineage: Eukaryota > Metazoa > Arthropoda > Insecta > Orthoptera > Gryllidae > Acheta > Acheta domesticus. Next base: position 105,156,959 of record JAHLJT010002406.1, on the reverse strand, counting down.
ATAACCTCCAATACAATTCATTTAATTTTTTTTCTAGAAACTTCAAGTTCATGTTAGTTCTTCACTAGGACAATTCCCTGTGGATGACCCAATGCATATATATTTAAATAATTTTCGACATTTGTAGTGTAGATAAAGCTGGTGGTTATATGCAATACCTCACATTGAATCACTCGTATTGTCTATGGCAAGAGTGAGGCTAAATAAATGTAAATAATTTCGCTAAAAACTTCGATGATACTCTTTTGCAATGGTGCTTTTTCGAGAAGCATGGTCAACAGTCTAGATACAGTGCCAAACCTTTCAACAAAAAACACGCAATTTTTTTCTTGCTTTGTTGTATTCTTTTTTCGCCCCTAAAAAGTAATATTAAAACAATATATTTAATCACAATGCGTTGTGTAATCATTCCCTAAACTCAAAATATTTTTTGATTTGTTGGATATCCGATGAATATTTCTTTCATTTGTCCAGGACTTTTTCATAGATGCAGTACTTGCAGTATCGAAAATAAAACGTTGCACTTCATATATTGGTGTATCTCTCTTTCACTTGTTCTTGAACAGTTCATCTCCATATAGTGTGAACATTCTGAAACATCTCAGATATTAAGGAATGTTTTGTATGAAGTATGAAGTTGTTTTCAAAGCCTCATTATCTCTGGTTTATTTTTAAGATATGCATAATGCACATTTGTGAATAGGGTTTATTGTTCTAAATGTGATGTTCGAAACGTTAGGCAGCATAAGGTCCATCTGTCGCAAGCTGCTGTGGCCGTATAACATGCAACAGAGGACGGTGTGTTTGCGTAGGCGAGCGCCTGCGGTTCAGGCAAACCCGCAGCGCAAAAGCATTCAGTGGGTTGCCGTCAGACATCACAACACGGCGATGGTAGTTGTGCCAGTTGCTACGAACTCGGGCAACCAGTCGGAGCGGTCGCTTCAGTACGTCTGTTATCGACGTCCCAGCCACATTTCCTCAGCTTTCCCGACCCCGTTAATATCTTCTCACCTGAAATATCTGCTTCCTCGTTCACCACTACCTTGTCCTCCACACCCTGTCACACAATACTCCACGCTGTTCTAACCCGTGTCCCGCTGCCCCGTCTCCCGCTATCACATTACCCCACAAAAACCCGTTACCCCGGCACCTTCGCCCCATATCTCGTTTCTCTGATCTGTTATTCGGCTTCCGCGCTACCCCTTTGTCACGTTACCCATCTCCATCGTTGCCCTGTTACTCCGTTGGCCCCTACTCCGTCGCCCCGCTAGTCCGTTGCCCCGCTACTCAGTTTCTCCGCTTCCCGTTTGCCCCGCTACCCGGTGACTGGCTACCCCATGTGTCCCGCTAGCCGATGTCACGCTACTCCGATCCCAACTCCGGTAGCCCATCACCGGGTGCCCGCTAGCCCGGTGACCTATTACTCCGGTAGCCCGCTACCGCGGTGCTCCGCTAACCCGTTGCCTCGCTATATTCCTACCCCTTTCCAATACCAATAAAGACATTTACTTATTTATTTCCAAGCTTTCTCACTACCCCGCTTCCCCTTTGTCCCGCTGCTAGCGTATTAACCTGACTACTGCCTCTTTGCTCGCCCGCCTGCTAGCCATTTTGTTACTTCGCTAGCCTGCTGTCCTTGCCCCGTCTCTTGCTACCAAATGCATACTCCCCTTTCGCCGCTATGTGTTTCTTATTCTCAGTTCCCCCATTTAATGTTTCGCGCTGCGCGAATCTCCGACTCAAGTTCCCCACTTCTCCACTACCGGGTTCCGCTTTCAAATTCCCTTCCCCATTCCCCGCTAGTCTGTTCCCTACTTCGCTTCCACGTTGCTCCGCAGCAAATGTTACTCGTGACCTCCATACATATTTGGTACGTTAGGGTATGCAGTGTGATTCTGCAATTGGAAATTCCTGTACTGGGAGGTCCTGCGACGCGATTGCTTGGTTTCTCGTCGAATATTGTGAACACCGGCTAAGCAATAAGATCGATCTATGCCGCTTCCTCCAAGATAAATAGACTGCCTTTCTCTGATCGGTCGTTTCCGTGATTTACTCCGATCAGTGCAAGGCGGAGGCAGAAGCTGAACCTATATAAAAGTAAGTTTATAAACATATTTAATATTAATGACTTGCAAATAAAATGTAATAAGAATCAAACATATATTGAAGAAGTGTAACAGCATTTACTTTGCAATGCCAGTTTTTGTCAAATTTAAACTTGTCGAATGAGAATACAAAAGTTAAAATGCAGTTAAATTTAATTAATATTTTTAAAAGAATGTTTGAAATCGACCATCGCCTCCGCCATCCCCTCCCTCATCGCCTACCAATATCGCTTCGCCATCGCCTCCGCCATCACTGCTATCGCCTCCGCCATCGCCTCTGCCACCTCCTCCATCATCGCCTCTGCCACCTCCTCCATCATCGCCTCCACTGTCGCCTTTCCCATCGCTTCCATTACCGCCATCGCCCCCGCCATGGCCTCCGCCATTGACTCCGCCATCGCTTCAGCCATCCACTCTGCCATCGCCCCTGCCATCGCCCCTGCCATCGCCCCTTGCCATCGCCCCTGCCATCGCCCCTGCCATCGCCCCTGTCATCGCCTCCGCCGTCTCCCCTGCAATCGCCTCTGCCACCGCCTCTGCCATCGCATCTGTCATCCCCTCCACCACCGCCTCTACCACCGTTCCAGTCATCGCGTCTGCCATCGCCACCGGCAGCAGCGGCCCGCAGCTACCCTCGCATTCCTGACGTTCCCCGGCGCCCGCTCGATGCTCATCTCCTGGCCGCGCGTCGGCCCTCGATCAGGGATGACGGGATTCTGAGTAACGGTTCGGCTCCAATTTCCCCGTCGTCAGCCGAGCGCCCCGCGCCCATCGACGCAGCGAGTGGCGTGGCTGGGGGAGGAGGGGCAGGCGGCGTCACTTTCGGGTGATGAACCGCTCTTGGCGGATGGGCAGACAACGACGGCGGTGTGGAGAGCGGACTAAAAGGCCCAAAGAGGTGAGCGGAGGAAAAGCTTCGGAGATAAAGGAAAGAAATGGAAAAAAATTTGAATGATACCTTACGTCACAGATGTGAGTGAGACGAAAAGTTTTCGAGAGAGACGAACTTCCGGGAATGAAGGGGTAAGCTGCAGATGGTGTATTTCAATGAACGAAATTGCAAGATGTGGAATTTCATAGGGCGATTTAAATAAATATTTAGAGAGAATAATTTTCTCAGTTTCGTTTCGAAAAGGAGTATAAGAATCTAGATTGATTTTGGTATATTTGACGATACCAGATCTCTTCAAGATTATTATTCTGCGAATAATGAGAATAGATTTTTATTGCTTAGAGCTCTGTAAAATGTCAATCATTTAAAATGTATTGTCATCTTAGAAAGAACGAGAAGAGTAAAGAGTGATTCCAGCATTTGGCTACCGTGACTAGGGTCCATTTGCAGGTTCTATTTTTCATCTCCCTTTGTATTCTACCGTTAAGTCCTGAGATAATGGCTTTCAGCATCGAACGCAGCATCTCTAACAAAAGCCCATGCAAACATCCATAATATCTATTTTTATCTTCAGCATATAAATATATCTTCAAAACATACAAATTCATTAATTGCAGGTGTTGTTTTCACACAAGTATTGTTAAATATTGTGTGTCTAGTCTGTGCTTGTGCGTGAGTATTTTTTGCTAAACAGCTAAAGCAAATGGACAAATAGAACACTTACGCAATGTGCTGTATAAAAGGTAGTGTTTCAAAACGTATGTGTTGAGGTATGTGAGGTACTTTAAGATTTGCAAAATAAATCTATAATTGGACTGGCTAGTTTGGCTCATTTCGGATTACCAAGTCACGGCGAGACTCCGTCCCCCGTAATTAACATCCTGGAGTTCAGCAAGCGCAAAATGTGCAACACAAATGTGCAAACACATACATAGTGTTTATCTTGACTCACTTTCCTCGATTACCTACTACACAACTACATCTCCTTAATTAAATACGCAATTCCACATGCGTTCTTTTGATGCATTTACATTAGCTGTTTGTCAAAAAAGCTGGCCTGCTATGCTTGAAGACCAATCCCCCGCGACACGCTTTGCCCACTGTGGGCTTAGCCGTGAGGCGCATTTAACGCGGAGAGGGCAGCGGAGCGGAGTGGCCTGGTGGAAGCTGTGGGGAGGGGGGAGGTTCCGGCGGGGCATCCTTCTCCGGCCCGAGCCGCCGAGGTCGATATGTTTTTCCCGGAGGCGGTGGGACGCCGCCAGCTGGCCCGGAGCTGCCTCCGGCGGGGACGAGATCCGGGGGCGGGGCGGGCGCCTCCTCCCAGGTAAGAGCCCCACTCCTCCCTCGCTTCCGCGCCCGAGAGTGCAGCCCCGCCTCCCTCCCACGCCTCCACGCCTCGCGCCGCCGCGCCCCGCGCCCCCACGGAAAACATGTTTGCTCCCCGCCACGTGCCGCCGTTCGCTGCCGACGGCGGTGTGCTCACTGTTGCCACGTGCACGTGCACTGCGCTCGTCGGGGGTCGTGCGTTCGTACACCGTGCGCTAATGGAATGCCGCCTTCAGCACGTGCGCTCATGGAATAATGAGCACGTGCCCTGTTGACGCACTGTGAGTCTAATGCAGGGGTCTCCACCTTGGAAGGACCTCAAGGCCACAACTGAAACTTCTAATATGGTTACGGGCCATATTTTCATTACTCGGGCGATACACACGTGAACTCGTATTGTTGATCTCGGCAATTTGCCCGAATGCTCGGAAACTGGGGGGGAGGTAGAACCATGCATGACATGAGGCTACTATCATGCATAACGTAGTGAAACACATTGGGATGGTTGTGAATTTCTGAATTTACTAGAAAAAATTCTTTAAATCTAAACTTTGGCCTATTTTTACATGAAGGGGATGTTGATCCCGATAGGGCGCGTGCGCTAGGCGCAATATTCACGCCCGACATTGAATGCAAAGGACTTCCACGTTTATCTAATAGCCTTTCGCGGGCCACTGTAAATGGCACGGCGGGCCGCCTGTGGGACAGCCTTGGTCAAGTGCAATCGCGGAACAGTGGATTCCTGGGAGAAACAGCTCGCAGGTTACTGCATTTTGAGTAGATAACGCGAGAGTGTGCACTCTTTGGTTAGTACTTTCGTAAGTGCGCTTTTAAAAGAGACCTGTCATTGCATTCAAAGTTATTAATTAAAAAAAATAATTGAAATACGTAATGAAAGATTCGGTTCCGGGTGTATGAATTTAAAAATATAATATTGCGTTTTTTTAATTTTTAATGCAATTTCCATAAAGTGGCATATATATTCTTATGTATCTTCTTAGACTATTAAGAAATTAGCATGAAATATAATAAAATATCCCTTTTCAGATTCGCGAGGATTTCGAAATTGTAAAATACGTTTGTAAAATATGTACACAATTGCGATTTAAGGATTTTGTTCAAATCATGTCCATTGATAGATATACAGACGTGGATGAGAAGATAATTATGGGAAATACAAATTTTCCTAAAGTGCTAAAACCTTTTCTTTTCCAATATAATATCCAATTAAATTCAGTTATGTAGTATGTGACTTGGCGACAGTACATTGAAACAATAAATACGATAATTCATATACTTATATTCAATAAATTAGTTTTATTATATCCTCAAATGCAATAGCATGTATTATAGTTCAACGATTTTTACGAAGTTATTCAATAAATATATTATGGGAGTGAACATAAAATGATAATATTATACCCACTTTTTTTTTTCTTCTTTTTTTTCAAATACTGCCTTTACTCTTCTGTATACATCTTGAATTCTTCTGTGGAAAAAAGTGTGTCAATGAAACCAAAATAATCATATTCTTCAAACTTTTTACCAAAACGTAATAATAAATACAGCAGGAATTTCTGTCATATTCTACAATACGTCTTGTTTAAATTAAGCAGTTTAAATTCAGATAACGAAAAACCCAGATCCGAAAATATCGAAATTTCGCGTCTTTACTCCCTTGCGCATGTGAGTAACAAACTATAATTCATTCTCAAATGCATTTCCCTGATACAAAAAATTAAATTACGTGTTTCTGTATGTGGCTTTTAGATGAGAATGTTAACTACGTCAGTTGAAACTCATGAAAAATATTTTTATACTCCAGTTGTTTTGTAATGAAGCTAAAATATTAGTAAATATGTTTTTCGTATCTCATGTAGTTTTAAAGTCGTTATTTTGCTTGTTATGAAATTTGTTTTTCATCAGTATTTTCGTACTAATTACTCCGGTAGAAAAACATTGTCCACGGATTGAATAATGACGTTTAATTTAACAGTATTCTCATAATAAAGTATGTTAACGTATCTGTTTGTACATTAAATGGATCTGAATTACACATCTATTTTTTAAGTGTTGTTATCTGTTACGGTCTCAGGGGTTAGTCACATTTCGATCTTTAGATAGAAGAAACATTGTCATTTTTTATTTTTCTCTTCATTCTTTTAACTCAGACTCTAATGAAACGTTTGTTTGCTCAACGGCTCATCGCAGTAAAAAGTGTTAATTGTTAAGAATCTCCATATTGGTGTTTTCTATCCAAAAACATTGTGAAAACTGTCGTAATTTTTAAAACAAAATACGTAAAAAGTACAAGTTTTGTCCTTGCAGAACGTAGAAAAATATCATTGGGTGTGCAGAATCTACAAGCTAACAAGGAGATATTACTTTATTGAAAACGGTATAAATTATGTGAATAATTACATTTCTATACTCCAAAAATCTAATTTAATAATACGTCTAAACTAGGGTTTCCCTCCCGTTTTATTCATCAACTCCTTAAAAAAAGGGTTGCTCCATCAACCATATTTATCTTATAATCTTATCTTAACCATCACATTTACCTTATAATATACAGTATACAAAATATTCATAATGGAAATAATTGCACCAATAAGACTTAAATATAACAATTAGAAAAGTAATATAGGTAAAAATTTAGGAAAACGTCTTATTAGATTTATTTTATTATTTATTGTACTATTATCAGAACTAGTTTTAAGAACATAAATAATTTTTACGAAAAAAAGGCAGATTCTAATTGCCCTAAAACAAAATTTCATAAATACTGATGAAGTGAAATTCCAAAATATTACCTTTGTTGTTTTTATTCTGTGTTTTTTAGCTTAATGTATGTAAAAGTTATTTAATTGTGTTGTAATCAATGGTACTTTTATCTTTATTATACCGATTATTCGCCGGCACATATTCCAACAATTTCCAAGCGATCATTATGGACCCCCTTTAAACTATCATCGAGCTCCACACAGGTTGTTACCGACCTCCTAGTTTAATCATTCCTACACTTTATGAATTAGAAATACTTAACTATTCTCCAAAAAATTGTTGGCAATTTTCAGTAAAATATTTTTATCGGGCTACTGAATGATGGAATATCTCGCCCTAAAGAAAGGAGAACGTTCATCACGGAAAACGAAGATCGCATGAATCTATAGCGTTTGTAGACCTTAAGGTAGTATATTCGCCAGGAACTGATGGAATGAAAGCGTGTAAACGAACAATTTAAGCAGCGTACTCTATATAATTTCCGCCAGGGTTAGTTTCGATCCGGCTACGTTACCTTTGCCAAAATGTCTACTTCCCTCACGACTCTTACAGTTTTAGATGAGGAAAATAACTATACTCGTAATAATCCACACGGTCATCTATGTTGCATCATTTTCATGTTTCTAAAAGATTTTTAGACCACGAGATATTCAGACGATACATCCAGTAGGTAGAGTTTTCTTCCTAGATTTACGGTTCTCACAATGACATTTTAAAGGTGAAGGCTCCCCTCGTTTCCCAGGTCGGCACGCGGGCACCGCTGCGAGGACTAGGCCGAGGCACAATATCTCAGCTCTACCTCTAGAACGTCGCCAAGCGGCAGATGCGCGGCGGAAGTTCCCGGGGAAGACGAAAAGGAAGAAAAAAGAGGCGGAGTCACTGTTCGCAGACGGAGCGCGTCATCCTAGGGAAACCCGAGCGGCAAGGGAAAGCGGCGGTGTAGGTCGCACGGTGTCGACCTAGGTCCCCCTATCCTCCGTCGTCCTTCCTATCCTCCATCGTCCACGGTCGTCTCCCTCGCACCCGGCCGTTACCACCTTGCCTCCCCTCACACCCCACGCTCACGCGCCCCGCCCTTAGCACCTCGCCCCCCCTCACACCCCCTGCTTTCGCTCCCCGCCCTTAGCACCTCGCCCCCCTCACATCCCCGCTTTCGTGCCCCACCCTTCGCACCTCGCCCGCGACGGAAGCCTCTAATCCGCAGCTCGAGCTGAGCTCCTGCGTAAATCTTAGAATCTTCCGCCTCCCTCCTTCTTCTTTTACTGCAGCTTCAGCTGCCCAGTCGCCTTTCAACTACTCCCCTCTCGCAACAGATTATTCGGCCGACTCCGCCGTGTCTTGGCACTTTCGTCTCTTTTGCTTCCTTATCAGTTGTACTCGACGCCCTCATCACTCGCTACCACAACTTTTGCCCGCCATCTCCATTGTCTCCGCAATGCCAATCGCCCCTGCCGGTACATCATCGTAGCCAACACAACCTCCAATGCTCATACTGCCTTCACAGCCACCGCCACCTCCAACAACTCTGCCGCTCCCATCGTCCTCTCCTCTTCCATTGCCTCGCCGTCCCCATTGCTTCCGCCGCCCCCATTGTTCCTGACGCCCACAGTTTGTTCGCCGCCCCCATCCACACCGTCGCCGCCGACTCCATCACCGCCGACACCGCCGACTCCATCACCACCGTCCACTCTACTGCCCCTTCTGCTCCCAACTACCCGTCGTCCCTATCGGCATGTCGCTACTTTGGCTCGTCACATCTGCCCTCTTCGCTGTACTCGTCCCCGCCAACTCTGCCCCTTCCTTGTTTGAAATCGACCAATTGCTAGTAGAAACATTTCTTCGCATTGGTCCATTATGACCGAGCTCTTCTACTTGCTGTTTTTTCTTTTATTATTTAGTGTTAAATAATAGTCGCTCAATAATATGAATCACCAAAGTTAAGTAAACGTTTATTGGTGATTAATGGTCAATAATTAGAAATATGAAGGAGAATAAAATTCCCCGCATAAGTTTGTCATGAAACATTTAGGATGCCATTTTATTACTAACGTTAAACATTGCAAAAGCATTATTCTAGCGATTTCTGATATTCATCCCATTTCTTGTAGCCGTCCGTCCGTAACTACACCACGCTTTAAGCTTGTTTCCTCCTCATCGACCCCACGACACTCAATCCTTGACTAACTGCCGCCAGTCTCCCCCCGCCTCCCGCATTCTTCGATGCTGTGCTGTCTGAGCTCTTTTTGTTTCCGTCTTCTTTTTTTCGCATCGCGTTGCGTTCTGTTTTCACGGGTGTAAGTGCGCGCCCTCGCCCGTCTTCCTTTTTGCTGGGAGTTTTGCGGCAACGTAAACAGATTACGACGCGGTGGTTCCGGAACAGGCTCGCTCCCGGCGATTACACTGTCTGTTGTTTCGATTTTCCAAATGGAGCGAATAGAGCTCAAGGATATTATGGTATTTCGCTACGGAAGATGTTTTTCTTTTTTTTTCGTCTTCGGAACGAAAGATTTTGAGGATCATGCTGAAATATAATGTCGGTGAGAGAGTTTTCGTTTTTTTACGTACATTTTTTCTCGGCTGGTAGTAGAATGGTGAGTCCAGAATCATGAGAAAAATTCCATTTCCATTGAGAATAACTTGAAAGTTTTCCTTTTGAGTTATATCCTTTGTAATGCACACATTTTAAGAAGAAAGAAGCGTATTTATTGCAACCATTAAAAAACTGAATTGACGAAAAGAGTGGATAATTCATATATGAATGAATGTTTTGAAGAAAAGGAAATGAAATGTGTAATTATTCAGTATAACTATTGGAAATAAAAAATTTATAAGTAATTGAGCAATTTAATATTGTTTTAATACAAAAGAATTACAAAAAATATTTTAATAGAATCGTGTTCGAATTAATTATTGTTATTCTTCTGAATAAGCACTAATTCTAATTAGCGCAAAACCATTGACATCAGATTCTGATTCTTTATAAACGAATGTTCAAAATATCTCTAGCATTCCATACAGTGCCGGCGCAAGGAATTATATCGTGTATTCCCTTTTTCTGATACTTAATCATCGTTTAAGTTGGCTATCATTTTTCAAAAAACGTTTGATGACCAAGATTTTCTGATAATAGCTTATTTTAAAATATGAAGTTTAATTAAATGTCAGTTATTTAATTCTTTTTAGGTCTATTTTTCAGAGAAAGTATTTCATTTAATTTATTTCATTCTCTTTATTTAAATGTTTTTGTCAATTATTGGCTTCAGGTTGTTTTACGTTAAAAATTTACTTACTTTACTTCAATTTCATTTTTTCATTCATCCAAGCTAAAAATATTTTAAACACTTCTTTACGGCAATGTTAAACTAATTCTTTACCTATTTTTCATGTTTGGAATCACAATTTCATTATTTAACAATGAAGATGGTAAAAATACTTCTAAAATGTACTGTTATGGTGGAACTGCGAGTGAGTTCGAGGGAATAGGTGGGTAGTTCGTGTACTCGGACGCGTCAACCACTGTAGTCATTAGTCGCATGAGTGTAGCGCGTGTTGTAACCGGGAGGTGGTGGTGTTCCTCAACCGCCAGTTCCGGGAGAGGTAGCTGAGAGCATCAACTGATGTCATTACAGTGGCTCTGACCGGTAGTCTCTACGTACGAGTCCCGACAGTGGCAGGATTTTCAACAGTAGCTTGACAGCTAGGTCGAATTCAGTCGCTGTCAGGAAGATAATTGTACCGGCCGGCTGCTCTGATTGGTAGTTTTCCGGAGTTTCTCTGAACAACACCAGGCGAATGCCGGAGCAATACCCTAATAAACGGGCTACGGACCGCGCGTGATCTTTCCTTCCTCTTCCTTCTCCTATTCTCATCCCTTACACACACACACTAACATGCACTACACTACTACACATGTCGGGAGACCGGTCGGGAGCTTACAGCCTGTACCAACTAAGGCGGTGCCCCGCTCGTGGGAAATACCTGGTTGAGGAAGACCCCTCTAGTCGACGGTAGGTCGGCGCCGGATCTCGCTACCCAGCGCGGGAAGATCACCGCCACCTCCCGATGAAAAAACTTGCACTACACTTATGTGACCAATGGCCTCAGTAGTTGCACGCAGAATCACTAACAATCAATCCACCGCCGGTGTGCACGCCCCCCTTCATGTATCTTCCCGAGAGGGACATCGCCTCAACTGAGAAAACTTCTTAACTCCCGACTCCCTGAGCTTGTTCTCCCCTTCTTAACTTCCCTGAGAAAACGTCTTGGCTCCCGCTTGTTCTCAGAGCTGAGATAAGCCATTGCGCTCCCCTTTGGTACCGATACGTTTGGCAATGCTGTGCTTGTATGTAAGAAGAGAGAGTAGGACAAGGCAGAGGAAGAAAAGATCACAAGCGGTCTGCGGCCTATTCTTTGTAATTCGCGTGATGATCAGAGAAACTATGAAAAAACTGTCTATTATCCGTCCGCTAGAATTATCCTCAAGACAGCGGCGGAATTCGACCTAGCTTTATAGAAAATCGTCTACCGTCGACACTTCAACCTTACGACTTCCCATTCTGATATGCTGCAGTGAAAATGGTTGTTGTCACTTAACCATCTAAACCGGTTTCCTATTCGAAGTGGAAGTAGATGAAACTAAGAAAATGCGTGGGAAATGGTGTCGGAAGCTCGATTACAAACATCAAAGGCTAGCTGCAGTTTCTGAAATATATTGTGTCAAGACACTGACAGATCTGCATCGCGCTTTGATTGCAAAGACTCTCACAATTCGTACCCTGATAAAGTCTGTCACTAATGTACAATTTTTGTTTGAGTTCGAAAAAAAGTAGATTTTCTCTCCTCTGACGGCATAATGCCAGTGGTAACATTCACCATAAGCACAAATGTTTCAACTTTACAATTAAAGATAATTTGCCAGAACGTTGGTATGCAGAAACGGCTAAATGACACGTGGAACATTTGCACATATCAATGAACGAGAACAAAATGTTGTGCGCCCAAAATGACGAATTTAATATACGCAATTATTCAAACAACGTCTCGCTGATTTCCAAACTATCCAGTAAAAAAATGTGGAGCATGGTCTGACCAAGAGCTTACCGTTGGTTTGCACAGGATCGTTATTCACTTCTGGAGCACAATACAAATTGTATAATACATCGCTATCCGCAAAGCATCTAGACATTTCAGTTCGCGGCATAGGGGCGGACGGGGCGAGGAAGAAAGAGTGGGTGGGAAGAATACGGTCGGACCGGAAACTGGCGAGGCGGGGCAGTTGCGGGGCGGGAACTAGTTGCGTTAAAGCTACTAATGGGTTATCGCCTTAAAGCTACTAATGAACAGATGAACAGAATATTATGATCCCCAGTGACACTAGTGTTTTTTATAACTACTATTTTGTTTTGTGCATATATTTTTTAAAGATAACAACGAACAGAATTAAACGAAGAGAATTAAGTCGAAGCATGTGATGATCCCCTGTGTAACTAGTGTTCCTTGTAGCTAATCCTTTGTTTTGCTCATATACATATTTTCTTAAAGCTACTGTATTATTTATTATAGCTATTCATTTATTTTTTCATATATTTGTTGTTTTATCGATGGTTTTACTATAATTTCGTATAGCTACTATTTGTTTCGCTTTATATAGATATATTATTTAAATGATTCTGATGATTTACTTAAGTGATTTTACAAATATCAACCTAATGTAAACCTGCTAAAGCAGGAGGCCTTTGCCCTTTATGGGGTGTTATAGGCTAATAATATTAATAATAATAATAATAATAATAATAATAATAATAATAATAATAATAATAATAACTAGTTTGGATGGGGAGTGGCGGGACGGGGAGGACGGGCGAAACGACGTCCCAGACAGTCCAGGAGTGTGATCGAGCGGGAGGAGAATGTGCCTAAAATTAATTCCACTTTCCACTAACGAATTCGTTCTTTCTCCTAATAGAAGACTGAGATATGTTTAAGATTAACGCTGCGTCATTTCTGTTTGTAAAACATTTGAAATATATCCGTATTTCTCTTATTAAGATGCGTGGAAGTACCATTAATTTGAAACACCTTCCCGCCTGTTGCAGAAACATCGCGTAACGATTGAGAAGCGGCGCACTGCATTAACTTCCCTAGGTGTATAGAGGAGCGCGCATTCATTTCTGCGGCTCAATTCCCAGGCCAAGCGACGCGCGGAGGAGCGCGTCGTGCGCCGGAGAAAGGCAACGGAAAGCGCCTCGGAGCGGCCGCCGCCTGCGACGTGATGGGTGGGGATGGGGGGGAGGGAATGGGAGGGGAGGGGCCGGGCTGGTAATATGCGCTGTGTGCCGACTGCGCGGCAAATGTTGACTCGCGCGCGAGTGTTTCTCGTCGCAGCGCGTGGGCGGGCGCAGTGTTGACGTTTCCGCCTACGGTGGCACACGACCTGCCTCCGCCGCTAATTCCGACCGCCCACGGCCGCGCCTCGAGCGCCGCCCCCGCTCCCCGTGCTGCTCCCCGCGCCGCCCTCCACGCGCCACCAGCAGCCCACCTTCGGTCGCGCTGGGGGTTCCTTCACCGTCCATTCACCTCGGCTTTTCCACTTTCTGCACCCAACTCTCTCTCCCCCCGCACTTCTCCTTTCCGCGCCCACCCCTCTCCTGTCGTACTCTTTGCCAGTTTTCTCCCAGTACCACTGTCCCCTCTTCTCGCCAACACTGTTCCCACTTCCACTCTCTTATATTCCCGCCACCGCTCTCCCTGACACCACTCTCCCCGACACCACTCTCCCTGATACCAATCTCCCCGACACCACTCTCCCCGACACCACTCTCCCCGACACCACTCTCTTCGACACCACTCTCCCCGACACCACTCTCCCCGACACCACTCTCCCCGACACCACTCTCCTCAACACCACCCTCATTTCCACTCTCCGTGCGTCTGTTTCCTCGACATTTTTGCGCACAAAAGCTTTTATTTTACCTCAGTTTTATTTTTTTCAATGGAACAAATACTAAAAATCCTAATAACGAATAATACTAATAATAGTACACAAATAATTTATTTATTTATTACAATGTATTTCTAAGTGCGTCAACTGATATGGACATAAATTCTGTAATTTTAGTGCATGTTGTTATCATGAGAGGTGACGCTGTTCAGCTGGATGGCCACATCCGTAGACGACCTACACGCCGGCTTGTGATTCCCCATCCAGGTATCTCCCAACAGTGGGGCAGCGAGGACATGCTTTAAGTGCCTGACTGGTCTCCAGATATAAAGGGCAGTGTAATTCATGTAAGAGTGTAGGGGGGTACTTAAGAGGTGAGGTTTGCACAAGGAAGAGGAAGGAAAGATTGCACGCGCTCCATGGCGACCATACTTATCTAGCTAGTGTCGAAATCCTGCGCTCTTCTGGACTCGAATCCTAATTCCTCCCGGTCAGAGGTCCTTTAGTTGATGCCCTAAGCCATCTCAAACGGTTACGCAAATAATCAACTGCATCAATTAAAAATGAAACGCAATATCCATTATTTAGGCATACATTAATAAGATTAGCATTTATTATCATCTGTTCACCCGCCTCTCCTCACTCGTCCTGTGTTTTTACACTCAGCGCGCGTTCCAGCTTGGGTACGCACCCCCGCCTCCTCATCATTCGGACTGCTGCCCGGGACGTCATCTCTGCTCGCAACTCCGTCTGTCCCACACCCTCCCCATCTCTCGGCACGCAGTCGTCTCCGGCCACCCTCGCCCCGCCAGCCCCCGCGGCGAATCCTATTTGCGCTCCTCCCGACGCCGCTCCGCGCCGCGTCGCGGCGCGCGGTCTATCTCCTCTGTGCGCCGGCGGAGCGGGCTGCGTCGACTCAGGCGCAGTTCGGTCGCGTCCGCAGCCCCTTCGCCCCGTTGCTGCTGGCGCGCAGACTTGGAGCTAGAGTTTGCGCGAGATATCTGTTCACTAGACGTCGTTTAAAGCGGGGTATGGGGACCGAGAGAGCAGGCATGAACTGATGTCACTGCCTCTGATCGAGACGTACGGGTTTCCAGTGGGAGAATATTCGATACTAGCTGCGTAACTAGGTTGAGTTCTGTCGCTGTCTGGTGAAGAATTCTAGTCACCGCCTGATGTTATCGTGGTTTCTACAATCTACATCTGGCGAATACCGAAGCAGTACCCTAACAAAACGGCCCCGGACCGCGCGTGATCATTCCCTCCCATCCTGCACCCTACACACACTTTCACTTACATGCGCTACACTACCACAAACGCCGGGAGACCGGTCGGGAGTGCTTACAGCTTGTCACTGCTGGGGCATTGCCCCCTAGTGAGAGATACCTTGTTGGGGAAAACCCAAGTCGACTATAGGTGAGCGCCGGATCTCGCCATCTAGCGGGACAAGATCACCGCCAGCTCCCAAGAAAAACATGCACTACAATTACAGGAGTAGTGACAGCCGTTGGCGCGCCGGGAATCAATAGTAATCAATCACTTAAAGCGAGAGTGACACACACGAGAAGAGAGACATTGTGCATGCACATTGAGCCATTCACGTTTACATCTCTGTTCGGAAAACATCGCGATCTAGGTATTGTAATCGCTCAAAACTTGTGGTTTGGCTGTGATACTATTTTGCTGCATTAGTTTTCTTGTGTGCTTTGTTACAGGGAATGTGAATATAATATTTTGGATCGAAACTGCCTGTCGAAAAGTTACGGAGTTACGAAACGCAAACGAGAAACACGGGAAGAGATGCGCTGCGCATGTACAGTATACCCAATTGTGCTTATCATCGCTGTTCGGAAAATATCGGATAGATCGATGCAATGTATTGTGGATGCTTTAATAATTTATTACATTGATTTTCTTGTGTGCTTTCTTGCACTAAATGTAAATGTAAATGTAATTGTTAGGGCCGAAACTACGTGTCAAAAAGTTAGAAAGGCAATGTTTTTGAGACAGCGTTCAGACTCAATTCGTAGGCACGCGTCTCCATTCTCTGTTTTCTCAGCCGTGTGCACAAATTCCTCGCGCAAAGTCTACCATCATGTGACTGAAGGAGAAGGCTATGGTTTGAATTCAACCACGAGCGGGTGCCTGGAGAGGTTGGGAGCAGAGGGTGAACCCCTCTGAACTATAATTCCATTCACCATCATTCACTTGTAATCATTCGTACATTCATCTTCATTCATCCCTCGTGATCACCACTTAACCGTCCATACACTTGCACTACACTAACCTTTGACAGACTGACCAGTTAAGAGCTTTCATCCGGTTGGTGTGGTGGTCCGCCAGGGGACATACCAAATGAGCGTCCAAGCATTTGATTGCAGTACAGCGCTTATGGAGGACGGCTTAGCCACTTCTCGCACAGCGCTTACGCCCAACACTCACATTGCTGGATACTCAGATTGGCATGGAATGTCACAGCTGCCCACGACCGTTCACCCTTCTCTATCATTTCCTTGCGCAGGACGAGGCTCCTGTACTTGGAAATCGACGCCGCGCAGCTTGTCACCCTCAGTAAGCGAGCGATAAGAGCTGCCTCACGCCTCTGTACTCACGCTTATAGATAGGAAATCCCCGCTGTGGTGGAGTTCGGCGCCAGATCTCATGATCGCATGTTCCAGCAGAGGAGGAACGCGCTACCTCCCAACTGAAACTTACTACGCTCACGGAAATAATGACCAAAATAGTTGTCTAGCCCAGAAACGAAGTACTCTCTCGACTTCCCAGGATATTATAATAGAATGAAGGCAAAAACTGCTCCTTCACCTAAGCTCGGCTGTCCGGTATGGCACTTAACATCAACACTCATTACGCTTACTTCTTGTGTTTTTATATCGCCTCCATTCCAGTGCCGGCGACGGGGTCTGTCAAAAATGTAGAATTGTTCTCCGTGAAAAGGCAGGCCCATTCATGTTGGCGATGCGTTTCAGTTCTGCACATCTAATTTTACGCGTCTGCTGTTTAACAGCGAGCTACACGATCCTAAAAACGCTAATTCTGTCCTCATGAAATTTCGTGTATCCCGACACATCGAACGCCACTTGGCTCCACTCCCTCCTCTCCGCCTCTTCGTTTTCCACCATTACCTGGGTGAGGTCGCTATGTTACCTGCCCTGTAGAGCTTTAAGACAATAGCTAATTACAGAACACTGAAGCAAACTACGATTAATTTCATTGATTCAGAAAATAATAGTTGGACATCACGTGAAAGCAAGATGGCGGGTGCGCAAAATTTGTTTGTCACTTTTAAACAGAAAATGTGTTAATTGATAGTTCTTGGAATCAGAGTGTCACCATATACAAGACATCCATAAAATCCATTTGGCTTACTTTGGTGACAATTTAAACAGTTCGTGAAATTATACAAGTTTTTGTTACTTAATTGAACGATATTCATAAAAATTTTTCCCTACCCCTTATTTTTTAATGATTCTAATTTGAAAAGATGTAATCTCTTTTTATGTAGCTTTTAAGTTTTTTTTACGTCGAATAGTGCTAAACTCGTATTGCAGAACCTTTAAATTATTTATATGCGTATTTAGTGTCTGTTGTAAGTGTATATGTCATGTACATAACATCTGCTCTTCTAGGAAAAGTTTAAGTGTGTTTTTTTTATGATTTCAGGTGAGTCGAGATACCCCAGTATCCAGAAATCTAGTCATCTCAAGAAAATTCAACAAATGTGAGTTCGGATATCCATTACGCCTTTATCCATTACGTAAGTAATTTCTGTTGTTATTGTAACTGTTACGTTCATTTCAGACACATAGGCCCGTGATTAAACAGTAACGTTTATTGTTTGTTTTCAAAATTACCAATCACAACTTCAGGTCATAGGTCGGGGAAGAAGGAAAGATCGCGAGCGGTCCGCGGCCCATTGGGCACTGCTCTGGCATTCGTTTGATGTTGATCGGAGAAACCACCGATGAAAAATTCCATTCAGAGCAGACGGCCGCTAGATTTCTCCTCCGGACAGGAGCTTCAACAGACATAGTTATCTTGCTACTGTCGGAAATCCTGGCACCGTCGGGTGTGGAATACTAGGACCTCCCGGTCAGAGGCACTACAATGACGTCAGTTGTTGCCCTGAGCCACCTCAGCCGATACGGAATTCGAACGCGCAACCACCCGCTCGGCGTACTTGAACGCTGCTCCAGCGAACACCCATTCAATTAACCATCCTAAATCCAAAGGTCGAATTTTCGCTGTACCTGTTAGCAATCCTAATGGCAGCGGATAATCATCTTTTTGTTCCTCTGCGGCGTGCACGAGTGCGGAGCAGTGGCGGCATTAGAGCCGTTTGTACACACGCGCATCTGCGAGGCCTACTGCATTATCAAGGCGGGTGCACACGCGATTTACAGCGGCCGCCAGTCATTATCTGCGACGCGGACACAGCGGGGAGCGAGCACACTGGGCCGCAATGAAGGGAAATGAGGCACAATCCAATCATCGTCAAGTATGATGACGCACACTTCAGTTCATTTCATTCATCGCTGAAATGTATTATAATGAGAATATTACATGTGTCAACACATAGACACAGGATGTTCCCAGAATAAATGTTACAAACTTCATAGACATGTAGAAAAATCGAAGATGATCACTTTTAGTCAACATAACATGTGGGGCATTTCTTAAATAACGTTGCACATGTGATTGGCCCCTGATTGTTAGGCAACAGTGTATTGCAACTGTGATTCGCACGTCACATTTGCCGCTGTCAGAGTGATTGTTTATCTGCCGAACAGCCATGAGTAAGGAATCCAAATACCCAAGCTCTGCCACCGTGGTGTTAGCTATCCTTCTCTGAGAACTGGGATGGAATGCATGGGTTCTCGATGTGGAATGTGTGGTACACAACGCTTATTCTCAGGTTTTCTCAGATTGGTCTTGTTTCCATTGCTTGTCATTTCACCATTACACCATGATCATTTAGATTTGTTATCTCCATGACCACGTAGGTATCAATTTTGCAAACGCATAGTTATGTAGGCTCGTAGATTATTATTATTATTATTATTATAAGTAGTTTTCTCAATGTCATAGAACCGAAAACGTGTAGATCTATGACCACATTACAAATGCATACAACCAACAACATCTTCTTCTTCACTATCAGGGATTAGGCTTACAGCCTGTTCCGCCTTCACTCCAACCAAATGATTATTTATTATACGGTTAGAGTGTAATCATATGATTAAATACTCTTGAAGTATCACAAAGATCTCTAAATAAATGTGAATAACTACGAGAAGTAAACCTGAATTACACTTCAAAAAGTATAAGATCGTTTATAAGTTCGAGATATGCAAGATGAAAGTAACCATCCAGATTATCTTAACACTATCGTAGGGTTCGAATTCAGTTTACGGCTGAATGCAATTTGTATTGTATTCAGTCATATCCTACAAAACACTGTATTGTTAATATTAATATCCTGTATATTAATATTAAGTTATTCAATTATTAGTATTTTGTATTATGGCTTTGTATTAAGTCAAAAGTAAGTGTTGAAATTTCCATTTTCTCATCATTCTTGCAAGTTATTATTTCGTGTGTACTACCGAAATGCCATGTACTCACTAATGGGAGACATCTCCATGTCCACCTAAAATCTTTGTTCAATGAAGAATGAAGTATTTTGAATTTTTTCTGTTGCTTATTTTCCGTGCATATTCTGGTCTACATTTTTCTTTTCATTTTCATAATTTTAAATTTTAGAACTGTTCCGTATTGATGACGTACAGAAATAACCTTATGTCAAATTTTATTTGTGCTTACCATGAATAGATCAGAATAAATTTTCATTTCCAGATTCTGTTCTTCCTTTTCTCCCGGAGTCAGAAGTAAGCTTGGTGGGCTCGTTTTGTGTTATCAAAAATCATATACTGTTATAGTTCCAATTCTCGTACCTTTCATATTAGTTTGGTTGATTTTTGACAATCGAGTTACATACAACCGAACACTGCATATGTAACAATTGCATTTTTAGGAAAACTACCAAATAGGCAAGTCATTTTACACCATTTGATGATATTTAGATACATATCAAAGTCACGAAATATCAAAATGCTCAGTAGTCAAGCATGCCTGTGAGAGGAAAACAAATTTATTTACGGATCAGGTAGAACCGAAAAGTACAGCAAAGTTAGTTTTCTCTTTGGCAGAACTACGCCACACTCCTACTTTCTAAAATTAAACCATCGTTGTGTATAATCATTGTGTTAATGATAAATCTGTTTAACATACTCGTTAGTTTATTCAGAAAGTAAACTCGTTACTCAGAAAGCCATCGTCAGCCGTAGCGACAAAACCGCGAGACTGGTGGATGCCGTCAATCGAAATCACATCCATGGAAACCAGCACTTCTATTGTGGCCGTGTTCCTTTGGTTCCGTGCCTCTGTGCTGCGCGAGGCAACGCGCAGGCAATCGGGCAGCGATTGCGAAGAGGGAATCCCGGCAATCGAGAGAGCTCCCGCTGTGGCAGAGTAAATCTCATTTATCGCTCGGCGCGAAGGTGGTAGTTGGCGCAATCGCCGCTGGCCAGCTGCCCCTGCCCCCCCTCTTCGGCTTCACCCCCTCCCCGCGGACCGGCGTCCCTCAAGCCCCCGCACCCTCTCCGAACCCAGACCCTGCTACCTCGCCCCCCCGCCACCGACTCGGGTAACCCCTCATCATGTGGGTGTGATATATCCCCCTCGTTTTATGCGCGTTGTTGTTCCCTTTGCCGCACATTTCTGATCACGAAGCAGATCAATTTTCAATCGTCGCCATTGTCAGGGATGTACTCGTCCAGTGCCTGACCTTTGCCAGACCGGTAAACATCAGGAAGCCGTTACTGGACTCGGACCGTAGTCGAGTTGTACCCGACACATGTCTACCCCGTGCAGCCTCTACTTGCCCCAAATCCTCTATTTCGACCCGCACTCTAGAAACATGAATGTCTTTTGCCTTGCTTTTCCTTTCGCCAATTTCGCTTCTCTTTCCTCACCCCCCGCACTCCCTTTGAGTCTCACCAAATTCTCCTTCCGTCTCTTTCTGCTATCGTATACTGCCACCGTACTCGTTTGTCTCTTCTTTCCAGCATGTGCATTATTTCTCTTGACTCCACCTCCACCCTTCTACTTTCCTCGTTACCGCGCTGTTGTTAGCATACACCACTTTCCAGGCTACATCTCGCGTTTCTACCCTCTCATTCCCTCTCGATTCCATTCCTCTTTGGATTTTATCCCGCCCTCGATTCAATCCCTCCCACAATTTCAACTATCGATTCTATTCCTCTCGTGATTCCATTCCTCTCGCGATCCCATTCGTCTTGCGATTCCATTCTTCTCGCGGAACCAGTCTTCTCGCTATCCCATTCGTCTTTCCTTTACTCTATCTCTAGCTTCTGTCACACTATTCCCGCCCATTACCCATCCCATTGCCAATTCTTCGTATATTTTCGTACAGATTCCATATACGGTCACCCTGCACATCTAGTTTTCTTTTCCAAACTTCTTCACTTTTTCTGATTTCCGATCCTTTGTATTTCCAATCTCCTGCATCAATCCCCACTTTGCGATAGGAGGACTGAGCTGAGTCGTTCAATACACAAGAACATCAAGAAAGAGACAAATAGTTATTTGTGGGGATAATCTTTGACAATGCAATCTCACATGCTCACTAGAAACAGTATTTCTGAAGGGAAATATGTAACAGTTAAACGACTCAACCTAGACTGTTCGTTGAATACTCTCTACCAAAGCACATCAAAACGTAGCGTCATGTAACATATGCGTTAAAAGAGAGAGTAACACAACAACAAGTTCATGAAGACATTATGCTAAACAACATTGTGCTCTCCTTGACGTGGGATAAGTTAAGTGCCAGAATGAAAATCTTAATTGGGTACTGAGAAATGACCTTGCGGGCATAGTTTTACAGTCTCGCAGATTGTACCCTATTGAGAAACATTTGACGACCTGATTCCGTTATTTCCCTAACACATTACTATTATTTTACCAATTATTTATTATTGTAAATAAAAAGTATGCTGTCAGTATTCATCTCTTGATATCACATGATTGTCTAATTCTCTCAACCAGAAATGACCTTATGTTACCTTTTTTGTAGAACCAAAAAAGGGATTTATTTCAATAAGTTTCCTTGTAGATTCCTACATTCTGTATGCCTCGCAATATCAGTGAGTATGAGTATTTTTAAGATACCTTGATCAAGTATCGTTTCTTCGAGTTCGCGTATGGAAGAAATTGTTGTCAATTTTGTGGGAATATTATTTTCCTCAGGATCAGGAATTAGTGGGTACAGATCGATGAAAAGCAATAGATTCTACGCTCGCGGTCTGTTCATTCCCATTTATTTTCGACTCTATATAGAATGTTTGCCTCCATGCATAGTTATAGGTATCGTTGTATTGAGCCAAATCTCATCATTTAATGATACGAGCCTCATGAAATACTGTCAGTGCATTACCTACCTCCACAACGTCCCCCAGTCAGAACGGCCATGGTTAATTTGGCTCTTACTGCAATAACCACCCACTTACATACTTCTGTACATTAGTATATAGAACCTCCAGCCAACACGCAACATCATTAGCCCCGTGGCATGCTGTCAGTACATTATCTACCCCACGACCGCCGTAAACAAATCATCTATCTACTCGGCAAATTAACAAGCGCGAGTCCATTTGGCGTATCAGGCCCAAATTAATTCACCCCGCAGATGAACCGCATTAGCCCCGGGGTCAGTCGAGGAGGAGGAAGGGGGATCGGGGGGCACAGGGGGCGGGGCCCCTGGGGGACAGCGGCGGCGGCTGCGGTTCTTGAGCGACGCCGTCTCGCGGGGCCCTTCCGTCCGCGCTGGGCGGCTCATTAAGGGCGCGTATCGCTCTTCGGCATTTTGCGCCTCGCACGCCACCCGGACGCCAAGGGCCAGCTGGTTGGTGGCGGTTGGCGAAGGGGAAGTGGATACGGGAAACGGAGATGTGCGGAGAGAAAGGAAGGAAAAGACGGTGCGGGATGAGAATAAGTGTCGAAGAATGCGATGAGGAGGAGAAGGACGGGACCTGCGAGCTGGTTGGTGGCGGGTGAGGAAGGGGGAGTAGTGGTTGGGGGAGGGAAGGAGTGGCAACGGAGATGGCGGAGGGGAAGGAACGAAAGGACGGTGCGAGATTAGGACAAGTGTCGAAGAATGGGGAGAGGCGGGAAAGGACGGAGAGATGCGAGGAAGGATGAGTGCAAAAGCGAGGGGTCGGGAGAGATGGTTCAGTGCATCAACTGATGTCACTACAGTCCGTCTGTAGGGAGGTCCTAGGTTCGGGTCCCGACGGCGCCAGGATTTTCGACACTAGCTTGTCAGCTAGATCGAATTCAGTCACTGTCGGGAGGAGAATTCTAGCTGCCGGCTGCTCTGATCGGTAGTTTTCCGTAGTTTCTCCGATCAACACCAGGCGAATGTCGGAGCAGTACCCTAACAAACGGGTCAAGGACCGCGCGCGATCTTTCCTTCCTCTTCCTTGTCCTAATCTCACACACTTACATGCACTACACTATCACACATGCCGGGAGACCAGTCGGGAGCTTAGAGCTTGTCCTGGCTGGGGCGGTGCCCCGCTGGTGGGAGATACCTGGTTGAGGGGAAAACCCCGCTAGTCGACGGTAGGTCGGGGCCATATCTCGTCATCCAGCGGGGAAAAGATCACCGCCACCTCCCGAGGAAAAGCATGCACTACACGTACGGGACTAAAGACCTCTGTAGTTGACGCGCCCGGTATCACGAACAATCAATCAAAAGCGAGGAGGGATAGCGAAAGGTGAGGGCGATCAGCAAGGGAGGAGAGCAAGGGACGAGGGTGTACTCAAGAGGAAGGAAGGCGGTAGGCAGTGAGGGAGGAGTTGGAGAAGGATGGCAAGAGGTGGGGCGGACGAAGAGGAGAGAGGGAGAGGAGTTCAGGGAACGGCAAGAGGAGAGGGCGGACAGAAAGGAATTAGTGAAGGGCGGAAAAGGACAGCTAAAGACAGAGACAGACTGTTAATGAATATTAATTCATTGGTTATTTTGTGTTTCCGGTTGCGTCGACTGCTGTGTTCATTAGTCCTGTAATTGTTGTGTTTTTTCCCGGGAGATAGCTGTGTTCCTTTCCTAATGGAACTTGAGATCGGACGCCGACTTACATTGTAAGGATATTCTCAGAAAGTAACTGCTTATGGGGATTTACCCTCCGAATTTTTTCCCCGACTCTCCTCCATTTTGCAGCAGTGTAGTGCGTATAATTGTGTGTGCATTTTTGTGTGTTTGTGTGTGTGTGTGTCTACGTAAGGCAGAGGAAGGTACAAGGACGAGAACGAAAAAATAACACTATCCGTATCCCATTTATTAAAGTACTGCTCCGGCATTCGCTTGGTACTGATCGGAGAAACATCCGAAAAATATTTGAGCAGCCGGCCATTAGAGTTCATCTTCAGACAGCAGCTGAAATGAGTCTACTAGCTATCTAGCTAGTGTCGAAAATCGGCCAGCATCGCGCCTCAAACCCTAATACTTCCAGGGATGGATCCAGCTGACCATTTAGAGGGGGAGTATCATAGAATTTGGTTAAACAATATACTTATTTTTTATTATAGTGTATGTTATTTATGTAATGTCTATATGATACTAAACAAAATTATTGTTTAAATAATTATATAATTCGCACATAAATAAATATTTAAATCAATTTTACCAAATAAAGTAAGGTAAAGGAAAAATTTGGTCCTTGGGGTGGGGTATGCCCTCCCTGGATCCGCCAGTGAATACCTCCCGTTGAGAAACGCTGTAGTGGCAAGAACTTTTTTTCCTGAGGCATCTCAACCGGGGAGAGGAAGAATGCCGAGAGGCAGATATTACCCATGAAAGGAGAGGAATAATATATAAGAGCGGAGGAATAATATATAAGTTCGATCTGGAAATGGGCGGAGGAGCGATGATCGATGTCACGAGCGCGGCAGGGCGTGCAGGGACGTTCAGAAGGAGAAAAGGGCTAAAACGAGCGCGTGAAGCGCCGCGGTATTTCGACAAAGGGAATTGAGTGAAGATATGAAACGGAGATAATAGTTCAATGAGAACCAATGGAATGGAGTAGAAGTGCGTCGGGAGTTGAGAAACGCGGAGCAGTACTGGAGATAAGGATTGAGGGGATAGTTTCTGGATGAAGAGGAAAAGCAGACATCTGGGAGGGATTGAAGGAAGAGGAATGAGCACTGATGCCCGGGAGGGAGGATCAATGCAGTGTGTGGATCAAAGGTGCGGTCAAAGGGATAGCGTCGCGTCCGTCTGATGAGGCAAAGGCAAAGAAAAGCGTTGCGAAGCGAAAAGCAGAAAGTTGAAGCCCCTTGGGACGAAACCGGCATTGCACAGCACTGGAAATCCGCCACTAGATCTGTAGCCTCCGCCTTTAGATCGGCGGATCGGGAACGCCTAGTACAGACCATGGCGAGGTGGCGTTGACCGAAACTAGGCGTAGTGGTGCGAAGGAGAGTAGGCAAGATGCGAGGTGGAGGAGTGGCGGACACGGGTACGCAGTGGGAACGCTAGGCGAGCGTGGCGGAGCGTGGCGCGCGGCAGTGGCCGGGCGTGGCGGAAGGCGGAGCGTGACGTGGTGGAACGTGCCTGGGAGTGCGTAGCGCAGCGCGTGCCAGTGCATGGGTCGGAGATGAACAGTGTCGTGCGAGGCAGGGACGGAGAGAGGGAGAGAAGAGTTGCGGGCGAGGCGCGGCGACGCCTGGAGGATAAGAGAGAGGTGAGACGGGGCAGGACAGAGCAAGGCAGGTTAGGACAGGAAAGAGCGAGTTGGGATGGACAAGAACAGGGCATAATAAGGTATGACGGGCAGTCTGGAGCGAGGAGGTAATAGCTGGGGATGGGAGACACAGGGCTGGGCTGGGTGGAGTGTGATGGACATAGGTGTGGTACGGCTGATCGATGCTAGGGTAGGTGGGGTAGGACTAAGTGGGCGGAGCTGGGTGGGGCAGAAGAGGGCAGGGCTGTTCAAAAAGGAAAGGGAGGGGCAGAAAAGCAGGTCCGAGTAGGAAATGGCAGGGCGAGCAGTGCGGAGCGAAGCAAGGCAAGGCAGGGGAGGAGGGAGTGAACTGGTCTGGCCTCAGCGGGTCAGGTCAGGGCAGGGAAGGAAATGACGTGGAAAGGAGTGGCGGAACAAGGCTGGGTGGAATAGGGCGGGCGGGGAGG
Source organism: Acheta domesticus (assembly GCA_031308135.1). Taxonomy (NCBI): domain Eukaryota; kingdom Metazoa; phylum Arthropoda; class Insecta; order Orthoptera; family Gryllidae; genus Acheta; species Acheta domesticus. The sequence continues at coordinate 105,130,623 of JAHLJT010002406.1, read as the reverse complement.
GTTTGGACTGGTCTGGGCGGAGCGGGTGCAGGGCGGAGCGGGGATGGGCGGAGCGGGGCAGGACGTTTCAGGGCGGGCAGGGGGTTTCCTGGACTCTTCTGGGCGGAGCGGGGCAGGGCGGACGGGCACGAAGCAGACCCGTGCGGCCAGAGGAGACTGGCGAGCGAGCGGGCGAGCGTGGCGAGGCGTGGCGTTGCGAGCGGCGCGTGCCGCTGGGAAGGGGCGGGGGCGTGGTGGCGGGGCGGGTGAGCGATAGCGGCGATAATCCGCCAGCGGTGGGAGCGAGCGGGGGGCGGCGCAAACGGCCTTCCGGGTGCAAATGAGGGCGTGGGAGGGGTGTAATTGCGGGGGTGTATCGCGGGCTGACGGACGCGCTGTCTCGTACATCACCGCGCGCCCCACCCCGGCGGGGGCGAGGGCGGCGCCGGGCGAGTGGGAGCGGCGGCGTGGGCGTCTGGGGGCGGCGGGGGCGACGCGACGTCGAGGGCGTTGGGGGAGGGGGTCGAGGGGAAGGGGGGCGCGAGGGGGCCCGTGGATGGAGTGCCAACCGCGGCGTGCAGTTCCTTCGCGGTCCCGCGCTCGAGCGCTGTGGCGAACGGGGCGGCCATAATTGAAGCGAATGGCCGCAAGGGGGGAGATGAATGACAGGAAACACGACGATTGAATGCCGGATCGCAACGACGCAGCTGACATTGCCCACTTGCCCTCAGTATTTTTCTTGGACGTCCAACGTATCTCTTTTCTTGTGGTTCTTATTTTAATCGTGTCTTCGCCTCTTCCGGTTTCTCTGTTGTAGTAAAAAGAATATTATTATATAATTAATATCTGTTCGCAAATGTATTTTAATTCAAAGATATTGTTCCAATATACTTAAATGTTAACTTTTAAGCATTGTAAATCAGCATCAAAATTAACATAAGTTTAATTTGAGTGAAATATGGTTTAACTTAAGTGTGTACTAATAATTTATTTACAGCAATTTCCAAGTGTGACAGACATAAATTCTATACCTGATAAAAAATTTCAAACTTACTGTTAATAAGGTACATAATTATATTAGTATTAATAAAACATTAGTGTTTCCTAATGGCTTTGAATTATAAAGGATTAATTTAAATATTAATGTGATCTGGTGTAAGAGTAACAGATTTTAGTGAAGATTAAGATTATTTTGTTCGCTGAAGGAGTGACTAATAAATGAAAATTTCTATTTAAAACTAATAATACGTGAGTACATTGTCGTGTTTTTTAGTGCATGAAATTGTTGCAAGCAAACGATAGAAATAAATGGTTCCAGAACTTACTCAAAAGACAACTTACCTATGTCTGAGCTCACGTACCTATATCTCTCTTTGATTATCTTTATGATCTATACTAATATATAAAGACAGAACTGCACTGACTTACAGCGCGATAATCTCTGAATCTACTGAACTAATACTGATGAAACTTTTATACTAGCTTCCTTAAAGGTCTGGAGTAACATAGGCTATGATTTACAACCATAAACCTTAACATATTCACAAAATAATTACTTTTCTGGACATTTTTCGGCTAGCATTACATCGTAGATTCAAGAATGCATCAATGTTAATAGTTTAGCTTTGCGCCACCCGAGGCGCAGTCTTCGTGAAAACTGATGTCTGAGATCTACTGCTCATTTCATCAACAGCCAGAATTATTACGAAATTCACTGGGGTTTGAATACGGCTATTTACACATGTCCGTGAATGTTAGTTCAGAACATTTGTGTATCGTTTGAAAGACAGCCGTAACAAACAGTGGTAAGGAATGTCAATGTCAATGTACATGTAATAAGTAATAATATACAGTATACTGTTGAGTTAGTTTGAGAGAGTAAAAAGTACAATAATATTATACAATGTAGTTGAATAAGGTTGAGGTAGTAAAAAGTACAGAATGTACAGTAATGTACAATGTACATGACATAGATATCGTATATTTCAAAACAACCTCTTATTTACAGAATTTGTGAATTCTAAATTGTTGAAAACAATGGTGAAACGGAAGACGCATTGTCAAAACATACTACAAGTGCGAAAAGATGGGCTGAATATAAAAGTTCAGAATCGGCTACACAAAGACAAGAGCGACTTGCTGAAGACAACAACACTACAAGGAGAGAAGTCAATTTCAATAATTCCCTAGGAAGCAGCTCAGCTTTTCATTATGACCCCCAATTTGATTATTTGCATAGTCCACAATTCAGATTGGTCATATGGAAAATGTTTGTATGTTTTGTGGAGCAAAAAAATGGGCATTCGAACATAATAGCATATGTTGTTCTAATGGGAAAGTTAAGTTAAAGCCTTTAGTGGAGCCTCCTGACATTTTGGAAAGCCTGCTACTTGGTGAACAATCCATTATCAAAGCATTTCCTACGCCACTTCAGACAATACAACTGTCTTTTTCAGATGACATCTTTTGGTTGTACAGAACATAAAGAAGGATTTTACATGCCTACATTCAAAATTCAGGGCAAATTTATCGTCGCATTGGTAGTTTACTTCCAACAACGAACCCTGGATTCCTGCAGGTGTATTTCCTTTCAGAAGCACACCAAATGTTTTTGCGTCAAAATATCGTACCTAATTCAAATCCAAAATTATACAAATGATGCAGAGTATGCTGCACACACACAATCAGTATATTAAAAGTTTTAAGGCTGTCATAGAACAAGCACCTCCAAATATTCTGGATTACAAAACCCTTATCCGAGCTGACATTATCCGTGTCAATTATCACAGAGGCTGTTTCAATCAACCGACAACAAATGAAGTGGCTATATACTGGTGGATGAAGATAAAGGGCACCGAGATATTGTATTGCACAGTAGAAATGGAAGGTTACAGCGTGTTTCAGAGTTACATCGTGCTTACGACCCTCTTCAGTATCCTCTCATATTTGTTAATGGAGAAGATGGGTATTCTATTAATATTCCACAATTAATATCAGGAAGAGGAAACCAAAACCTTTCAAAGAAAATATCCTGCAAGCAATACTATTCTTACAGACTTATGGTGAGGGAAGGTACAGTGAATTTTCTGCTAATGTTCCAGCAATTATTGAATCAGTTTTTTGTTGACATGGCTGCTAAAATGATTACTAAAGGACTTGGCTACATCAAACAAATCAAAAAACATTAAGAACAGAGAACTACATTCATCTTCGAGATGCAATTAACAATGATTCTAACATAAATGCACAAATATTGGACAGCAGGTCATTTACCATCTACTTTCACTGGTTCACCAAGGTACCTCCATGAGAAAACTCAGGATGCTATGAAATACGTGAGATACCATGGTCGCCCTGATCTTTTTATTACAATGACATGCAACCCCGAATGACCAGAAATCCGACATGAATTGTAAGTGGGACAGAATCGTCATGACAGACATGATATTGTTTCACGTGTATTTCATCTGAGATACCAAACCTTGATGAATTTGATCACCAAAAATCATACTTTTGGCGCAACTGTATGCCATATGTAAACAGTAGAATGGCAAATAAAGAGGATTGCCCTATGCTCATATTCTGATTTGGCTTCAAAGAAAATACAACCAGATGAAATTGACTTATTAGCGCTGAGATACCCAAAAAAGAAGAAGATCCTCTTCTTTACGAAATTGCTTTCAAGCATATGATTCATGGACCATGTGGAAATACAATTCACGATCGCCATGCATGGTCAATGGTAAATGCAATAAGAGATTCCCCACGCTCTTTCACTGTTCATACTCAGTCAGACAATGATGGATATCCACTTTATAGGAGACGTTCGCCTCAAAATGGTGGTCACATTGCAGTTTTGGGTAGACATTCTGATACACAAGTGGATAATCGCTGGGTTGTTCCTCATTCACCAGTCCTAAGCAGATGCTTTTCAGCTCATATTAATGTAGAATACTGTCACTCTGTGAAAGCAATCAAGTACATTACTAAGTATGTTAACAAAGGTAATGATCGAGCAACTTTTACGGTACAAAATGATTGCAATGAAATTGAAAAGTACATAAATGGTCGCTACTTGAGCACATCGGAAGCCTTCTGGCGAATATTTGAGCTGCCAATTCATGAAAGATACCCAGCTGTAATTACTTAGAAAATGGTCAAAGGGTGTATTTCAACCAACGTAATATTCTGCAAGTTTTAGAACATCCTCCTCAGACAACATTAACTAGCTTTTTCAATCTGTGCCAAGATGATTATTTGCAAAAACTTTGCTTTATTGTGAAGTGCCTGCATTTTTTGTCTGGAGAAACAAAAATTGGCAGAGTAGGAAACGTGGTCAACTGGTTGGAGGGTATTTGGGTGTAAGGAAAGATGCTGCTCTTGGAAGAGTTTACACTGTGCATCCAAACTTCACAGAATGCTATTACCTTCGTCTGCTTCTACATCACATTCGTGGTCCAACTTCTTTTGCTATGCTAAAAATAGTGAATAGTATCGTACAGCCTTCTTACCAGACAGCGTGTAAGAAACTGGGCCTCATAGGAAATGATGAGCATTGGAAACACACGCTGAATGATGCTGCACTTACACAATCACCATCACATATTCGTGAACTATTCGCGATACTGTTGGTATTCTGTCAGCCATCTGATCCAAGCAGTTTGTGGTGTGAATTTTAAGGAAGTCATGTGTGAGGATATTCTTTTTCAAAAGCGTTTGCATGAAGACAACCAAGATTTACCATTCTCAGTGGGTGTATTCAATGCAGGATTAATTATTTTAGAAGACATTATTGCATCTTTCAGTGATAAGCGACTTCGTGATTTTGGTATTCTTGAGCCAAGTAGACAAAGTTCTGGCTATACACGAGATACATATAGTATGTGTGATGTGCATCGATACCTAAAAGAAAATTTGTCAAAATTAGTTCCTGATCAAAGAACAGTCTTCAGCGCAGTTATTGACAGTGTTCAAAATGACAATGGTATCCTGTTCTTCATTGATGCCCCTGGAGGCACCGGCAAAACGTTTGTAATCAATTTACTTATTGATAAATGTAGATCAGAGAGAAAAACTGTCATTGCTGTCGCGTCTTCTGGAATCGCATCAACATTCCAAAAGGGGGAACGGAAGGGGGAAGGGGAAAAGCAGGAACACACAGCTTTTAGTTATAAAGTGAAAAATATATCGGAGCTGGAACTTCAAATAAAAAAAATATTTTTTTGCAGAAAAGTGAGGAAGGTAGATTGGAAATTTCCAATTGAGGGTCAAGACAACACATGGCTATCGGGAGGGAGACGGAAAGATCATGGCAGGAAGGAGTAAGGCGGAGGAGAGATACTATGAAAGAGGCCCAGCCGCATGGCATGAAAAGATGGAATTAGTCTTCATGTCTAATAATATTCTGTAATAATGCCCGGGCAACGCCGGGTACTTCAGCTAGTATTAGATATTTCATATCATATCAAACAGATATTACAATCAGGATTTATTTTACTACTCTCAAATTTAAGAAAAACATAACCTGTTCAAATGTAATGAAGTTATGATAGCAGTATCAATAGGTACGTAGAATAAGGTTCTCTTTTTTTCCGTTTTTATCTTGGGATTAAGAAATTCAGTTCTATAATTTAGTTAATAATGTACTTTATCTTGCTTTCTGAACTTTCTTCCTGAACTGGAATTTATTACAATACTTTCCATGAAAACCGCGCAATCACGAGACATTAAATTGACATAAAATTAACAAATGGACATGAAGTACAGTAACGCATTTGCGAGTTAATATATGTAAATTATATCTGTATTATCAGGAATATACTTATATAAGTATATATTTGGGGATATTTCCTCAGTCATTCTAATTTATTCGGCGTATGAAATGTATTTTTAATCCATATGTTTTAACATTCTTTTAGCAGCGGCACGAAGAAAAAAAACTAAGCAATGCCATTTACTGCATTCGGAGTAAACGCCACAGTCCAAACTTTCACAATTCTCTCTTGGTCTAGTTTGTGGTGCAACTGTATTTGATCCTGACGACACATTGTATACGTCATGTTTGAATCACGCACAAATATCACAATTCATGTACCGAATGGAAGTGAAATTATACAGAACAGTGCTCCAAAGGCGTGGATTTATTGCCATAGACCCTTATCAAATTGACATCGCACAAAATGCAATCATAAGAGAAATATCCCAGTATTTTTAAAAAACGTCAGTGTAGACTCGTGGGTTAACGACTGGAGAAAAAAACCTGCGCATGTTTACCGTTTTTCCTTCGGCGCTCTCGTTTCTAACCGCAGCAGCAGTTTTTTTTACGAAATGCAGTAGAATGTTATTTCCTTAAACGTCAAGAGCATTGGTAATATATCTTTGAAGGGAAGAAACTTTCTGGTATAATGTAATGATGAAACAATTTTGATAGAGCGACTTTTCATTTACTAAATAGACGGAAAGTAACGAAACTAAAGTAAGGCAATAATTTCCTGAACAAGACGTTGGGCTAAGGATAATGCCAATCTCATAAATGGGTTAATTGTGTAGGAACACACATAATGGACACAATATCTGAAAAGACTCACATAATACCAAAATGTACAGAAGTTACAAACTCCTCTGCCTTACAACTTATTGCAGTCGGGAGAGAGCGTAGGCTTCCGCGGCCGGAGTCAATATTAAGTTGGCTGTCCGGGTGACGCCGCGTCCATGGCAAAGGTGCCGACGTTTCGGTCGCCATTCTGCGACCTTCCTCACGCCCTGAGGAAGGTCGCAGAATGGCGACCGAAACGTCGGCACCTTTGCCATGGACGCGGCGTCACCCGGACAGCCAACTTAATATTATTGCAGTCGGTACCCAAAAATTTTCCAAGTGATTTGGCTGCGCGATATATTTAAGAAAACACCAGCACCTTCAATTATTTCTTAATCCTGTCCAGATTGGATGTGGCTATTCCCGTGTTTACCAATAATAAATTCTTTGCGCTCGTTTCGCTCTAACCAGATACTGCGAGACGGGTGATGCCAGTTGCCCCAATCCAAACTAGCTACGAACCAAGAAATACTTTGGAAAGGAAACGGCTTTTCATATTCATCACAGAAGATATTTTAAGCTCGCTTTCCTTTACATACAGAAAACAGAAAAGCGAAGTAGAAAATGTGTAAAGAAATGGCTTTCGCTGGAAAGAACATTTAAATAGAAAATAGCGGAAATTACGACGGTTGACTTTCGCTGACTACAGTAGAAACACACACACACACACAAACTAATGAACAGATACTTAGAAGTAGGCCAGTGGGTTAACGACTGGAGAAAACAAACCCCGCGCACATTCAACGACCGTTCCTTCAGCACCCTTATTTCCAGGGGCGGTAGCAGCCTGTTTAAAAAGAAGGGTTGCGGGACGCCATTCCTTTAAACGGCAACCGCCCTGGGCCAGCCCGAATGCATCGTAAACCCGTCGTATCTCGCAAATACCGACTCACCCCCTCCCCCAGCCCCCGCGCTCTGCCCTCGAGCTGTGGCAGGCCCCCCGCTGCCGAGGATCCAGCGAATTCACTTTCCCTCGGATAAGAAAATTACCTTCGGCCGTAAAAATAAACGCCGCCGCCGCCGCCAGCCTGCCGTCACTGGCGTCGGTGGCCCTGAGGGACCGCAACTCCTCCCGGCTTGGTTTTCGATTTGCCTCTTCACTGCCAGCCTGGTCATGCACGAGCGGTGTTACCCCAGCTGCACTTGCCCTCGCCACAGTATCCAGAGGTCTTCCCCGTGACTGCACATCCAGTCTTCTCCCCTTTGGGTTCATAGCCTCCCACTCATTGCCACTTCTGGTTACGCCAGACACACCATATCTCCTCTTTGTTTCAAAGTCTCCTTCAAAGTCATTTATCTGCTGTCGTGTATTCGTCGCGGCAAATATAATCACCGCTCTTCGCCGTTTCCGCCATCCAGAGATGTTGAGGGATTGGAATTTTCTTTCAGGCTGAGTAGAAAATCGTCAGTAAACAAAGCCTGTTGACATCAATGAAACATTATCTTCACTGGTAGAATCTTTCTTTTGAATTTGGATTTTTAACACTACCTGGCCCTGGAGCCCCCGGTTCCACAGAAAGAGAAAACATGTGCCTTTCTTTTGTCTATGTTTGTAGGCATGTTTCCAGCTTCATCAATTTCACTGCTAACCACGTTTCTTTCACAAGCTCACGTCTGGTGTTGTTACCGAACAGTTTACTCAACCCTTTCCTGAAGGGTTCCCCATGGCTGCCCATTGACCTTTCTCCACTTTCTCTTCTTCCCATATATTGCGCTCTCCATTAACGACACTCTTTTGACACTCCATAACCCTATTTTGTTTTATTTGCGACAGAATTCTCACTTCCATATCTCATCGCGTCAAAATTTCCACCTTGATTGTCAATCCTCCATTTCTGAAAATTTCAATACAGGGATAATTACTGTGAATGAAAAGCTGTGATCGCATCGTTAAGGTAGAGGGAAAGTGTGTTTGCGTCTAGCCTAGATTAGCTAGATTGCACGCTACAGACAAAAAATGCGGTACGGTTTAGGATGTCACAAAAGTTGAGTGTGTAGTCATAAATTAAACAATAAGTTCATATCGACTTCAGTCGGGAAACCGAAACGAACATCATGACGTTTCTCTCAAACTCGTTTATGAACTCCAAATTGGCCATTGTTCATCCAGTCACCATCGACTGAGTTAGCGTTGCTGCTGTCGTAGCGAGATCATAGAGATCGAGTCCCAACGGTAGCGGATTTTCGACACTAGCTGGCCGAACTTAGTATTGACTGGAGGAGACTTCCAGCAGCCGACTTCGCTAATCAGTATTTTTTCTATGGTTTCTTTGATCAATACCTTCCGTGGTTTCTTAGATCAATACCAGGATTACATCAGTACCCTAACAAATGGGCCACGAACCGCGCTCGTTCTACTGTAACAACTCCAGATGTACACTTAAGCGATTCATATTGTTAAAAGTCATTAAATAATAACAATAACAAAAAGGCCCTTTGCCAAACTTCCTGTTTCTACGTATCTTGTTATCCTTATTCATACCACTGACATAACCACATCGCCTGCGCCCCACTTCCTCCTTCTGCCCCACCCCTCCGACCATCACGAACATCTCGCACGCCATCACTCACCATCCCAAGGTCCCGCCAAGCCCGGCTCTTTCATTCCCCTATTTTCCCCGCTCTTTCTCTCCCCGTCCCCCCCCCGCCCCACTCCTCGTCTCTGTAGAAAGCGCACTAATATACTAGCCCCGACTATCTCACCTCGCTTTTTTCCACCAGTCTCACCTCGTCCCCTTCCATTGTGCTCCGCCCCGCCCCTCCATTGCTCGCTCCACTACACTCGGTTCCTCCTCTCCCCGCCCTCCCCCGCCGCGCTCCTCCCCGCCCCGCCACACCTCTTCCCCCTACGCTCCTCCCCGCCACGCCTCCTCCCCGCCACGCTCCTCCACGCCACGCCACGCCCCTCCCCGCCCACGCCCCTCCCCGCCCACGCCCCTCCCCGCCACGCCCCTCCCCGCCACGCTCCTCCCCGCCGCTTTCTGTCAGCCGTCTGCGCTAATAGCGACGTTGTGAAATATGGCGATGGGGCCGCAAATGCAAGCGGCGCCCCTGGGGACCGCGTCCGGCAGCTCTTCTGCGCCTCGCACCGGCGACGCCCCTTCCCCATGGCGTGCGACACGGCTGAAGGCAGGCATAGAGTCCCAGATGCGACGAACGAAACTAAGGGAACGAAACTAATCCCAACGAAATAAGTGGAGTGGGAATGACGATTGGGAGCTACGTGACTCCTGCAATGAAGTAACTTATGCTCCGATTAAAACAGGAAAATCTTTTCAAGGTCAGGAGCTGAAAAGAAGGTGATATTGTCATCCAATTAAGAGCTATAATACCAAATATTTAAGTCGTTTATTAATTCGTTCGGAATTTAAAAAAACTTAAGCTCGCGATTTGATGACATGGTCCCCCTCTCCTACCAGATCGTAACCTTGAAAGAACTTCCTGTTTTAATCGGAGGATAAGTTATTTCACTGAAGGCGTTTCGTAGCTTCTCAACGTCATTTCAACCCCACTTACTTTCTTTGTTTCAATCGGATCTTCCCTACGTTATTCCGCTTTTCATCCCGCTCTCCCGCTTCTCTGTCGTCGGTACCTCCGTCGACTTCGTCACTTCTCTCGACCCCATCATCACCCCGAAGCTACCGTCGACCTGTTCTACAAATCCGACATTATGGATTCCATCAACTTCTTCGACTCCATCAATTTCTTTAGAATCTGCCCCGTGATGCTCGTGAGATTCACACCTTGTTTCTTCCCAGCCGCTTGCGTGCACCGTCCCAACCCCGTCGCCTCCTGGGTAATTATCGTCTTCGAAAGTAGTGGTGCAAATATTACAAAGATACCCGATCTAAATACCCCTGTTATTGAAGTAGCACTACAGAGTACGATGATAAGTAAATTTCAAAAAATTCGTGTTTAACTAGTGGTGCTACAAAAACCACATTCTTTTTTAATTATTGGTAAAGTTTATAACATACTGTAACATTGCAACGTGTATCCTACTAATACTTCAGCCATCTCTGAAAAAAAAACTAAAAAATGCGCGAGAAATTTGACAAAAAATACGTACGTTTTACTGTTTTAATCTCTAAACTTTTAATATATTTTATATCTATGTTCTAAAGAAAGTGGTACTTGTACAATAGAATTCTTGTATTGTACTCACTGTTTACAAAAGTTTTAAAGTTAAGGCAAACACTTAAAAGCATTTTTGAGAAAATTGTATTTGACATATTTTGGGAACATTATCAACCTTTGCGCGGAATATACGTAAATTTAGACAGAAGTGTTTATGAAGTCATTTAAGAATCTACACAAAGCACCAGTATTTAAGAAGTCGATTGCACAAAGAATGAAATCTATAGTAGTAAAATATATAAACAAAATTAGAATCTCTGATCTTTGATGGAAAACATGAGGAAACATTTTCGTATGAAGCCAATTTTCTTACTTAGTCATCGAGTACGCTTTGCACTTACATTACCGCTTCAGCTTCTGCTTGTACACCTCTCTCTAGATTTGGAGGGAAAATGAGAGTGGAGTCAGGGGAAGTCATCCGTGCACCCAGCAGTGCTGGGCATCCCCAGACAGACGAGGCTCGTGCGAGCGCAGTATGACATGCATTCTTTAAGTTCTGCATCATCACTGATATTTTCAAACAAATATTCGAAAATGCCTACTGTATTAAGCGATGAGAAGGACAGATCCGTGGGCTGACGAATCTTACATTTCAAGTCATTTTTTTGTGCTGAATAATCCTTCTTTTAGACCGTCGCTTGAGCGTGAGGATATTATGTTCTCATGACAATCTGGTTGTCAATTCCAAAATTGCCTAAGTGTTATTTCAGATCCCAAATTTTTCACAATTATTTTGAACTTGGAACGTATTTTGATATTCTGGATTCCTTCATTTCTTGTTATCACTCAGAGATCACCAAATGACATACATTATCCATCACCGTGCTATACATGGTATGCAAAAACATAAAAAAAAGTGTGACTGTTTTAAAGCTTCTGTGTCATGAAATAATAGAACTGAGGGGCAGAAGTATTAATGCTTCGTCTGTGGCAAAATGTAAATAAATCAGGAATTTTGTGACTCGAATTGTAACCCAAGGAATTGTGGTCCGGTGAAAGTGATAATCGTGTGAATACATTATTTGTAAGTCCAAAAGTTTTTCGGCAACGGCAGACACTTTTATATTCTTCTTCTTGATTTTGGAACCTTTTTTGTAACTGTAGATTTCGTACATAAACTTCTTAGTTGATTTTAACTGTAGAATTTCAATCACTGCCGACCACATATTTTTAGATTTTTTTTCGGTTAGACCTACTGACCTTAAACCCTACAAATACGAAAAAGTAAAAAAACTAAAAACATGTGTCTCATAAACCATGGAAATACTAAAGTCGCGTTTACTGTCAAACCTAATTAAGGAAATTTTCCGTGAAAATTAATAAAATAATATTTTTTATTACTAAGGGACTTATTTTTTTTTATCTTTCCGTCCGGCAATTACATATCGTAATATTTTTCTTCGTATTAATACATCCAAGTAACTAATGAATTAGTAATGTCAGTTTCACAGTTTGTGATTTAATGTTCATTTATCATCAACGTATGATTGATTTATAAACAAAATTGTCAAACTTGCAAGGCTTGCAACTTCGTGAATATGTGAAATTGTGTTGCACCTCAAATTCAAACACACTTTCAAACGTACTACTTTTTAACGTTTAAACGTGCTGTTATGTCACTCGCTTAGTCTAATGTAATAAATATGTATTTTACTACTAATTATTTATGATCTTACTTGATATAATAAATTGATTTCATCTCAGAAGCTTTCCTTCTCAACATTTATAAACAAGCCGGAACATCGGTTCAGAGACTCGAGGAAAAAGAGGAGAGAGAGAGTAGCAAAACTTTCCTGAACTAACCAGACGCTCACAGAGGCAAATATAGCAGAGTTTCAGAACTTCTGTGGCATTTTACGTACGTGCCACATTTCACTTCATCATGCCCGCTGAAACTTTTTCGCCTCCGAGGAGAGTTTTCAAGATCGTTTTCATGCGGAGACGGAATCAAAGTTTTCGTACTTAATGGCGATTTCCTTGGTTACGTAAAGTAAATAAAATATAACATAAGAATATTATACTCCAACATAATTCTTGAATGTATCTCGAAGCGCTGGATTTTTTACGCTTCTTTTACAAAATACCGAATTTATTCTCTCAATAGCTTTCTTCTACATAGGTTACGTTGCTCTCCTGAGTGAATTAAAAGTACAACCGAAGCTGAAATAAAGGTTATTGGAGTTTTCGTAGTACAAACGTAATACACCTGATGCAACGTAAATAGCAATTAAAGTTGTTCAAAGCATTAATAACCTCGGCCGGGAATTAAACATGTGTCTACTACCTGTCGTTCAGCTACATGAATCAATAAGTCACTGAAACGACTGGTCAATGCTAAATAACACTTTTCCTACGAATTACCCGTTAGATATTTCTCACCACTGCGATTTTTTTAGCGGCACATCACCGCATTCGTATTCGATTGTAATTAATACTCTGTAAAAGCAAATACCATCCAGTGAGGGACCTTTTTGGGAAACACGTGTAATTAATGAATCAAATTGTTCAAAGCTCTTGTATCCTCAGTATAATCAGAAAGGCATTTTCGGTACTTAACTTATTTTTCAACAGGTATTCTGTTCCAACTGGCGGTGGTAACAACATGGGAAGTCTTTTTCTTATTTATGAAGATTACGTAAAGTTCTTTTTGGTTTTATTAAAACGTAAACTATTACTTGATACTATTATTTCAGCCATCTCTAAACATTGCCACCGCACTGCTACGACAGCGTGCTATTGTTATTTACTAACTTATAATCGCATATGAAATCTTATTTCATTGCTGAACAAACAATCAGTTGTTGAAAGCAGCATCTATCGGTGGGGGGTTGTGGTACTGTTTGTAGGTGTTCGCGGTGAATATTAATAAAATGCAATGATGATCCATTAAATGAAATGTCAAATATATAAAGATTGAACGAACTTCAATATAAATATTTCAAACGATCAGAAAGACTCTTTCTTTCAATAATATTAGAGATACGTGAAAATAATTTAATGAACTGCAAGTTGTATGAATTAATTATTCGGCCAATCATTAATTAATTCTCCAATTATACACTTTGGCATTTTTTGTTGTTGTATAGATGAAAATAGAAACAGCAATAACGCCAACGACATTGTTCTAAGAGCAAGCTTTTCTCCTCGCATGGCGGCAAAGGTGGCTCAGGGCTTCAACTGATATCATTGCAGTGTCTCTGAATTGGAAATTCTAGGTTCAGGTCCCAACGGTGGCAAAATTTTCGACACTTGTTTGTAGCTAGGTCTAGTTGCGTCGCTGTCATTTTGTCGTTTTATTTTGTTCTTGTCTTGCAGTCTTTCAAGGGATTGAACAATTTTTGTAAATCATTTTTAGAATTTGGCATCCCTGACATATTGGATCCAGCCGCTGTGTGGAGGAAAATTTTAGCAGTCGGCTACTCTGATTGGTAGTTTTTCCATGGTTTCTCCGATAAACACAATTGAATTTAATTCTCCCATATCAAAATTATAAAATTCTAATCAATAACACTAATACTCACATGTTCCTCCCTAGATCTTCGTATATTTTCCGCAAGCTCATCTCGTATTCACCGTAAATTCCTCATTTATTTCCACATATTTCTTTCATGTTCTCCACAAGTTTCCCAAGTTTTCCCTCCCAATATACCAGCAAGTATCCCTACATTTTTCTCGCATAAACTGTCGCACATTTTATGCATGTACTCCAATATTTCTCGCATATTTCCCAAAATAACCCCTAAAATATTAACAGCATATTCCATTGCACATTCCCCTGCATGTTCTTCCTTATATACCACACTACCTGATATACCATGTAATATACAAAATATTACAGAACAAACGCCGCGCCTTGATCTGGACGGACGGAGCTGTAATATACAAAATATTATAAAACAAACGCCGCGCTTAATCTGGACGGTCGCGGTTACTAGGTAACGAAGGTTGTTGACGAGCGAGAAGGGGGCCCTGGACTAGAGAGTTGAGTTGGTGGTTGACTGGCATCCTGGTGGTAGCAGCGCGTATGTAAGCTGAATTGTTTAAGTTGGACATCGACGCGAATAGGGAGGACAAATTGTGAAACAATAGTGCCAGAAGTGAGCAGCAAGAAAGAAGCAGACGACTTCGGCGACGACCGGCGCGAAGACGGATTTTCGGCGCGGAAGTCAAGGGGCTACGAACTGCGGGGCCATCGTTTCACAACGCCAGACAATTCGGTACCGGTGAACCTAATGCATGAAATCAAGCAAGAGAATTTGTATATTGTTAATCTCAAATTCCATTCTTAATAAACAAAAATTATTGTTGTGCCACGTTGCATGTAATTCCTTCGGAATAAATAATTTCAGACTTCCAGGCTCCTCTGTATAGAGAGCATGAGAACCAAAGAACTGAGCTAGCATAGTAAATTAGCAAATAAAAGGTAAGACAAAATCATTATTTTATCACACCCACAAGTTAGAATGTAAGACAAAGTAGAATTAGCTTAGTTCGTTAGCATCTAGTTTGTAAGTTAGGACATAAGTAATCAATGTAACTACCATTTAAGAATAAATAGACTTTTTTCTATATGTTCCCCACATGTTCTCACACATGTTAACATGGATATTAAGCTGCAAATTAAAATATTTAACTTAAATGTTTTATCACAAAATACATTCATAAAGATTACGGCAGTGGATAGTTCAGTGACACTTTTGCCGGATAAAGTGGGGAAGTTTGAATGGCTGTTATAGTACCGAAGAGTAGAACAATTCAATAGAACCCCAACAACTTAATAGAAGAGCTCCGAATATTTTTCGCAAAAAATAGCAATCTCCGAAAAACATAACTTTCTAAATCGTTAATATTTCACCATATTTCTATTCCAGCACTTTTACTTAATTATACTGCGTCCATCATGATTAGAAAATAATAATGATTATCTACATCATGATAAGAAAATTTATTTTGTTTTTGTTTAAACTATTAAATAAAAACAAAAGAAATGCCTGACTACTCAAAACCTGTTCCTGCACATTATTTGTTGGAGGCGACAAACAGAATCTAATACGTAGCATACTTGCACAAATTCGCACACTGAACCTCTCATTCCAAACATTTTTACAAACCCACTTTCGGGGAACACAAATCGCGCGTTCTCGGTAATACCTATTATCTGCGTATTACTCGGAGTGCCTCCTCCATTCGCGTCTCAAAGGCGCCGCATTTCCAAAGCCCACTAATCGATAGTCATCCACGCGATGTGAAAGCGCAAATTCGATTACACAGAGGGCCTTGGAATCTCGAGAGCGCACCCCTGCCCTTGGCCGCCACCGCTGTGCCGCAGGACAGTGCTTCGGTCGCAGTGAAATCGTGGGGGGAAATTCCCCGAAACAACCGAGAACAAAGTTACGGCCTCGCCGGCCTGGATGGACGAGGTGGTTAAGGCTGAAGAGCCGTAGCTGCTTCGTGTCTGAAGGATCGCCGGTTCGAATCCCGACGGGCCGTGACTGCCTCGGTTCGAAGGGTCGCAGGTTTGAATTCCACTCCGGGAGTAGATGTTTGTATGTGTTCATGTTGTCATGTGTTCCCCTTACAGTTACCCCAATGTTAAACATCACAGTGGTCGCTATAACACAGTTATAAAGCGACATTAAATAAATAAATATTAAAAAAGTTCTGACTTACCACAATTTCTTGTTCACCTACATAACATAATCGGACAATCCTTCTAAAAGCTCGTTGCAGACAACCGTCCTTCCTGAGAATAAAAAACAGATATCAACTGAATTCTTTCCTAAAATACTTCTCTACCTTAGATTAATAAGACATAACTTCAGCAATTCATTTTATCTCCGAATGATTCCTCACTCACTTTACTTTTAAGCTTAAAATTAGACATCAATCATCGTAGAGATTGTTAGACATCAATCTTGGTATTCCGGTTTTTAAAAATTTTTAAACGACTCGCAACTTGTTACGCTGGCTTCGTCTCAAAATGTGGTTCACAGTGAAAGCAACAAATGAATGGGTTTTCTGAAATGTTTCGTGTATTTCAGAAAGACAAGGTATTACATTTTTGGGTATTCCTTCGACTGAATATAGAACGTTTTTGTTTGACTTTCCAAAACAGTGCTCATGAATTCATGTAGAAACTCAACAAATCTTAGTTCCACACTTCGGTAATATTTTCTTGAAAGAAAGTATCAAACTACAAAAATTGTTAAAGTAATTTTTCAGAAATGTGCTAAGACCAAAACCAATCCAAACGTTTATTATAAAAACCGAAAGTCAAATTTGGACATATTTTGTTGAACGAAAAGCGAAACCAAAACGTTATTTGAAACATTTTGCTCGCTTTTGCAAAGTCATGGCAAGCTTTTTTCACGAAATTACAGAGCAGGCAAGAAATTTTAAAATATAAAATTTATTGCGGGTCTTCATTTAGGACACATTTTAATGTACAGATGTTGAACACTTAAAAATCCTCCGAAAACTACCGATCACAGCAGCCGACCACTAGAATTCTCTTCCCCACAGTGGCTGAATCCGACCCAGCGGTCTAGCTAGTGTCGACCATCCTGCCACCGCGCCGTCGGGACTCGAATCCTAGGATCTCCTGACAGAAGAACAGTAACATCATCCTGCAGTAACATCAATTGATGCCGTGAGTCAACTAAGCCAGTCAGTTGGTATTATAAAGAAGGAATCGTGTAGTTTCTTACGCATCAAACCTCCGCGCATTTGCCCCGAATATAGTATCTCAATGACCCCCAAAACGTTCGCAACCCTGCCTAGAAAATGACGTATTCTGAACAGACAAGATTTGGCCACAAAAACCTAAGTCCTCTTTATAATTATTTTCGATCAATCCTCGTAGATTTGAAATATGAGCCTGATTCTTATTCCGTGTGTCTCAATTTGTTTTGTGACCAAATTTCGTATGTTTGTCCTCCACTACTCGGAATGAGTTACATTTGAATGTCATGTTCTCCACGATTGGGAACTTCCGCTATTTATACATCTTGTTCTTCACAGTTTAAATTTAAAGCTAGGCTTAATGCATTGTTATTCACAACTTGAAATGTGCACTAGGTTACTATGCCTTGTTTATCACAATTTGAAATGTGTGCTACATGACTTTGCCTTGTCCACAACTTGAACTGTGCACTGTGTCTTTGCCCACGGTTTGAAATGCGGTCAGTGTTTCTTGCCGTGTTGCCCACTGTGCGTCTGTGGCCTCGGGTCCCCGCCGTGTTGGGGCCGGGGGTAATACCGCGTGGTTCGCGCCTAATATTCCGCTCGCAGAAGCCCCGACTGCGTCCCCGGCCCGCCCCTCTCTCGTCGTCTTCCTTGGAGATAGAACCAGCTCGCCCCCTCCGAACGCAGGAGACCGGCTGAGCCAGCGAAAGCGCGGAGAGGTGAAGCGGAGGTTGAATATGCCTAAGGAAGCTGAGGATAAAGGCAAGGCCACAGGCAACGGTCACTGTGACGATATCGTGTGTATTGGTGTTCGTAAAGGGTAATGGAACTGTAAGTAATGTTAATGGGGCAATGAATGACGGTCATAGACACAGCTCTAGATGATGTGGGTGGGGAGGAGCGGTTAAATTGGAAAGGGGGGATTAAGGGGTCCTGGTAAATATTGGTAACTGACCATTTACTTTTGGGAAATGCTATGTGAAAGTGTGTTTTTACCTAAGGAGCGACACAAGCCAGAATTACCACTATTTTTATCCAGTCGCCGTTATTATTGTTATCAGTTCTAGAAATGGCTTGTATTGTAGACAGAGCTTCGCCCTCTTCTTCATAAAAGTCGATAATCTCCAGATCATCCAAAATTCTAGACATCATTATTTACACTATACCAGAACACATTATTTATACCGGTACAGCGCAGTGTTCAGCCCCATACATCACACACGAATTGCGAAATGTACGTAAGACATTACCAATACGAGAGATTGCTTGGGATGGTAGAGAGCGGGTGGCAAAGGGCAGCGGAGGTGGAGGAGGAGAGGCGGACGTGCGCGGGAGGAAGGCGAGGCGCGAAGGGAGAGGGCGCTCCTGTGGCCTTGATGCCGCTAATTCAGCCAATTTGAGGCCCATTTCCGGAACCTCTGCGCCTCGGGCCCCGCCACATTCTCCGCGCCCCGCGCCGTGCACCGGCCTCCCGCGCCTAAGCCGCTCCACCCCCGCCCACGCCCACGCTTCTGGATCTCGACCGCCCTGCCTCAAACAGCGGAGGAGTTCAGGTCAAAGTCAGCTTTACCGCTCCTGCAGGGACTATACCTTAGTTTTTATTACGTGGCGCGTGAAGGCCACTTCACTACGAAATGTGTCGCGTTTTGTTTAAAGTCTTTCTCGGCCGTGCCGCTAGATGTCGCATGATCGCGCACTACTTGATGCGGTCGCGAATATGAGACATCTGGTGGCACAACCGGGAAACGCAAAAAAACGTGACATCTTCCATTATGAAGGCAGGCCTTCATGCACCACGTTATAAAAACCTAAGTATATAACTGGCCCTAGGGTTCGAGTCCCCTTAGTGGCAGGATTTTCGATACTAGCTACATAGGTAGGACGAATTCTGGAGGAGTATTCTAGCAGACGGTTGCTCTGATTGGTAGTTTTCCGTGGTTTCCCAGTCAACATCAAGCGAGTGCCAGAGCAGTACCCTTACCATCGGGTCACGGACCGCTCGCGGTCTTTCCTTCCTCTTTCTATCCACTCCCCTTACACACAACTTTACTTATATGTATTACACTACCTACATGTCGGAATACCACTCGGGGCTTAGAGCTTGTCCCATCTGACGCGGTGTCTCACTGAGGAGAATTCGCTCTCAAGCCGACGTCTAGGTCGGCACCGGATCTCACTATCCTGCGGAAAAGGAATCTTCGTCTCCTGCCGGAACAAATCCTTCACTACCAAATGTTGTAGATAAAACTCATTCTATATTTCATTAGTTTATTATAGTAAAAATATTGTATACATCATAAATTCTGTCAATATGAATGCACACAATAACTTATTCGATTCACTTGAAACAATTGTACATCGTCAACTAACACACAAAACACGTTGCTTCGTAACACGTTTTATTCATAAGAGAGATATTAATTCCGTCCCCAAAACGTACCATTCACAATTTACCATCGGAAATTCTATTCTCTACTGCACTCACAGTATTAATGACCATAGCAGTTGACCTACCCGGAAACGTCACCCAATTAATCCATTCTTACATCTCAAACCACACCCCGACTTCACCGCTTCGATCTCTTACGTCTAGTCCCCGACACCCCGCCTTGATCTTCTCTCATCACGTAACTTCCTCTTCATTATGGCCACTATTACTCCATCTGTTACATCCTCGCCTCCATCTTCCATCTCGACCAAAGCGCGTCGTGCTACCTGCTTCATCCTCCCACAACGTTCTATTTGCTTCCATCTACTCGACTTGCCCTGCCAGCCTTTCTCTTCGCCCCTCAACCTACTATACATGGGTTTTTATTTCTTGGCGCGTGGGGCCTATCTTCACAATGAAATTCATCACACGGCATTTCACGTCTTTCTCGGTCGTGCCGCTAGGGGTCGCACGCTCGCGACCATATCGAGCAGTGCTGACGATCATGCGACATCTAACGGCAAGGCTGAGAAAATCGCGAAATACGTGAGATATTTCATTGTGAAGACAATCCCCCACGCGCCAAGAAATAGAAACCCAAGTATATGCACCCGAGATCCTCCCTCGAACTTCCGTTGTCCACCTTTTTCTCCCTTCTGTGCTCAGACTTTAGACACGCCCTCACAGCCTCGAACTTTCCGCCTCGACTTTCTTCACTCTGATGTTTACTGCCTCAACATCCTCTTAAGCCAATTTAATTCAAATTCGATTCAATTATGCCTTATTTACGTGGCGAGGCTGAGACCATCAGGCCTGCTCTTCCTCCTGAGCACGTAAATTTCTCTACGTTCCTTTCGCTATCTAGCAACGAAACGAGATATCTCTCGTGCGTCGAAACAGGCTACTACAATTTAGAAATCACGCACACTCTTCAGACCTGCTGTTCTATTCACATTCTTCCAATTCGGCAACTCCCTCGTGTCAAACACTTAACCACGATCCACCTATCGGCCCGCCTTCCTCATTCTTTTGAGATTTCCTGTCTTCGTGATTCCTCTTCAGCTCTGACACTTCTGTAAATTGTCTCAAATCCTTTTCTCCCTCTCCCTTATATCTCACTGCCAGCCTCTAATTTTGGAGCCGGGCCCTCTCAACCTGAACGTCCTCCCTCCCCCTATTTTATACCCTTTCTTCTCACCCAACGCCGTTACATCCTGAGCAGATCATCCCGTCCGATCACATAGACATCGCTCGCCCATCGTTCGCCCACCACCGACCCATCGCCTGACCATCGCCAGCACATTGCCTACCAATCGTCTGCCCCTAGTGCCGTACTCTTCCAACGCCCTCCCGTCGCCCCTGTCGCCCTTCCATCACCCTCCTATCGCCCGTCACTCATCGCTCATCCCATATCGCCCATTCCCATAGCCCATTCCCCATCGCTCATCCTCCGTCCCCATCACCCATGCTCCGACCTCCATCACCCGTCGCCCGTCCTCCATCGCCTGTCCTCCACTGCTCGTCCTCCACTGCCCGTCCTCCATCGCCCGTTCTCCATCGCCCGTTCTCCATCGCCCATTCTCCATCACCCGTTCTCCATCACCCGTCTTCCATCACCCGTTCTCCATCACCCGTCCTCCATCACCCGTTCTCCATCACCCGTCCTCCATCACCCGTTCTCCATCACCCGTTCTCTATCACCCGTTCTCCATCACCCGTTCTCCATCACCCCGCTTTCCATCGCCCCTCCTCCGTCCTCCACGGCCCATTGCCCGTCGCCCGCCCTCGCTGAGCACGCACCCTGCGTGCGCCCTCTCCATCATAGCGGTGCGTTCCCTCCCGGCGCTTAAGTCCGGCTAAACCGCTCCGCCTCGCCTCATCTTTCCCTCTTGAGCCCTTGAGCCCATTCGCGCCTCCCCCATTTGTTTACTCGCCTCTTCCGCCTCCGGTTATTAACGCTGATGCGCGCTTTGCGCCTTCTCGTCGCTTGGTTTTGTATTCTGTGGGTTTCTTTACGATTTTTGTGTCATTTTGTAATACTCGTAATCACAGCACTCTCGCCTTTTTTGTTTGTGCATGTTCCGAACACTACTTATATTTCTTTCTTCCATCATTTCTATAAGATTAATTTAGTTTGAAAATATATTATAGACACTCTTCCTTATTTCATAATATTCCTTTGTGAATCCTTTAAATATTTCCTTGCTTCAATTTGTCAGGTATCTAAATATGTATAAACATTATTCATTTCTGAAAAGTTTACTCTGTCTCTATCAAATGTGTACATGATCATTGAGTAAAGAGGTGTTGATTTCTTTGAAGATTTCTTCTCAGAATTGCTCGGTGATAGTTCCTTGTGTTTGCTAATCGCCTGTTCCTTTCCAATTTTTCCGTACCTACATAGCATTGCCTCTATTACTCTAAGGACCGCCCTATTTCATTTGGTCTGGCGACTCCATTCGCTAGTTATTTTGGTCGAAATCCTTTATTTTAATCAAACATTATACATAAATTTAATCTAGTACTGAAAAATACCATATTTTTTAAAATTTGTTGTTACTTCTCATTTTCTCTCACATTTTTTTATTTCTGTTTTTTATTTAACCTGACGTAACATAACGTGATGTTCTTTGTCTCTTATATTTTAGGAAAATGGAAAGAATACAAAAAGTTACATTATATCTTATTGGTAATGTTAGTTATTTACTAAATAAGTATCTTAGTTCGATCTTATTTATTATGTATTTAAGAAAAATTATTTCAGTGCTATAAATAAACTCTTAACACATTCTCGTAGATACATTATATATTTAACATTTTGCATGATACATTTCTATTTTACTCTGCCAAAGAAAATACAATAAAACTGTCCCATCAGACCCATCTCGTCCATACCCCTGTCCCCGCCATCTTCACTCCCGCCCCGCCTCCAGGACCTCCTGCGTTTCCGCGACCTCCCTGCGAATCCCACCCACTCCCCTCCAGGACCGCACGCCTTCGCAGCCTCTTCCTGCCACTTTCGCCCCCATCCCCTCCTGCCCGCAGCCCCGCCTGCGAGCAGCGCAGGTCCCAGCTGGGCCCAGCCTCCAATTACGCGATACACTGAGAACTCGGCCCCGAGCGCCTCGCCTTGAAATGAGATATCGCTCTTTTCTCGTCAGCCTGTGGGAGACGACTCGACCACCGCTCGATCTAATCATGGCCCCGAATAACGAATTTCGTTACACATTGAGAACCAGACTTCCAGTACGTTGAATGCACGTTGGGATGGACTATTTCAGGTCTACTAAACACTTTTTCGAGGTACATGTAATACATGGATAATCAACTAAGTATTACAGTTACAAAATTAATCCATTTCCTTACAAAGCTGAATGATGGAGTAAGTATACGCGATTGAAAAGTGTTCTATTTACCCAACCATTTGGTTTTCCATAAGATTTGTGTGGTAATCACCGAGTCTATTCTTTTTATTTTCTTAAAGTTATTTAAATAACTTCTAGTGGCCTGTGTATTACGCTAAGATGTAAAATATATTACGATAAAGAATATACTCCTCTGTATATTAATACAAGAAAGTATTAAATGATAAAATTGTTTTCTCTATTTTATAGATATCATCAGAAAAGTATGTTGTATCTATTACGGTAACTAAACTGAAATTTTAAATCTGAATTATTGTAAATTAATGCCCAAGCATTTAGTTGCATCAGAAATCATATAATATCCACGTACTGCAATTGTGTTTACTAATTTCGATAATACAATTTAGCTTGTTCTGAATAGGTCTGTCAGCGCGTATTCAATTTCAGAGTATATTATAAATACATGTATTTGCTCAGGTAAGCACGTAGATCATAATGCAGCAGGACCGGTTATGATGGTATTTGCCTCAAGCAAATCCGCATTCACACAAGCTTTAGCATGTGTCGAATAATATGTAATCTCATATGTGATTTGCCAAAATTGTATGCAGTCATTCCGTATTTCGTGTTTCAAACTCTCCATAAATGTAAGATACACACTCCCCTAGCATAGTGCGTCAGAAAGTTTCTCCACATCGAGCTGAGTCAGGAACTCCTATTAAAAATTGCATTTATGATGGTGACAACCAGATCACTGGGAAACAAGTTAAGGCGACAACACTTCCAGCACCCGTGATGTTAGTGGTGAATACACTATTCATTTATGTTTTTATTTGTTAAAAGTTGCAGTACATGCTACCGACATTACTTTAGTTGCTAGCACTCTCACCAGCAAAGCACCAATGCGTGTGACATATGAGTTTTTATACCGCCACTAGTAAAAGCGATAACTTATAGATCATGTAAATAATGCTAAAAGTTTCCTTTATATCTGTAGTACTGAAACAGACATCTGTCAGAAGTTCTGAAGTTCAGACAAAACAGTGTGAATGGAACAAAGAAATCAAAATAATTCAGTCTAACATAATCAGTTATTAATAGCCTTAACTTAGCACACAAATGAATGATTTGAATACTTGGATTAAAATAAAATGTAAGTTGATAAGGATGTTTAAAATATAGTGTACGACAAACTTGATAAAAGTGATTTTATTTATCTCGTAGAATTGTGGCAGTCAACCAGACTTCATCGTGTCAGAAACTTATGTACTTGCAAAATAAAATGCGGCTTGTATCACTTGTAACAATAACAATATAAACAATACAAAATAATAATAATAATAGCTATTGTTGTTAATTCGTGCTTAAATAAATGTTTTTTAGATTCTTACCAGTCGCTGAATATGGTTAACATTGTCGTCAATATATTTAATTTATTCTCTTCGCCATCCTATTCGCCGCTTATTTCTACTATGTCCTATTAAACATAGGCGATCAATTTTTGAATAATGTTGACAGATCATTGTCTGTAACACTGGATAATTTTCAATAATCCTGTTTTTTATTCACTTAAACATTTTTTGTGGTTCGATGCCCATCAGATAAATTACATTATTTCATTATTACATTATTCAGTAAATTTAGTATCAGCAATCAATATGCAATTTATTTGAAAGCATTAGGCGAAGTTGGGCTGTTTTTTAATATCGAGTTATTGAATTGTATTTAACTGTTCAAATAATTTACGTACAGTGATGAAGAGTGTTGTATCAACGTGTGTATTATTAAGCCTTAAAAAAGTCCTGAACCCGAAATATTCAAATCATTTATCACATTATTTATCTACCAGTAGGCGGTTGTTAGTGAATCCGGGCGCGTCAACTATTGAGATTATTAGTCCCGTACGCTTAGTGTATTTTTTTCATTGGGAGATGGCTGTGATCTTCCCCCGCTGGATGGCGAGATCCGGCGCCAACCTACCGTCGACTAGGGGGATTTTCCCCAACCAGTATTTTCCAGCAGCGGGGCACCGCCCAAGGCGGGACAAGCTCTAAGCCCCCGACTGATCTCCCGGCATATGTGGTAGTGTAATACATGTTAGTGTGTGTGTGTGTGTGTAAAGGGTGATAGGACAATGAAGAGGAATGAAAGATCGCGCGCGCTCCTTGGCCCGTTTGTTAGGGCACTGCTCTGGCATTCGCGTGGTGTGGATCGGAGAAACCACAGAAAACTGCCGATCAGAACAGCCGGCCGCTAGAATTCTCCAGGACAGAGCCACTGCACTGACATCAGGTGATGCACTGAACCACCTCTCTCGGTAGCAGTTAGCGATTTGTAGTGCGAAATTGAACTGAACGAGTCAGCGATCGTGAGGATTGATTGTTTTCGGACAAGTCAAATGCTGTGGCCATTAGTCCCGTCAGTGTAACGAAAAATTTATCTCTGGAGGTGGCAGTGTTCCTCCTTCGCTGAATGGTGAGGTCCGACGCCGACCTACACATCGGCGTGTGGGGGATTTCTCCATGCACCGCCCCAGCGCGACAGTGCCCCTGTCGCAACAAGCTGTAGGTCTCCCAGTATGTTTGATAATACAGTGCTTGTAAGTGCATGTTTGAGTAAGAAGAGACGATAGGGCAAGGAGGAGGAAGGAATGTTCGTCCGCGGTCCTTCACCCGTTTGTGAGGGTCTACTCCGGCATTCGTCTGGTATTGGTCGGAGAAACGACGTAAGACTACAAATCTGGTGTATTCGACGTAGCCATTTAGCGAGTGTCGAAAATCCTCCACCGTCGGGACTCGAACTCTGGGATCTCACAGCCAGAGACGCTGCAGAGGCTGCGGCAATGCTGGATCTGAGCTAAACTCAGCTTGTCGATTGGGTGGAGAGGGGATGATGGGCGGGAGGCGGGGGCGGCACGGGCACAGCGCAGGGCAGGCAGTAGATCCGAAGAGT
The DNA here is from genome assembly GCA_031308135.1 of Acheta domesticus. Classification (NCBI taxonomy): domain Eukaryota; kingdom Metazoa; phylum Arthropoda; class Insecta; order Orthoptera; family Gryllidae; genus Acheta; species Acheta domesticus. The sequence goes on along the minus strand of JAHLJT010002406.1, from coordinate 105,104,483 downwards.
GATGGTCGAAATGGAACGATGGGAGATCCAGGGTGAGTGCCGGTAGATTCAGAATGTGGCGTAAGAGGGGCAGCGCGTTTGTGTGTGGAGGGGGGCGACGTGTGGCGGCGTGTGGGCGATTGCCGGGTGGTGTGAGGCAGGTGACTTGAAATGATGAAGGTTTGGCAGGGAACGGTCCGGCAGGGACCAGGTGTCAGAGCATGAGATGTCAAGGGGATGCTCCAGACAGACCCTGGAGTGGCAGGCATGGTCTGGATGATAGCGTGCAGCATCTGGCAGGGCGAGGCTACGTGGAGAGTGGGGATGTGGTGAAGAGAGGGAGAGGAGTGTGACCACGGGAGTTGCGCAAACATGGTATGGCGTAAACAAACTCTGAATCTGAATCAGTGAAATTGTTGCTGATTCACTCAGTGAGAGCCGAAGTCACTGATATCTTCAGTCAAAATGTGTAGTTTTGCTGACAATCAGCGAATACGCGAACATTTTCATAAATATCGCCAGCATTTCACTGGTCGTCAGTAGTAAAAGTGCCGCTCCACCATCGCTCACTGATCATTCAGACGTTCACGTGCTGCTGTTTTAACAGATTTCACTGATTCAAACAGTAAAGTTTCACTGATCCAAAAAGTGGACCCGATTTTCACTGATTTGTTCAGTTCAGTGGCAGGGTTAGGGGAAGGTCGGGTGGTATCGGCTACCTTAGCTTCAAATATTATTTCTTAATTAAGGTTAGTTAAAATTATTCATAATATACAGAATACGAAACTTCAATCTCTTGCTCACACGCTGTATCAAAGCCGTTTGGTTTGAACGTAAAATAATATGATTAGTTGGGGATAGTAAAAATCGTTGGCACTTTACATGTCTGAAAAGTGAAGGGTGGTATCCGACAATTAAGAAAAATGGTAAAATAATTTAATGGAGATCTTTACAGCAATTCATCGAAGATACGCTCACTATTGATACAAATATTTCATTGTTTAATACAAAGAAAAAATGAGTATTCGGTTACATGGGAAAAGAACATTCTTGAATTAAAAAACAAAAACTCAACTATAATGTTCAATTTATACCTCCACAACTATCATTTTGAAGGGTTTTTCTTTTGAAATAACCTTCATAATGGCTATCTTCGTATTATTTCATCCCATTTCCCGCGAATTTTTCCTATAGTTTCCAAAAACACGGACAAAATCCACATTAGTATTCGAGTATTACCTCCTAACAACCTACACACAAGAAATACGGAAAAGTGAAGAGATGGCGAATAAATAACTGTCCGGTACCACCCGATTCTACTTTGTCCGATACCACCCGAACGACCCTCATTCTTCAGAAGAATACAACACAGATATAAATTGTACAAACAACCTTGTACTGCTGTAACGTAACAAATACACCTAGGTAAACATACTAGAATGTATTTAAACTTATCCTAAGAAAATTTTCAAAACTCCAAAGTTTTCTTCGTACACTGGTCAGCATAAAAAAACGTAATGCGTATCGCAATAACCAAACTGATTGATGTACTCACCTCATATCGCGTATGCAAAGCTAATTCGCGTCCAGTAACACACTGACAGTGTGGCACGCGCTACCACCAGTGCCCAGTTCCCTAAATTACTTTTGTCCGATACCACCCGCTGTCCGATATCACCCGACCTTCCCCTATAACTGACACCATCAGTGAATAGTCACTGTCAATCGGTAGTCTTTCACTGATTCAGGCGGAGAGAGCGGAACAGAACAATGTGAAATGGCGCGGAGCGGAGTGCCTAAGGGATGGGAAGTGGCGTGACGGGAAGGAGTTTTGGTGGGTGGGGAGAATGGGGCTGCAGGAAGGTGCTCGGGAAAGGGCGGAATGGGACGGATTTGGGACGGAGCGAGTGAGCTAGTGCATGAGTGGACGTGGCGCAGGGGCGGGGAGGACTCGCGGATGGTCGGGAGGAGCGATGCTGGACGGGGTGCCTGGGTAGGGTTGCAAGAGGTGTGGCGGGCCGTGGGAGCTGTTGGGTGGAAGTAGGCCGGAGCAGGGCGGTCACATGCTTAGAGATGGGCGGGGAAGATGTCGAATGAGAGAGCAAAAGCGTGGAGAGCGGGGAAGACCTCGAGTTTGGTGAGATGGAGTGGGTGTCAGATAAATGAGTCTGAGCGTGTAAGGGAGAAATGGTCGGGTGAGTGCAGCGTGGAGATGTCCATCAAGGGGATGTGAAGCTGGGCGTGACGGGGTGACGAGGTTCTCATATGGGTATATCTGTGTGAGGCGGAAAGGTGTTGGATGGGCGTGGTGGGGTAGAGAGATGTTAGGGTTTCTACGGAGCGGTGGTGTCGGGCGTGACAAGGCGGGGAGGGGGAAGAGGTGCTGGAAGGGCGGGGCGGGGTGGACAGGTTCTCAGGTGGGTGTGATACGAGAAAGGTGACAAATGGGTGATGCAGGATGGAGAGGTGCTCTGTGGGTGTGAGGCGGTGAAGGTCGCCGATGGGCGAGGCGGTACAAGGAGCCGCTCGGTGGGTGCGAGGCGGGACAGGAAAGGTGTGAGTGGGCGGGGGCGTGGCAAAGGGGAGATGCTAGGCTAGGTGTGGAACGGGGAAGGTGCCGGGCGGTCGTGACAGTGAGGAGAGGTGTTGTGGTAGGTGTGGAACGGTGAAGGTGCCGGATGGGCGTGGCGGTGCGTGGATCCGCTGGAGGGGTGTGAAGTGGGGCGGGGAAGGGCGGGGCGGGAGTGGAATGGGCAGTGCCGTGGCGGGGTGGAGAGGTTCTCAGGTGGGTGTGATACGAGAAAGGTGACAAATGGGTGTTGCAGGATGGAGAGGTGCTCTGGTGGGTGTGAGGCGCTGAAGGTGGCGGATGGGCGTGGTGGTGCAAGCAGCCGCTCGGTGGGTGCGGTGCGGGACAGGACAGGTAAGAGGCGAGGGCATGGCGAAGTGGGGAGATGCTAGCCTTGGTGTGGAGCGGGGAAGGTGCCGGAAGGTAGTGACAGTGAGAAGAGGTGCTATGGTGGGTATGGAACGGTGAAGGTGCCGGATGGGCGTGGCGGTGCGAGGATCCGCTGGGTGGGAGCGGGGCGGGAGTGGAATGGGCAGTGCCGTGGCGGGGTGGAGAGGTTCTCAGGTGGGTGTGATACGAGAAAGGTGACAAATCGGTGTTGCACGAGGGAGAGGTGCTCTAGTGGATGTGAGGCGGTGAAGGTGGCGGACTGGTGTGGTGGTGCAAGCAGCAGCTCGGTGGGTGCGGGGCGGGACAGGACAGGTAAGAGGCGGGGGCGTGGCGAAGTGGGGAGATGCGAGACTTGGTGTGGAGCGGGGAAGGTGCCGGAAGGTAGTGACAGTGAGAAGAGGTGCTATGGTGGGTGTGGAGCGGGAAAGGTGCCGGATGGGCGTGGCGGTGCGAGGATCCGCTGGGTGGGAGCGGGGCGGGAGTGCAATGGGCGGGGCCGAGGCGGGGGAGGGGTTGGAGGGCCGCGGCGTGGGGGTCGAGTTGCTTGTTACCGGCGCGACCGCGAGAGCCCTCCAGCGCCTTCGGGCGCGGCCCAAGACGCCTCGAACCTGACCCGGCGCCCCCTAATGAAGACGCCCTCTGCACCTGGCGCGCCGCATCTCGAGGCGGCGCGGCGCGGCGCGGCGCGGGGAGGCGCCGGCCAACACCCGTCCCCGCGAGGGCGACGCCGTTGGCCACGCTGCACCAGCTCTTTTTTGCCTTCTCACTCAGATCGCTCACAAACGAAGGATCTGTTGAGACACGCTGAAATTCGCCTTTATTTTTCCAGCAATAAATAAGACGATATTCGCCTCAAACGAGAAATTTTAGGTGGAGAAACAAAGTAAAAGCTATTCTGAAAGCATCACTGTACTTCGATTTTCTTTCTTGGGGGTGTGGGGTGTGTCATCAAAATGGAACATCTCCGGGATTTCGCGCCAGCACTGCTCGATGCAGTCGCGATCATGCGACTTCTAGCGGCACAACTGAGAACGACGCGAAATACCGTGAGATATTCCATTTAATAACACCCCCACGCGCGTTTAAAGCGTCAAGAAACAAAAACCGAAGTATAATATCGGGTTTATTTCGAGTAGCGCGTACTGTAATGTATTGGAGAGCCCTCGGAAGCTCTTCAAGCTCCACTCGTTTCATCAAGCTCGCCACTCGTTTTCGTTTAAAAATTATCTTATTTAACGGCAACTCTCGACTGGCCAAACAGAAGTTTCAAGCGTCAAAATAACCTGGAAATTGTATATCATTTATATTTTATGTAACTTTTTTTTGTTTCGACAGATGAAACGCATGTAATACAAATCGTCATTGACAAAAGCTGGTCAAGTTTCTACTTGACATCGATTCCCTTCTCAGACAAATAGAAATGTGTAGGTAAGCCACCGTTTTGCTTACTTCAATTTCGTCACGTCATAATGTCATTGTGTGGAAAGCGATGCATACTTGTACAACACTATGCGTGTTAAAAGTTACAACAAAGGATTTTGCAGAGTCCAATATATCGTTGCAATAATGGAAAAAATGGAAAGAAAAAGCAGAATAATGAAACAAACTACATACAAAACTCATGATGCTAATTGAAAAGTAAAGTAGATGTAGGTGTATGTAAAACAATGCAAACATTTGAATGCAAGAAACGATGCAATCTAAGTTGTATAGTGTGATGCATAATAAGAATGCAATTCTAAACGTGGTTTCAACGCAGTGAGAAAAAAACAATATCAGAATAAGAGGTGGTCATAACAAGTGCAATACGAAACAGGCGATATCGCTTTTCTTAATAAGAATCTAAATTATGAAAGTGAAATAAACAGATCAAAGAAATTGTTTAAAGTGCAGTTTACTAAATATATACCGTATATTAAACCGTGATCGTTTATTGCAACTTTACAATCAAAGTCCACTAATAACCGAGACAGTAAAACCTGTCCAATAGCATTCGTCATTATCTTAGAAGATGTCCCTCGGCATTATTTCCAATTAATACGAGAATAATAATCCCTGGGACTAGTCCAAGCACAATGTAATTACAAACCGAGCACAACACAACCAATCAGGTCGCTCACTGTCCCTCTCGTGACGCGATTACGCGGTCCCTGAAGGGCGCAGCTGGAGACCCGCTGACCAGCTTCGCCATTACGTAGTTCGCGACTTCACCGTTAACCTATAAAAGTATATTGCGCGCGCTATGTTGTCGCGCGTATCGCATTCAAATGCCACAACCACATGAAAAAGAAATTGCGTTGAGCAAGCGCATGAAAACGATGGGTTTACACAGGACCAGTTCGTTAGAAGAAGCGTTATCGGCGGCGAAGTAGGTTGCTCAAAGAAGGCATAGCTAGGTAGAGCGTGTCTCAGTACTGTATGTGTGAAATCGGATTGAGATAATAGTCACGGGGGCTAGCCTAAGCACAGCACAAAACGAGCACAACACGCCAATCAGTATAACTCTCGTTAACTCTCCCTCTCATGTTGTCATTACATGATC